>WBMW01006194.1:948952-1063269 GCA_013396635.1 Penelope pileata | reverse complement strand
CGATGCCGCGTCCGCGGGGTCCGGCAGCCGCCCCGCCCGCCGCCGCGCTGAGAGGGCGGCCCGGGCTGAGCGCCGAGGGGTGATGGGCTCGTGGGGTCCCGGAAAATCAGCCCGAAATGAGCCTCCCCCCCCTCGAAAAAAGAAGAAAAACACGTTTGAATGTGCAGCAGAAAGAAACACAACTTTGTTCTGTTTTATTTGAAACAACGTTTGCTCGCCAGCATGTGTTGGGCATTGCACCTATCCCGCGTGACTGACTTGACAGAGCTCTGCACCGCGGGGACGTCTACCGCCGTGGTTCTCGGTACTAAGGCTCAGAAAGATAACGTGCCCCCAGGGCGATACGCTGTGAGAGGAAATGTCACAGGCCCTGAGCCTGAGGCACGGCCCTGTTGATCTGTGCACAGCAGCCCACCCCCAGAATCTGTGCTGTGTGAGGCCAAGCCTCAGTGCTGTGCTCAGTTCTGGGCCCTCATGACAAGACATCGCGGCCCTGCAGTGCGTCCAGAGAAGGGCAACAAAGCTGTGAAGGGTCTGGAGCACAGTGCTGTGGGGAGCGGCTGAGGGAGCTGGGATTGTTCGGTCTGGAGGGGAGGAGGATCAAGGAAGACCTTATTGCTCTCTACAACTGCCTGAAAGGTGCCTATGGTGAGGTGGAGGTCAGCCTCTGCTCCCAGGTAACAGCAATAGGATGAGAGGTGATGGCCTTAAGTTGTACCAGGGGAGAGTCAGGCTAGATATTGGGAAAAACTTATCCTAAAGAGTGGTGAAGTGTTGGAGCAGAGCTGGGCTGCTGCTTGGGCAGAGGGGGACCACGTGCGTCCTGTCACAAGATGCAGTCCCTTCTACAGGGGTTGACATTTTGGCCTACTGAGCCGTTGACATTTTTCCCGCGCAGTGCCATGAGTGTGGTTGCCACACCACCTATGGTTTTACTTCTGCTGGAGGCACGCAGCGTGCAGCTGTGGCAGTTCATTCTCCTGGTGGTCTCACAGCCTCCATGGAGCGGAGCCAGGGGCCTGCTAGCAGCATGCTGCTCTCTGTGTCCCTCGTGCTTCTCATGGCCGTGGGAAATGAAGCAGCCAGAGCCAACGACAAGAGGGCAAAGCGTGGATATGGGTCTTCAAAACAGTGCAATCTCTGTTTCTCTTCATAGTTGCTTGTAGCACAATGGCCGTGCTATCTGAGGGAAGAGTGAAAGCAGAACGGTGCTTTTCTCCCCAGTTCAGAAGTTTAGTGATCAAATCCCTGCTTGTTTTGTAGATGGGAAAGTGAAGATGGTCCATGTCAAAGCAACTGAAAGTCCAGAGAAGGCCGCTGCTTCCCCCAGACCAGCGCCAGCTGCACTTGTCTGTCTTCTGGATGCCAGGCCCTGTGAGTTACACAATCCAAATGTTCTGAAGTTACGAGTGTCAACAAGGCCAATTACAACCCACAGCTGCTACAGGTGCTTAGCACCTCTGAGCAGAACAATTATTTGGGTATTTTCCACTCATAAAGTAGTGAGATTTACAGTCAGGGATTCTTGGTGTGGGAGGTCCCTTTCTTGTATTTTATCAGTTCCTGTAGTACAGCCACAGAAACCTTTCTCATAAATTCGCTATGGTCGAACTCAGCACTATTTTTTCAGCAGCCATGTAAACAATATAATAAATCAAAGATCTCTTTAAAAATAATGATGTACACGATTTAGTTTTCATTAATGGGAAATAACCCTTTCATGGTGTGGTTTTAGGCCAAAAATCAAAAGAAAACCTATATAAATCCATATTCATGATCGAAAGAGAAACAGCATTGGTGATAGAAGCTTTTTATTGGCAGTATATATTCAAGAGAGTATTATTTGTGTTGCATAAATGGCATTTTATTTCTCTACTATATTGCAGTGGAAGAATAAAATGTTTGTTACAGAGAAGTAGAAAACCACATTTTAATGGCTAAAATAATATTAAATGTGGATACAATTGGGGAAAATGGGAGGAAGTTGGCAGATAAAAGATCGAATGGCTACAAAGAACATCAGCTGAAGTTGACTTTGGCATATACAACTTATGTTGGGCATTCTTCTGTGGCCAGTGGCTTGATCAAAGAAAAGAATAACAGGATCTTTCTCATTTTGGCATACCATGTCTGTTTTGCTACGTTCTCTCCCTCTTTTTTCATTGTGGTCTCTTTTCCTCACCTCACACACATACAATGTCTGCAAATCTCTGAAAAAGCCCTACTGAATAGAACAGTGTTTTTCACTCACACGCAGCCTGTAAGTGTGTTGTATTGCAGCCATCAGGGTGGAATGGCTTCTATGAGTTTAAAGGAGATTCATGGATCTGCTCTAGTCTGCTCTAGTCTGCTCTAGTAAATCACATTGCTTTGGGACTGCATAGAACTCCCAAATTTAGAGGCTTCTCCTATGGGAGAGGAAAAGAAGTGACAGTCACCGAGCAGAGAGCACTGTTGGAGGCTACAGGACTGCCTGAGGCTGCTGGGGGGCTGTCTCTGCAAGCCTGAGGTGCAGAGGGCATCTTATAGATGGGAGAGTGACACAATGTAGCTTATCAATACAGCACAGTCTGTATTCCAGGTTTTGCAATCTTTAATTTATCTACTTCATTATTTTATTTAGTTTATTAATAGCAAAGTGCTATCATCTATATGCTTCCATGGTGGGAGCCATATGCAAAAAAATAAATAAATAAATAAAACCATGACTCATGAAGCTGTGAAGTGAGGGTGGGGAATGAGAAGGAGGCATACAGAATCTATCTTTAAAAGTGATCTGTGGTATCTGGAAATACTTCTGCAGGGAGAGTGCTAACTTTGGTTACAGTTACTTAGGAGAGGTTTATTTCTGATGAGAATTAATGCTCTTGGCATTTGGAAATGCTTTATTTATGGCATTCATCTCTTTTGTAGAAGTAACAGCCTGTAGGATTTTGGCTTTCGTTATGTTGTGCCATGTTCCCCAAGCAGGCTCCATTAACTTCTATTTCTCGGGATAATATCATGTGGCCTGCTCTGTACTAACATTCTGTGTACTTAAGGCACACCAGCAAGTAAATAAATGATTCTCCATAGTCATTATAAAAAATTTTCCACTGATACAAATTCCCAAGATAAATTCTTTTTCTACTTGTAAGAACAGAGAGGTTCTGAAACATCTTTATAATTACACTTAATCGTGGAACTATAAAAGAGATTGAAAGAGATCTTGAAAAGTTCATCTAGTCCATCTCCTAACTAAGCTGAGTTCATTCCTGAAAAATATTTGTTTATCTTCTCCTTAACAATTTTTAATGATGAGGTCTCCATGACCTCTCTAGGAAATTCCTGTGTTCACTTACCATCGAGAAGTATTTTTTCCCCATAATGAGTAACTTGAATACATTTTGCTGCAATTCAAAGCAGTTCTTGTCCTGTCCACCAGGGATGTGGTAAATGAGTTAGTTATTATTGGTATCACCCAAGAATCCTTTGAAGACTTTTATCAAGCATCGATCATCCCTTCGGTGTTCTGTTCTTTTAGCTAATTGATGCTAAGTCTTTCAGCCCATTCTCAGAGGTGCTATTTCTTCTTGCTCTCCAACAGACTCTTTCTACAGTAGCCTACAGCCTTCTGGAAATACAAAGCACAAAACTGGAGAGAGAATGCCAGCTGAAGCCGTACCAGAGCTTAACATAACTGCATGATCTTACCATGTGTCTCATGCCTGCTTATTCGTCTCTGCATCATGTTTGTCCTGTCTCTGCAGCATGACATTTTTGGCTTATGCTGCTCTATTATAATCTCTAGGTCTTTTCCTGAAAAAGTACTGTCTACCTAACTGTTCCTCACTGTGGATTTGTGATGTTGAGCTCTCTTGCTCAGTATGGTTTCTCAGGTTTGTCCCTGTTGAATTTCATCCTGTTTTTTTTTTTTTTTATTAGACTGTTTTCCCATTTTTCAATATCTATTTGTGCTAGTGCTGTACTTCTGCAGTTTATTTTTTTATGCCTCTAAAAGCATATTCTTATTTTCTTCACCCATGTTGTCACTGACACACTGAACAAGCCCAGAGCAGAATTCTCAAGTCCTGTTTTACATGCCTTTCCGTTTTGACACTGAAACAATGATAACAATCCTGCATGGAGAGGTTTATTCACCTGTTTATTTCTATGTCAGTTTTAGCTATATCATATTGGAATGTTGCAGGAAACAGGATTTAAACTGTACAAATCCTACAGTGTGGCCTCTGCTGCTGCTCTCCCATCTGCAGACTTTCCTGCTCTATCACAGTAGCACATCAGTCTGCTGTGTTTTATTCCTATCAGATCTATACCAGCTATATACAGTTCCTGTTATTAAGTTACCTGTTCCGGTTACCTATTCCAGTTTGTGTGGTACTTTTTTGTACCACTTTTTTGTACTTTTTTGTAATAATTTCACATTCTAAATCTAATTAGAAACCAACTCTAATGAGAGATCTAAGTAGTACCAATTAGAAAAAAAAATATTGACATTGCCTAATTTTTAAGGAGAGTAATTAATGAATAATAGCATGAATTATGGTTGTCCTGGTTGGAGATGGCACTGTAAGGAACTAAAATGGCTGAGAACATGAATAATGCACCAGGAATCTCCTTGTCATGTCAGATAATACCCTGCACTGCTGTCAAATGAACTACATTGTTAATCTGTAAATTAGGAAGAGTTATTTTGTCAAGTTTTCTACTGAAAACATTTATTAAATTCTAATTTACTGATTAGAATCTAAGTGCTAAATCCTGGATCTGATAACCATGTTTTTTCTGTTACTGAAGAGGAAGAGACACTGTCTCTCTCTGTTCTTTGCAGGCCACTGGACAAAAACTCCTTCTGGATTAAGAAAATATCATTCCTATTCTAAAACTCCCGCTTGCTACTCTAATCTTCACAGGTGATTTTTAGGTATTTCCCACTTTTTCTATTTTACTCAAATAAGTTTGAAGTGACAGGCAGGAAAGACTTTTATTAAAAAATGTCTGCTTTGTCATCTTGACCTTTTTCAAAATCAATTTTTAAACTGAAAGCATAGACACCACTGTGTTAGGACCTTGTAGAATGAGTTTTATTGCTTGAACACGTAGGTGGTTGTTTTTTTTTTTTCTTTCTTGTAGATGATCTGAATTTCCATGTATTTGTAAGAACTGGTGGAGCTGTTTAGGGATGCATGGAAGCTGTTCATTGCTGGTGAAAATGCACGGCCAAAGGGGGTGACTGTGTTGAAAAAGAGTGTTTTTGTAGCTGAGAATTTATCAAATGGAGTTATTGTGCTCTTTATGTCTGTTGTAGTTTCCATGGAAATAAACAGGATGCATTGCTTTAGGAGCAACCTATGTAATTGTGAAGTAGGTTGAAGATAGTGGATATTAGAGTTTTCTGTAGTGATTACTGTATCTATTCAAATTCAGCTGGTGTGTATATATTTTCCTAATGATATCTTCAGGAAACCATCAGCTGATCATGAAGATACATGTATATTTTTTAGGGACTGCTTATGGCACTGATTATTGCAATAGTTAAGTTTTCATTTTCTCAGAAGTGAACTTGTATCTTTATTATACAATTATACAATTTTCTTCCTTATTAGACAAAGAATTAGAATAAAAGCAACTATTTTTTAAATGCAGGAATATTTAAGACATGAATTAGGGAGCAACTATGAGAGGTTATCTGAAATCATTTCTGATATCACTTTGCCACTGAGGCGAGTTAATCCTTCACTCAACGTCAAACATATACTTAGACATTTCTCTTGAATATTTCTACATCAGTTGAAATGGAATTACAGATGTATTACAGTGGGCTGTAGGGGCCCACTACGGCTTAGGCTCCAAACGCTTCAACTTTATTAATAATATTCTGCCCATTTTTCTTTTGCTTATATTTGTACATGCAGTGTACACTTCTAGCATCCTGCATAGCTAAAATGCTGCAGTTAACAATGACATGTTGATGACATCTGTTTTTCCATTTGAATCAGCAAATATGATTTACTACATTATTATAATACTCCGTCAACTGAGAGGAGGTCTCCTTCACACTGCACAGGCACCCCTGGCCATTCCAGGCTTTCAGGTTGTGTAAAATGGCTGCTGTAATTCCTGTATTTCTATCAGTAGTAAAGGTTAATACTGTACTGAGATCAGCCTTCAGTTATCTACCAGAAATCAAAAGGAAAGTGTGATTTGATGATTTTTTTGTTTGTTTTCTTATACAAATTTAATACTTGATTTCATTACTAAGGATTGCTAGCACTTTGTGAGTGACTGTTCTTGAAAAAAAACTTAGATAGAGTGATTGAAATATGCTTTCTTTTATTGCACACAGCTACCATCTCTCAGTCCTCAGTAGCCATGCTCTGACACGTGCCATCAGAGCTGACAGTCAGCACAGCTGAGTGCACTAATATGCTCACACTGCCCCAACCTGCCCCACCTGGGACCCACCTACACTCTCCACCCATGGGTTCAGGAGCTCCATTTAAGCCAAGCCCCAAACCATTGCTTCTGGTTTGGGCTATTGTAGAGCTCTGTCTCTCATATTGCTGTTGGCTTTTTCTCTTGGTTGTATTTCAGCTTGCATTGTGAGTATGTAGTTGTACCTTCTATTTCTTGTTACTCTTTTTAAGGTTCCCTGGGTGAGTCTTTTTCCTGTGTGGTTTGGGTATTATGGAATTACCTTTGGTTAGCGAAGTTCTGCTGACTGATGTTCCTGGCTTGCCTTGCATTACAGAGTGACCCTGTTCTTGTGGCTCTTTAGTAGCAACTTTTATATTGTAAAATGCACCTTATCAGCTGGCTGTCCTTCCTTTTTGAAAATGAGCCCTGCCTCTCAAGTGGGTAAGCGTTCATACTGCGTGCTTAAGTTGTTTAACTGTGACTGAAATGTTTGAGTTGGAGTGCTACTGAACTTTAGATTGGGCTTTACAGTCATAGAGTGGTGATGCAGACATTGTTTCCTGGGTGTCAGGAGAAAAAAACAGATAACTTCACAAACTTTTCACAAACTTCATTCTGAACTTGTGGTACTTGTTTTTCTATTCCCCTTTACTCTGTGTGGTCACTTATTCCCACAGCATAAAATGCTACTGCTTAAGATTTTCTAGCAATTTACTTTCTAAGTAACACTTATCTGCTTTATTGCAGATATGTAACTGAATAAACTGAAGAGAATTAGTTGTTATATCAGAAGAGAAATATGTGAGTTCTTACTATCTTTTGCTCTTTGGATTGTGAAGAAGTTGTTTAATTTTTCTATATAAAAAAAGTTGTTGATTTAGACAGATCTGATATACCATTGGGTTGTTGAACTGCATGGGAAAAGTGAGGCTTGAAAGTACCTTCTAGTTTCTATTCAGTTCTATTATTCTTCTAATACTTCTTGTTGCTTTGACTGTAGTTTTATGTGATTCCTGAAGAATGTAGCGCAATCTCCTTTGAAAGACAAAATAAACATATGGTTTCTGGTATAGGAAGTGAAACAAAAGGTCCTTGAATTTTGACTCACAATTGGCTGTGAGCAAAAACACTTCTTGTGAGAAGATGTGTTAAGTACTCACGTGGGACTCTCATAATGGCATTAAGAGACTGGTAGTTAAAGAATCTTTCTCCTGCATGTTATCTTCTTTGCAGTGTTTAGTTTTGCTGTATCAATTCAGAACTGACAGTTTTAGGAGGCAATGTTCTGCAATACTTGCTATTTCCCATTTGTGCAGGTATTACCTTAAGTGCAGCATAATTCTGAATGCTGTGTTTAGCTTTGTAGAAAGCAGTATACAAGCTGTACAAATTGCTCTGCATGTATATGAACAGGCTTGTTTGCTTCTGTTCATATGTGACAATATGCTGTGTAATTTGGTTATTTTAGTATCTAATTTAAGAGGGAGAGAGGGGAAGGCTTTTTCCTATTTTGTGTGCTTGGCTTACCAAAGACAAGGAGCATTTTATGATTAAATTTTTGGAAAAACTATTTCAATAGATGTATTAAACGTGAGCTACAGTTGTGAAGAGGACAATGTTATCTTTCCCATGTGCTTGTCTGAAGGAAATGCAGACCTGATCTAAACAGGTTGAGATGTTGGGGCAGAAAGGGGAGAACCTGGCTTTGCAGCTGGGTGCTGTGATATTCAAAATGTGCACTGTTCCTTTTGGTTCTAGTGGTAAGATGACTAGAGGCCAGAGCACCTTACTTATCAGTACGCTGGCCTTAGGCAGGCTTGTATTCATCAGTTCCTCAGCAGTGACCTTCTTCCTTCTCTCTGTCTGTGTCATGCTTTGAAGGCAGTGCTTACTGTGGAATGCCGGTTGGTACCTTATGCTTTTCTGGAGTAGCTTCAGGTCCATGATCAGCAAGAACCATTTTAGCACTGCTAACAGTCTAGAGCCCAAATGATTCAAACAAAATGAAAACCAACTTGTTTTTTTCTGGACCTGTTGTCTTGAACTATATCTTTCAGGAGACCTATTTTCTACA
The DNA here is from genome assembly GCA_013396635.1 of Penelope pileata. Classification (NCBI taxonomy): domain Eukaryota; kingdom Metazoa; phylum Chordata; class Aves; order Galliformes; family Cracidae; genus Penelope; species Penelope pileata. Next base: position 1,054,778 of record WBMW01006194.1, on the reverse strand, counting down.
TCTGGATTTACTTAGTAACAACTTACATGAGTTCCACGTGTGATCCAGTCAGGGAAGAAATGAATAAAAAACATACATCCAAAAGCCAAAGGCTTAATGTAATGACATTCTTATTCCTTTTCTTTTTTTCTCCCTCCCCCTGCCAAGGCTTGGGAGTACCTAGAAGACATGTGCTGTCAAAATGCATCAGAGGGCCTGATCTAGGTGTAAAGGATTTCTTTCCACATATTCCCCCAGCTCAGTGGTACAGCCACGTTTTCAAGCATGGGAAACAGCTAGTCACCTGCAAGGGCTGTATCTGAATTGATGATAGAATAAGTGTAAACTGTGGCTTCAAAGAAACCATACTGACAGCTGTGTGTGGATGACTTACAATAGTCAAAATGTAGTTACTTGAACAAAAATACCTCGAATAAAACGTGAAATAGCAAAATGTTTCTAGCTTACAGTGGAATTAAAACCAAAACTGGAAGAGAAGAGGAGCATTGGCAGTTCCTAGTATCCTAAAGGCTGCAGCCAAACCAGCAAAGATTGAAGGAAATGACTCACAGTACTCAGAAGAAAGAAAAACATCATAGTAATGGCAAGAGAAGCTAGGTTAATGTAACCATACTGTTGAAGTCCAGTTTACTAGTCCACAGAGGCAGAGACAGGAAGCAGTGAAATGACTGAATTACATTCCTAAAACAAGTCTGTAATAGTGTTTTATCAGGTTAGTGACTGTAAATGGCCAAGAACTTGAGTGGACGTGAAGGAATAGATTTTGCACTTGGGCATTTTTATGCTGCCATGCTGAAGTGAATGAATTTGCACATTTAATAGATAAAGATTTGATCCAGACATGTTAGTGTAGCAAATGCCCTTTGTTAATACCACAAAGCATGTTTTTTACATTGCCTAACAAATGTCTGATTCTTCATCCATGTATGTTTTAGAAGATGTGACATCAAAATGCATTGGAAGACCTGATCTAGGTGTAAAGGATTTCTTTCTACTTATTCCCCCAACTCAGTCATGTTTTCAAGCATGAGAAACAGCTAGTTACCTGCAAGGGTTTACCAGAATTCATGATAGAATAAGTGTAAACTTCTGTGGCTTGAAAGAAGCTATACTGACAGCTGTGTGTGGATCACTTACACTAGTCAAAAAAAGCTGTGTTTTGATGCTTTCTGGGCTAATCTTTATATTCCTCTTCTTCGGGCTGGGGTAGGTGGTGGTGAGAGGGAGCAACTGACTCCTCTTGAAGAGACGGTTAGTGTGACAGTCATCGTAGAAATGCTTTCTATCTTACTGCATGAATGGGCTCTAAGCAGTGAAGTGAACCTGAACTTCTACTGTAATTACAAAGATCACACATTGACAGAGTTGATCTGACAAATATAATTTGAGCTGTAATTGGTAGCATTTGTTTCCTAATATTTCCTAGTATTTTTTGTGAACGGTTGGCGTTGCCCTTAGCTCTATCTCCAAATGTACTGTGGCTGCAGAGTTGCCTGACTGAGAGCTGTTCTTTTGCTTTTAAAGGAACGCTCAGCTGATGAACAGTTGGGAGGCTGTGGACATGGGCTGGTGCTCAGAATCCTGAACAGATTTGATTCAGGACATGACCATGAGCAGCCTGATGTAAGTGGCCTTGTTTTGACCATACAATTGGGCTCCACCTTCATAAGTCTGTTCCTACTTCAGTCTGATCATTTTTACAGGAATTCTTTGCAGTTTTTACTTTTCCAACTGTTGTATGGTCTTTAGATCCTTATTCTATGCCACAGTTGCCTAGTTTGGTCACAAGGATGTTATGTGGAACTTTTATAAAAGCTTAACTTACTGTTTCAAGACACACTACATCTGTTAGTTCTCTTTATGGGGATCTGAAACTCGTATTTTTAAGAATCAGGCAATTCTTTGAGCCATACGTGTTCAAAAATCACTTACTGATTTGTTCCAGGATGATCTTTGATTATCTTTCCAATCTAACACTTTGTTTTTGGGTTTTGTGCTGTACTTTTGCATTTTTTTGAACTTTGCCTTTTCTATGAGGATTGTGGTTTGTAGGTCTTTTGGTGTCCACTCCATGTGNTTTTTTTTGTTGGACATGAGTGTGTTGCCTGTAGGGAGTGATAGTCAGTGTTTTTGGGAAATACAGCACCTTTGCTGTGATAACTGGAGCTGCTCATTTTCTCTTGTTTTGCATTATGCTCTCAACTCTTCTCAATGAGGATGAAAGAGAGGTTTGGCATGAAAGGACTGTTTGCTAGCAGAGGCAACAGCTATTCTCTGCCATAAAGCTACATGTTCAAATCACCAAGTAAACAGTCATCTTCTGTAAGGCTGACCATGCTAACATGTTTTTCTGCTGAGTGCTTTTTCTGGCAGCAAAAGGGACAGATATGCTTTCCAAAGTGCTAAACTGTGGACTGTTGGGATTGTCTTTCTGAATTTAGTTTCTGTAGGAGAGTGTATTTAATGCGATTATCAAGAAAACAACAGGTGAAAGTAGACACTCAATTTCTATTCATTTAAAACAAGAATCAAGCACCTAATTTCTTCTAGTGCCAATGGAAATGATTTTTGTGCTTCTTCTCTTCTCCTATGGTTTAGTCTTTCTGCAGAGCTGTGAACACTGCATTAGGGTTGAAATAAATTTGCTTTTCAAGCATTGCTTGGAGCAGTGGCTGGCTGAGACCACCAGCTACAATTCACTGTATTGGAGATGCAATGTACAAGGAACTTTACAAATGTCTGTTTGTGTACCAGTCTGCCTGCTTCCTGAGGGAGTGCCATGGTGCTTGAACTGCAGTCACCAGAACAGTCTGGTATGCAGGTATGTCTTTGGAGCAGTCTGGGGGCACTGAGAAGGCTGGATGGCTTTCAGTGATGTTGCTTGCTGCATGTTTTGTTACAGCTACCAAAGTGTTCAGCAATACTTTACTTATGTAGGTTCATATTGTGCTTCTGTATGCAGCTATAATACAGAGCTATCTGTGGATGAAATACAAAATTAGCCTTCCATTCCTTTTTACTCTAGTATGTGTGCTTTTAAATGAGTTGAATTACTAACTCGACTTGGTTAACCCTAGGGGAAGGCCTTTTAATAATTAACTTAAATAGTTGTGGGAGTCTTGCATGTTTTGTTCTAAGAATGTTATGCATTTTTTAGTAAAATAGTCTGTGTCTTATCTGACCCTTTCTGGATACTTAAAATAAACAAGTATTTTAATGTCCAGTGCAAAACCACTGTCTGACATCACTGAACTCAATTAATCTTGAGAGGTGTGGCAGTAATTCCAGCTAACAAAGAGCAGTGTCTTTCCACAGCCATCCTGCAAGGGTTCCAGATGCTTAGAGCTGGTGTGGCTGGAAAACAGCATGATTTCAGAGGGTGATGTAAGAAAGCACAAAGTTAGGGGCTCTTATTTGCAAGACATGATCATAGTGCAATACAAGGACTTCTGTACAGATGCTGTGTGCTAATTTAGCCTTGCTTACCTAATCTGTACCCTTCCTGAACTCATTTTGTGTAACATATTGTGAATAGTGCTGCAATGGCAAAGGGCTTGTGGGTCTTGAGGTGAGAGCAGATGAGATGCTTAATTTAAGTATTGGAAGGGTCCAACAGGTAATTAACCCACTGGTGGATATACAGTTACTGGACTGGCTCTACATGGAGGTAGAGGAGCAGATTGCTTCAATCCCCCTTGAAATGTAAGAGTCGCTTGGTGGATTCACCTGTAATATCCCCCCTCTATCAAGAGGGACAAGAGCAGGATTCACATCCTTGGATGGACACTAGTGCATTAATACCAATGTTTAGCTGATACTGTAGGAATTGTTGGACACAACTATTCTGAAATAGCTAAAACTGATAAAACACATACATTTCTTGATATTAAGTTAACTGGAAGATTATAGATGATGGACAGGGTTGTAAAGAGGCCATCATTCACTATGCTGCTTAAGTCTGTCTTTGTGTATACAAATAAGTTAACTAGTATCAACCGACATACCTAATGTGATTGTGCATCTGCTAAAGTGTGCTACTGAGCAGTCATGTACTTCAGACTACAGCGTTTGAAACAATGTGTTTCAGGGAGAAAGTACAATTCACAACAGAAATAGCAGTGACTGGAGGAGTATTTAGCTGTTAGTAGGAGCAGGTCCTGAGAGCCCAAGGTTGACAACTGGGACTAGTTTTTTAGCAGGTGGATTGTTGCTGACTTATAAGACAACCAAAATACCTACTTCTAATTTTTCCATGTTTTAGTAGGAAAAATATATGAAGGACACTTAGGAAAACCTGTTGACTACTGGTGTTCTGGTGGTGTGGAAGTGTTGGCTGGTTAGCCACTACTAACATTTCTGTGAAGACTTTGTGTTATGGAGCTGATAAAACAATGGCTAATCATTAAAAAAAAATCTCCATGTGCTCATACCAGATTGAGTTTCACAAGCAACATTCCTGTGTCCTACAAATGAGCTGCCATGGCACTGATTCCTGAGCTATGAGAAAATGTTTTCCTTGGTTTACAGGTGGGTTAATATTGGAAATTCCAATGAACAGTGCCAGATATTATTTGCTCTGATAAAGAACAACAGTTTAGTTTTTATCTTGTTTGGGATAAATACATCCTTCACCTAGATAGCATGTAGATAGCAAAGGTCAGAATAGTTTTTACTTCTTGAATCTTCCTACTGTAGTTAAAGGTAACTTATCCAGTTTACTTCTTTTTTCATGGTGACATGTTAGACCAGAGAGTAGTTTAAGAATCTTCCTTTTTGTTTGTAGCTCAGGTGCTACTTTTAAAGTCAATGCAGTACATGAGGGATTAGTTAAATTAATGGTTTCAACTTGATGAAAGTGAACACTGAGCCATCAGGAAAAGATTGCATTTCTTGACTCTTAAACATCCTCTATGGGTGTGATTATTTTTATATTTAGTCTATGCTAAGTGTTCTGGGATCACTCTTCTCAACTTACTGTTCCATTCAGTTGAGATTTACCAGTCTCCCTCTTGATCAGCTTGGCTGGCTTCTGGAGGGAAGGTTCCTTTGGCTTCTGGAGGGTTTTCCTCTTACTTCCCCAGCAGTGTGACTTTTATTTTCTCAGGCTTTTACCTCAGCAAGTGGACCCTTAGGGATGTTCCAGCAGCCTTTAGTCAGGCTGCACTCCCAGTGGAGTGGAGCAGAGGTGCACAGTGCAGTGAATGAATTCTGCTCTGGTAGGGATTGCACAACTTGACCCAAAGGGAGCTGTGCGTGAAGTGACTGCGAGGCTGAGACTGATGAAAGGGCAGCTGTCTGAGGTAACTCATTGGCTTGCCTATGGATAATTATTTAATATGTTCTGCTACCACCTGTGGCTTAAAATTTTTAGAACAGTTGCAATAGTTGGAAGGTAAACATAAAGGATTTAAATAGGGTCTTTGAGAAGTCTGAATTGAAATATAACTGTGGCATGAATTGATCTTAATTGCAAGATGAGTACATAATTAAGAAAATTAGCCTACTTTTTGAAGAGTAGTCATTGACTGACATTGCACAGTGGAAGTGATCCCTGACAGCTTATATAGCTCTTGAGATGACATAACTATAATTTCACAGTATGAACATCAAGTGTAGCTTAGCATACAGATGTGTTCCTTATTTTCTTTCATTAGCAGTTGTATGAATTGTGGTTTGTAAACATAGCATTTTTCCATCTCTTTCTGTTTAGTAGAATACCTAGGGATTCTTGGGCTAAGGCATGGTGTGACAAGTCTTCATAGTTGGGATGTAAGTACTGGTGTGAGTAAGAACATGGGATCAGGCTCAGTTGCTTAGATGAATCAGTAAATGTGGATAATGTACTTGTGCTCTGACTGTTAATTGTAGCCTCATGTTTACCCAACACTACCAGGATGTCTTAAAAAGCCATCTGCAATTAATCATTTAAAAAAAAAAAAATTGAAAATGATTTGGTACATTTTTGCTATCTGATGTAAGAAATGTATTTTTTTCCATTCTATTGACAAATGAAATAAGCTGTTGCAGGAGTCTTCTGTAATTCTGGAAAGCAAATGTACCTCAAATAGTTTATGATGGCTTGAAATCAGCCTTGGTAGAGAGCCTAAAAATTCCTGCTTCCTGTTGAAAGCACATTCAGCACGCTGGGACACATTTGTCTGGATGTGATATGTAGAAGGTCTACTTCTTATTTACACTAAATTTTCAGTGATTCCTGTTATTTCAAACCACATTCGCCCACGCAGCTATGGTTACTTGGAATCTGTCTTGACTGGAATATATCAGGAGTAATTGGGTTGGTATGCCATCTTTTGTTGATAATTGGGAACTCTTGGATCTGACACAAGAAGCTAACAAATTCCCTGTACTTAACCATATGTTTTAGAAGTTCTTGCAGCAGCAATTTTCAGGTCATTTGTCTAGCTGGAATTCGAGAAGAAACATATGGCTACTGACTATGTCCTGCCTTGCTATTCTAAAGAGTATTATTTCATAACAGAAAAGAGCTCGTTAACTGGCAAATGATTCATAGACCTAGCTGGAATTGTGCCAGGTATGCTCAAGGACTCTTGATACCGTATATTGGGGGATTCTCTGGGCATATGTATGCTTGTCTCCTCAATAAGACAAATAAAACACCACAGAGCAGTTCATCCCACTTAAACCAAACTGTATGGCAGCTTCACATCACTTTTCATGTGTGGTTAAGAACAGAAAAGAAACTTGCTAATGAAGATTTAGCTGTAACTTGCTTCCTGATGAGCTGTGTAAAGCTGTCACGGTCAAGTAATTAAAGTGCTCATATGCATAGCAAAGATGTTTTTAATTTTAGTGGATACATCTGCTTTAAGACTATTCCAGACATCAGTTTCAGAGGTCTTTTGTGTGTATGTTAAAATATTCTCTGGTGCCATCTAATGGTAAAATTATACAGTTACTTTAAAGGGGAAATAAACAGTGGGTGTCCACCCTATTTCTTATTGCAGCAAGATCTGTCAGGATCAGTGTTGTGGTCTGAATATATGTATTATATATAGTAAAAAGATGGCTTCTGAAACAAATTACTTCCAGTGAAAACATCTCATTGTTGGAGAAACTACAGTAAATCCTTTACTACTTCCTTTACCTTCTGACTGAACTGATTTTTAAAAGGTTTGGATGCAATCCTGAAGCAAAGCGACTAGACTTGGAAACCAAAGCTGCATTCTGAAAACCCATAATTTTGTAGAAGGCCAAACAAAAAACTCAGAGTGCAGCTCACTTACAGGGTTCTTGGGTTCATCTGAGTTTTTGCTTTATTGCCACAACTCTACAGTTTTCTGGTCCTGTCTCCTTTCCAGGACTCTGGAAGATGCCCCTCTGGCTGTGGGGAATAAAGCAGTGTGGGCGTATGGCAGCAGTGTTGCTTGCATTGTACCACCTGCATACCCTCTGTCCCAGAGCAGCTGTGCTGTCTGCAGTTGGTAGCTGCCCAGTGGGCATGCTCTGCTGGGCAGGCAGTGTGCTGGAGGACGTGCAGGGGCACCACGTGCTCCTGCAGCACGGGGGAAAGGTGTGAGGTAGAAGAGGCTGCAAGGCAGAACAGACCCAGAACCTCTACCAAATCCTATGAGTCACTCACTCAGAGGCCAGGTTCCCACAAATGGATCACAGCCTGGAACCAGTTTTTTATTTTTATTTTTTTTTACTTGCCTGTAGTAACCCTTAGAAATGGATCTGGTTGTTGTGAAGGTTGTCTGTAGATCTTTTCTTGTTTCCCTTCTTTCATCTTCTTAGAATTTGATCTTTTCTTTATCCATTTGCTTACGTTTAAGTGTGCTTGAGCAATGGGATGTGAGCATGCTTTATAGATTTACTGTAAGGTGTCACTGTGCTTGCAATGACAATTCACACATCCTGTTCTTGGAGGGGGTGGGATGGGGAATTGTTTTATTATGGAGAAGAAAAAGAACGCAACTTCCTGCTCTAAATGAAGTAAAAGTGTATGCGAATATTCAAGTGAGAAGAGAAAGAACTGTAGTGGGACAATAATAGATGCAATTCTTTATCCTTGTAAGAAGGCAGTGGGAGGGACAGCATAGCCAAAGGATGTTGCAAAAGAACTACTTAATTATTTCTCAATCCTTTGGAAAAGAATGTTCACTATGTTTTGACTGATCAATTCTCCTATCACACATTTTCTGAATACCTGGTAAGGATGAAATTAACAGTTGAGGCAAATAAACAACAATACCCTAGAGGCAAGGAATGGTTTCATCCAAATAGCTGAAATATTAGACTTCCTGCCAATTCCTGAGTCTCAGAAGGCTATTAAAGTAATGCAATTACCAGTTACTCATCAGAACTAACTGCGCCCAACATGTCAGCTGCTGACTTCCACTGTCTTGTTTTGAACAATAGATTATCAGATCTGTGTGCTGTGCATCGTCTTTTGATTGAGTCCTTCAAGAATGACTTCCCTTGCAAATAAAAACTTGCATGATGAGGAGCTCTTAGTACTTCTAGAGAAGCTTCATTGTCAACAACGTGAAGCAATCTGCTTTTTTGAGCTCTGGAATAGTTGTATTTGGGATTGAGAGTTATTCTTTTCTGCTAGTTATTCTATTCTGGGCTAAACCAATCCCACCTTTCTCACAGGTCTTGTAGATTGAGAATCAGTACATATAGATGCTTGATCTATGCTATCCATAAAATGAGCCTTGTCCCCTTTGCATAAGCATGACTGGGGAGGAAAATGCATCAAATTGTTTACAGATGCAACTGTTGTGGCTTCATTGACTTACAGACAGATTTGAAAAGATTTTGTCCCACTAGGAGACCTGCAAAGCACTTCGGATGGTCTGGCCAATTTGTGGGTTCTCAGTCTCAGCTGAGAAAATGGCACTACTGTGCTTTTGGAAATCTGGCTTTTCAGAGGATTGTGCCACATTGCAAAACCAGAGTTTTTGGCCCAGTTATGAAACTGCCTGAATGTCTATCTTAGATTATTTTTCTAAGGCAATTCAGTAATAAAATTGTTTCCTTCTCTGAGCTGTAGATAGTCATTCTCTGTGGGTGCATTGTGTTGCTGTTGTCCTCAAAGGCACTGTTCACAGTTAGTGCTTAATATCAGTTTCCTCTTGAGTTGTGATTCTTCTATCTGAAAAAGGTTGAAGAATCTCTCAAGTTAAAACTTCCCCTGTATACAGTCACCATCCAGAGCCCTGCTGCTTGTCACTAAGCAAATTTTGTTCCTGCTTTCATGATCCTTCATAAATCTGTGGCTGTCAGCATTGTCACAGTGCTGTCAGCTCAATGTTTAACCCTCTTGAAGCTGGTCCCAAAATCTGGACATAGATCTCCCAAAGATACTATTAAACCATTTGTTTTCTAACTGGATATGGTAGCATATTGTAGCTGTATGCATAGCTACTTTCTGTGCCTTAAGAATGGGAAAAGGTGGAGGGATTTACCTTGTTCAGTGACTGAAGTGTTACATAACATCTTGGCTCCACTGCAGCGAATGGCAATAGCTCTACTCATCCCACACCAATCGCCAATCGTTTTATTCCTGTAGTGCAAGGCTGTTGGAAGCAGAGAGAGCCAGCAGTGCTGTGTGTGGTATTGGAGTTTTCATTTGTTTCTGAGATTGTGGAAGCTCAACTCAGACTGGTATACTTTGAGTCTCCTTTATACTTGTTTCATTTCAGAAATGTCTTTTGAGTTGTTTTTATGGCATGTTTTTGCACTGTCTGCTTATATAGTTGTCCCACCAGGTGTCACCCATTCCCAGCAGCCTTGAACCCTCTGTGCTTTGTTAGTGGCCAGTCATCTTGGTGGTTGTGCTTCTTAGCATGCCTCAGTGGCATGCCTATGAAACCGTGTACTGGGACATGGCAGAAAAGTTGCTTCTCTGCAGCTGTGTAACTAAGATCTGCTCAAATGGCTGACCTCAAGCTTTTTAATTAATCTGTGGCCTTGGGAATGTCTGCAGAAGCTGAGCTGTGTAGCTGAGAAGGGTGGAGCAGAATGGGAAGTGTTGTGGTTTAGCTGCAGCCTCACCTTCCTGAGAACAGTCTGGAAATAGGAGTGACAGATGGTGTCCTAAGCTCACAGTGGTTTTGTGTTTTTGTTGACTACAGCTCATCTGCTAGATGGGAGATCTGCATCTTACAGCACTCTACCTTAAGTGTACTGTGTGGTTGTTTTCAGAAGTTTCTAATGAAGACTCAGAGTATTTCCTTAGTCATGCTTTTAGTACAGACTGCATGCTGAGCTCTCCTACATGTGAGTCATGAGCTGCAGGAATACTGGAGGCTCAGGGGGTTTATGTCCTGGCACTGAATCTCAGGGACAGGCATGAATCAATAGCGAAGCTCAACAAATGGGAGCAGGAAGTGTGGTTGCAGGCTAGACCCTTTCTTGTCTGAGAAGCTTCTAAAAAAAAAAAAAACCTTTCTCATTACATTTAAGTTCTTCATGCTTTTCTGCTCCCACCCTTGCATTGAAAGGTTTCTACCCTTTCCTACCAGGTTCTGCTTCAGAGCAATATTACTGCAGGAGTCTAAAATATCTCTTATCAAACTGAGCTCCCAAGTCTTCTCTGGGCCTCTCCTTGCGTTGCTGATACCAATAGCTGCAAAAAGACACAGCCTTATCTGGTCTCTGTTTCCTGGGTCTCATCCAAGGGCAGATTAGGCTTATTCAAGCACTTTCAAAAGTTCATTGTAGGAGAACAGCATTGCAGAGAACCTTCCTCAGAGCGAGAGTAGTACTGGAGCAGTGTCCTGCTTTACAGGGCTGCCCCTTGGCCAGAGACAGCAACTTCAGATCCTGGAAGCAAGTCCTGAGGTTCTCATGAGACCAGATAACCAGTGACCAAAATCGCTGAGGACCAACCACCTGGCTAACTGGGGTCTGTACTGGATGTCTGCCAGTGTCCCTGAGTGCTGGTGTGACGTGACATGAAGCCCTGGTGGGAGGTAGGTCCCAGCTGGGAGCGTTGTGGGTGGGAAAGGGCAATAGCACTGAAGGAGAAGATAGAGATGTCTGGGGGTTGCAACTTGCTGGGCAGATTATTCCTGAACTGTAACTCTCCACTTCACACTGATCGAATATGTGACTGTCCTTGGTGCCACTGCATTTGATTTATGGGAGCCTCGACCTCTTCAGTGATGGCAGTCTTTAACCTTTCAGAGGCACTGGGAACACTGGGGTTAGCCCTTGCAGCAAATGCCTAGGGGATTGGGTCTTTAGTTCCTCAACTATCACTTTGCGTTCTTTAGTTTTAAACTTTTAAAAAAAAAAAAAAATCTTGGAACAGTTAAGACTTTTAAAATATATATATTCTAGTAGGCTCCTTGTATTTTCTTCAATCTGTTCTGCTTTAATAGCCTTATCAGCAAGATGCTTGGCTTGTTAAATTTGCTGAAGTATTTGCTCCTGATAAGCCTTATCAAATAAATGCTTTCCACTTCTCATGCAGCATGACACTGCCCTCTCGTGCTCGCAGGCCTGGCCACAGCCTGGTGTTTCGTGTGCTGCCTGGGCTGCTCAGCCATCTCCTTGCAGCGGTGGCTGCCGAAGTGACAGCAGCTCATGCCAGCAGCGGTTAGCCCGGTGTCCTCTGGGCTCATCCTTGAGTTGTGGATCATGCTTCTTTGCAGAAGAATTCAATGAGAATGTGATGTACTTAGTTTGCCTCTCTTAGTAAATATAGTTGGGTTTTACAAGGCTGTTTCTTAATGTTTCTTGACAGATTTGCCTGGGAAATACTTGGTGTTTGGCAGACAAGTGTGCTTGCCCATCTGTCCCTTGTTACACTGATGTGTTGATTTCTCAATCCACCAAGTGCAGAATAGGCAACAGTAATGATCAACCATGCAGCTTTTGTTCACCTGCATTGCCAGAGATAAAATTGACCTTTTTTTTTAACCTGTGTGATGCTGAAGGAGACTTCAGCCACCAAGTCGTCCATTTTTTTCTAAATGCCAGAGAGCTTCCATTGCTTTAACAGTCCTTGAAAGCCTTTGGCGTTTTAGGTCACTGGTTTGGACTTGCTGTCAGTGTTAATGTTACTTGTCTCTTAGATCTTAAGCCTTGTGCAAAAGCATATTTGGTCAAGATGCTTTGGTAGTGTCCAACCTTTATAAACACTAGCCCCTTAAAAAAAAAAAAAAAAAAAAAGAAGCTTATAGCAATAAAGCCCAATACGAGAGATTTGCAAATAGATACATTAATACCTCAGCTCTGTGTCTTTGAAAGCAATTAATGAGCTGGATTTCAGTTGAGCACCTGGGGCAAAAATAGCAAGGCTTATTTTAATTTGTTACTTAAGCTAGAACCAAGGCTTCAGAGTGGGAAGACATTAGCCAGAAAAAAGCTGTGGAAAGGTACAAAGATAAAATAGAAAGATATTTCATTTTCTTAAAGCTGTGGAAGCATCCCTGAATGTATTTGAAGGCAGACAGTGAATAAATTTAAGAGGCTGTCAGATCTACTCTGAAGGGTATTTGTGTTTGTTAGGAAATATCAGTAATGAAGACTGAATAAATGGACTGTTAAATAAAAGAGGAAAAAGGAATGACAAAAGAGATTATTCTTAATGTCAGTTAATAGATAACTCAAATGTCAGTAGTGCTTGAAACTGGTGACAGACTCTGGTGTTAGGTAGCAGCATACTTCAAAGTACGTAACTTAGAGGAGGTATTATTACTGTCTTAGGTTGTTTCAAAGTTTCTAGCAGTTGGCTGGGATACTGGGAAGTGTTGAAGAGTCCCTTGCTATGTTGGCTTACACAGTGGCAAAATTTAAAAACCCAGGCTTTATTTCAGATTGGCTGCTGCTCCCCTAGAGTGCCAGAGACGATTTGAAAGGCTGAGCTCACAGGGGAAGGAGATGCGGCTATGAAGCCTGTTTTCTGATATCATGCATCCTGTTCTTGGTGGCCACGACTCCTGCTTGCAATGTGGAGTGGTGGTTTAGAAATGGAGCAGTTCTGTGAAAATGTTGAGAAGAGATGCATGGCCTTGGGCTTTGTTCTCAACCATGACAGGACTTGAGGTACAACAGCTAGAAACGTGCAAGCTGGGACCCACCTCTGAGCACTAGAAAAAATACTTTTGTCTGATAAAGTTGTTGAGGACTTAGTTGAAATGATCCACAGAAGCAGTACATTACTTTAGAAATTTTGTTCATGAAGATATGTCTGCACTTTGTAACTTGGATTGAGGGGACAGGCAATGTGTAGGAAGAGCTGATGATGGCTTAGGGCAGACTGGACTGAAGGAACCGAGCTTCCCCAGAAATTCAGCAAGAAAGACTGCAGAAAGTGTAAAAGGAGGGAAATGTGACTTGATGTTTATGGTGAGGCCGCTGTAGCCAAACACTAGTCAGATGGGGGAGAGGGCAGATTGGAATGTCTAAACAGCTTTGAAAGGGGAAGGGCTTCTGGGTGCAGGAGGCAGGGAGCTGCCCAACAGGCAGTTGGTAGGGATGGGAAAGGCACCAACAGTGTCACACAGTGCCCTTGGATGCGGCCGTGGATAAACCTGAGATGTCACTCCCAGAACAGCAGGGAGCAAAGTGGCACCTGGCTTAAACCTGAGCACCCAAGAGCTGCCTCATGGGCAGGATATGGGCATGAGTGAGCTAACAGCAGCTTTGCAGCCTGCTGCACACTGGTGGAATCACAGTGGAAAGACCAGTGGAGGGGAATATTCCCTGCTGCTGGGCTCTGTGCTACAGACCATGCCTGGCCGCACACGTGGGCAGTGTGGGCTGTTGCTGTGAGGGCAGGCTGCCTGCTCTGCTTATTAAAGAGGCACGAGGTTTTGACAGAACAGCGTGATCTTCTCTATAGCCCATCTCTGCCCTCTGTGAACAGGGCCTCTGCTTATGGAGGGGCTGGAGCGAGGAGTGGCAGCTCCTGTGAGTGAGGAGCCAGCATCAGCCCTCCCAGCAGCAATCATTGCATCTCTTCTGTCACAGCCAGGGGTGACGCACCACAGTTTTGCTGAGAAGTCTCAAGCCAGCTTTGTTATGAGTTACCTCAGTAGAGGTATGGGTATCTGCAAGGTGCCAATGTCTGTCTCCATCCAGTGACCTTCTTGTGATAAAGGTACAGAGGGCAAAAGCAAAGGTTAATACCCTGACCGGCCAGAGGCAGGAGATTAACAGTATTTTGTATGTGCAGTTGAACAAATTTCCTGTTCCTCCTGTATTGTTATTTTGGTTATTAGTCATTTGTAGGGCATCTAAGTGATGTTCACACAGAATATAAATGTCTGAAATTGAGGAAGGCAGAAGAAAACACTGAAGATTTGAGTGGAGATGACCTCTGTTGCTCTTTGAGCTCAGACTCATTTTGGAGCTAAATGAAGAAAAGGATTGCCCTGGAAAAAGGCAATGCAGCTGCCAGCCCCTGTCATTAGCCAAAAGGCCTGTGGGGTGTAGGAAGGAGGCCACAGCACATGGCTCCTGCCATGGCACTGCTCAACCAAGAGCTACTGCCAGCAGGAATTTAAAGCCTAGTCAAGGCTCAGATATTGCTGCTGATCCCATGGGAAGGCCAGAACCCCTCTGGGACTAATAAGCCTGCTAATGTACAGGATGCACCATACAGAGGCTGAGCAAACTTCCCCTTAGTATGATGTTATAAAGTCTTTGGAGCAGGAAATTTATAATCCTATATGTACATACAGAGGACTAGTTCAGTCCTTAGCAAGTGCGTCCAAGCATGTTTAGAGGTAATAATTATTCAGAGTAAGCTACAGCCTTCATCCTGGATTGCAAGTGGACTTCTGAAATGCGCAATAGTGGCATTGTTTCTTTGCTTAGTGTAATTGCAGAGGAAAGGGTTGTAGCAGGCAAGACTTCATGAGCAACCTCTGGGTCAGTGACTCTCTCCTATCTTTATATGTAAATTCCAGACCTACCAGCAGCCCATGTGCCAAGTATTTTATTCTAATAATTGAAATTGAGCATGTTTTCTTATGAAGACTTTTATTTTTTCAAATATTTTTCATACCTTGTCTCATCTGAGAAAGGTATCAAAGAGACAACAAAAAACACGTTTGTCAGGCTTTTTACTACAAATATTTTTTTCTTTCTATTCCTTTATGTTATTTAAAAGGAAAACCACATCTACTTTTTCCTAAAGCAACACATTCATTGATACAGGCTGGGTTGGGGATGTAAAGAGCAAGTATATTACACTCAGGACTTGCACAGTGATAGATGTGGGCTTGATAACAGAGGCTATAAATTAAGAAAACAAGACAGAAACCTTTCCATGGCAGGATTCCTTGCTTATTCTTTTCCTCAATGGGCAGCAGCACACACAGTTTATATGCTCCCCAGCAAAACTGAATTCAGAACCAGTTCCTGGCCCAAACTTTCTCCCTTTCTAACCAATCACAGTTGCTCTATAGAAATCAAAGCCAAGCTAACATGCAGGTAATAGGGAAGCATTTCAACCTGTTTGTTTTACTTGAGCTGTAGAGCTGTGCCACCTTGATACCAGTCACACGGATTTTTTTTTTTCCCTCAATCCCTGCGGACTGTTCAAGCAGCAGGGAAGTTTGGTTTCTCCAGCTTGACTTGTGAGGCCTGATTTCTCCATTAGCTGGTGGAATTGCGTGCAGTGGAAAACTGTGAGACTTCAACAATAATGCTTGCTCATTGAGAGACGTTCCCCATCACTTCTACATGTTTTTTCAGAAGCATCTTAGGTAACAGATCTGTTTCTCATGGATGCCTTTATAAATGCTTCATTTGTGTGCATGAATTAATTTAATGTTCGTAATATCTCAATGAGGCAACTGAGGGGGGAAAAAAAAACATGGGAGAAGGTGCAAAAGTGAGTGTAATGATCTAAACCACTAAGGTGATTCCTCTGCAGAGCCTCATGGCTTTAGAAACTTTGTCAACATGAATTGAACTGCATGGCCTATGGTATGGATTGACAGATTTTGATAAGAGTCTTCATTCATTTCAAAATGTTACTTGAAGAACTTTCAACATTTTTTTCTCGTCTTCACAACTTTGCTGTGGTATCTGACAGGGATGCCAGATGGCCCAATGAGATAAACGTCAAACAAGTAAAGTGTCCCTGCATCCAAACCTTTGATGGTCTCTGTGGTGACAGCTCGCTGGAGATTTATGTCATAGAAATACTTGCACAGCACTTTCTCTGACTTTTGTCGAGATTCAGGCCCAGAGCACCTGTCTGTACTTTGCAGTTCCATCCAGACTTGATTTTCTTCAATCCTTTTCTTGTACACGCAGTACTTGCTCTGTTCTTGTGTTCCTAGCCAGGCAATGGTGACAGAGTTGCAGGTCCTCAGTTTACTGAAGGACTTGATTTTTAAGCTCTCTGGAAGAAGAGGGAATAAGGGCTTGTGGAAGTGGGAGGAGACCTGTACTTTCACAGAAGAGTTAGATTCCTCTGTGGACCTCAGCTGTACCAGGTACGTGTCCAGCAGCTTTCCCTTCAGTGACAAATACCTCAATCCCAAAATGTTTTCAGATGCCACTGTTTTACCATTCTTGGTTACGTGAACCCATACTTGGCCATGACACAACTGAAAGGCAAATTGTACCTTCTTGTGCCTTGCTTGGTACTGGAGACTGTAGAATTTCTGCTTTTTCCCATCCAGGACAACCTGAATCACCTTCCCGTCTTTGAGCTCCATCACTTTAGGTTCAGGTTCTTCTAGAGTTCTCGCAAATGTCCCAGTGTAAGCAGCACTGGCATTTGTGAGGAGATTAACAACAAAAACATCAAAATAATACTGAGTGCTGGGACTGAGACTGGGCACTGTGTAGGTGTTCTTGGTACCCATGCATATCTGCCTGACTTCCCCACTGCTCGCTTTGTTGATGATGCTCAGTTCACTGTTGGACAGTATCATCACCTGCTGTGGTTCAAGGAGGTACGGAGAGAGGGACAAGGCTAATGTAGGTGGCAGCTTCATTCCAGAGGATCTGATAGCTGTCTCAGCAGCACACAAGCTCTTGTAATTGTGCTTTTCATTAACTAGAAGACAGTACTGGATGTTTTCTCTATGTTGCAAGACAGAGGGACTGTGTTTCCAGGTCAGAGTCACTGTTGTATGGCCAATGCCAATAACATCTATGCGTGGATCCAGTGGAAGCTCTGGATAGAGGTGCCCAGATGTTGTGTCAGTTGTTAAGTACACAGTGATGTGTGTGTCACGCTCGGTGGATAAGAACTCTAGCATATAAAGGGCAGGATGAGAAGACATACCCACGTAAGTCTCCACAGAGTTTCCTTTGTAATTGAAAATGGTGGGCACCATGCTTGGAACTTTCTGGGATTTTGAGGCCTCTTGTGTATCATAATCACCTGCAAGCAAAAAGCAGACTTGTAACTTTTGCTTTAAGAGATGTCAAAGACCATTGCTTAAGTTTTATTGCTCGTATGTTGAGGAACATATGAACTTCCATCCTGAAAATAATGATAGCTTAAAAATGCTTCTTGCGACTAGCAATTTATTCAAGTAAAATTTGAGTGGCTTTTAGCAGTGCTGTTGTGGAATTGCATTTTCACAAAGACTGTAATTATTAAAACAACTTACAAAAGCTTGAACTTTGTGCCTGATGTACCTGTAATTTTCTTCTACTAGCTTTCTCTTTTGGCATTTCACTTTGAGAAGATTCATTTTCTATGAAAGGAGATTTATTTTAGATTTTTGCCACTGTCTATGAAGATGGAATACTTACTACTTTAAAAGAATGTTATTTGAACACCTCAGTTGGGTATATCTGTCTGACAGCTAATAACTTTTTGGTGGCAGCTTTCAGACTTTAGATTTCTTGAAAAATAATTCTAGAAATCATGAAAAAGAATGAGATTTCCTCTTTGGCTAAACTTGGCATAATGCCCACTACCATGGTAGATAGTATTCCTGGAAAATCAAATGGCTGCATCTTCTGCATATCACTAGAAACAAACCAGAAAATGATTGGATCAAGTGGCCTAAGCCACAGATAAGGAGCTGAGACAACTCTTCCCTCAGCATGGGCTGACTGGAAAGCCTACCTCGGTAATGCTGTGTAGCAAGATTGCTTTAGGAAGAGGATGGGTTTTAAACTGCATAAAGATCAAGGGGTACAAGCAGTATGTCATCTACTGTGAAAACATTGCTGCTATCAGCTTAGATTCTTCACAGAAGAAGGAAAGATTGCAGTGGGAAGACTTTAAGTACAAAGAGCTTATGAAGCTGATCTATGTTGCTGTTGTTCCTAAATAGCCACAGAGTTTTTGACTTCTGTGGATATAATCTAATTTGCTTGAATTGATGGCAAAATCCAATGGACTTGCAAATCTCACCCATGGAGACAGGAGTGTCCTCTCCAGTCCATGAGTTACATGAATGGGAATTAGAACATGTTTAAGCTTGTAGAGTTTCCTGTAGCAACTCTCCTTATGAGTAACTTATGTTTTCTCCATCTCTGCTCAGGCAGGTTGAAGGTCTTACCTTGTGCTGCTTTTCCAAGGAAACTTGCTGAAGCCTTGTGCACAAGTATACTCCATTCAATGGGAACATCACAAGGGGTCACAGTTACTGTGAAAGGTGCAGGGGCTCTGCCTTCCTCCAATACAAAGTAGTACCTGTAAATGTGGATTAGAAACTGAGCAAAGCCATCAAGAAACTGAAGTCTACTTGAGGCTCCCAGTAAGCGCCTCTTCTGATGTGAGTCACTCCCCTTTGATGTGCATCAACACAACAAGATAGGGAATGTCTGAAACTTTGAGCTGTGGGAAGAGCAAATGCTGTGCTTTTTTCTAATCCATAAGTAGTTCCTGGAAATCTTGTGTGCTTAGCACAGGCAGTATTTTTCCATGGTGAATTTTAGCACACAATAGGTGAATATCATCTCAGTGCTTGTTTATTTTGGATGATGAATGTGGTAAACTGACAGCCTTCTGGATATCCACTTGTTGGCTAACTCAAGGGAATTTGGAATGTCTTTCCCTGAATTTCCTGACTGGAGTTCCATGATAACGCTTAGAGCATAAGCTCCCTCATAACTTCTTGCATGCTTGCATGCCTTCATCTGTTTAAGATGAAGATACAGCAGAACAGTGCTGGCCAGTCCTGAAGATTATGGGCTGTCAGTGGTAGTTTCAGACAGGTCTGTTCTAACTTGTTTGCTGTCATGACAAACTGTTGTGTGTTAGTACAAAGGGACATCGGTCTACTCAGTAAATCTTTTATTCCTGATTATTTACAGTAAAGACCAGCCTTCTATCTCACCCCTCTGGTCTTCTCTTTCTGTTGTTTCAGTAAACATCAACTGTAAGCAGCCACAGAAGTGTTTAGATGTGAGTAGCTCTCTGTGCAGTTAAATGTAGGCAATTCTAGATTTTTGTTCGTTGGCAAGAGAAGCCTATTCATTATGACAGATTATGCCAACCTAAAGGTCTAGTGTAATTTCAGTATGTAGCTACTGGTCCAGAATTAACCTTCATTGCAAACATCTTCACATTCTCAAGTGTTTTAAGCCAAAACTTGTCTAGTTTCCTAATTGCATGATTTTGGGCTTCCTAAGGTTCTTACCTGATTCTGCTAAACTGAAGGAGTTTGGTTTGTATGTTTGTGGCTTTCTTCCTAATAGGAATCTTAAGATTATGCCACAGAGCACAGCAGAATTCAGTGTTCTTCTAGATTTAAATACCCTTTTTCCTTTAAAAGGGAGAGCTTCTAGATTTGCTCTTGTGAGCATTGTCACATTATGTAACATGCTATGTTCCAGTTTCTGTGCAATGTGTATGGAGACCGAACCATCTGGCTCACCCTCTGCTCCATGACTGCTCTGCTTGGATGTGCATTGAGATCTGTACGTGCGGGTCACTGGGGAAAAGATTCTGATTAAACCACCTGAAGTGCATGTCTTCCTAAACAGGTTGATCAGTTTGCCTTCCCTATCTAATAGATGATGCCAGTTGTAATAAATATCTAGATCGTGTGTATGTCTAGATAAGGCAGAAAACTTTCCAGGTATTTTGAGGAAGTGAAGAATCTGGAATTTCTGCATACAAAGTTTATTTGATCTTAGTAAGGTTATAGCTCTACTCAACTAAAATATTTCTAGCATGCAGGATGCTGACAATTTTTTGGTAAGAAAAGTCTGTACACATTCCACTGATTTTGGGGTAGTTAGTTTTCTAGGCAAAACTCTTGCCTTTAACAGCCAGTGTAGAGAGGCTGCTGTCTCTGGTTCAGAAGTCATGTGCCGTATGTGGCGACTCTTTGCTGCTGGAGCCCACTAGTTCCGTATCACAGAAAGCTGCCTGAAATGTTTGTGCAAATCTGAACTTTGCTTCAGAGGGTCATTCCAGTTTCTGGGCAAAAATAAAAACACTGGAGGACATTTGAACTATGCAGAAGTGGAGCATGGTGTGTCTCAAATGTGGTCTCTCTCTGCAGACACGCAACAATTACTGGCTTGGAACGGTAGCGTGTGGTTACTGGTGTTGCAGCAAAGTACCTGAGAATGGGAGTGACTCGGTGACTGATCTGTGCTTACCTTTTAGGGATATCCTTCAGCAGGTGAACTGTAGTTTCCTTACCATCAGCAAGAATCAGGGAGTGGTAGAAGTTGAAGAGGCTGCTCTTGAAGCTCTGTTGGGAACCAGTGGTGGGTGCTTTAATGGAATGACACAAGCAGGCAGCTGTGAGAAGATGGAAAGGCAGATAGAGCCAGAGCCAGGACATCTTCAGTACTGCAAAGTGAAATGACAAACATGAATGAAACTGCTGTCTTGAGGGAGAAAATCAATGACACTTTTTGTTCCTTTAGTGATATTTACTGTAGTTATAGCAAGCCAGGCATTCAACTAACACCAGCCTCTGGCTTGCTAGATTGCTTATAACTCACAGAAATGTTTTGTCTCAGATTTGTCTCAAAACGTAATGGCAAAAGCTGCTATGAAATCTTTAACTATAAATCTTTAATTTATAAAATTACGTATATACAGTCAATGTAGCACAAGTGCAATGTCATGCCAAAAAAATTACTGCTGACAAAATTGGAGAATTGCATTAAAATTTTTCGTTATTAATACAATTCATTTAATAAAAGCTGAGTTATTTGCAACAGAACTATCACCCTCAAACTCAGAGGGGGTCACTGTGTCCCAAACATACCTTCTGTTAGATAGAGATCATTTAATTTTTATTCCATACAGATTGTAAATCTGTCTTGGTTGCAGGGAAATGAGGAGGATCAAGAGAAGTTATTCACAGTTGGGTGAGATCCTATTTGATGAAAAGTGGCAGATCCTGGATAAGTAGCCCCAAATTGATTCTAAATGGGTTTTGTTTTGTGTGTATGCTTTGGAAGATGGCTATCTTGCTGTACGGTAGCTGGATAAATCATTGGGATTATGAATTATACATTCCTTTTGTAACTGCATCACTTCCAGCAACACTTGCTGCTCACTGGAAGTGTAACAGCTCTGTAATATTAACTCACATCTCAGAAATCATATATGCCTGCATCTGTTTGTCAAGAGGCTTTATCAGCTTGAAACCTTTGAAAGAAATATGCTGCTCAAACTTTTCCAGAACTCACCTATGAAAATGCTGGTGCTGTTTGAACAGTTCTGTGCACGTTGCACAGAACTACCCAGATAGGAGGTGCCTGATAAGATGAGAAACTTGGGCAGTATGCTATTACATGAGATCGTTAGTTATTCTTGCAACTTTTCTCTCTGCCACATCCTGCTTCAGAAGAGGAAAATGCAGAATCAAAAAAGACACAAAAGGGAGAAGGGCATAGACCTCTAGAAGAGGTGACAGCTGTAGCTCAGGGATTTGGAAAGCAGAGGGAGCTCTGTGAGTAATAGCCTTTTTGTCTGGAAAAGGTAGTTTACTGAATCTTACAAGCAGCAAGGAAGAGTAAAGATCCTGGTTATATCTGATTACGTTTGTTATAGCATTAGCAGATAAAAGGCAAAGCCTCAATCTTTTGTAACTTTTGCTTCAGATCAGCCCTTTTCTCACTGTGTCTGCAAATGAGCTTTTGGCTTAGGCAGTCCAAGTCTACAACTCAGCAGAGCTCCTGTCCATTGCAATTCATCTGAGTCTATAAAATGCTTGTTCTTTTATAAATGCATTCAAGATCTGAACATTTAAACATTGTAAACATTGCACTGAAAGCTCTTTAGACTTCTATTTACAATATTTTTATCAGTGGCTTACAAATGAATATGTATGTCTAGTATCAGTGTGATTGTTACAATTACTGCTACCAGATCATCTGAATGTCCCATTTAACATCCTAATAGAGGTACAATATCCTTTTCCTCTTTCAATGTGCACCTGGCTCAATGCAAGATTAAACAACCATCTGAACAAGGCAAAAGAATATTTGAGAATATAAAATTTTTTACATGTTCTTAGAGCTTTCCTCATAAATCTGAATCACTTCTCTGCCACTTTGTTATTCTTATAGTCTAAATATAGTTTACACAGTCAAAATATAAACCCAAATAGTTTTCTTTACCTTTGACAGTTGATTCTGTGTTGCTCTGTACTTCAGAGAGGATTTTAAAAAAAAAAAAGTCTGTCTGCAGCTTAGATAACAGGGTCTTGCAAACCACACTGATAGCACGGCAGCGCAGCTTTTCTTGTCCAGGAAAACAAACCAACCAAGCCACCAACCAACCTCTAATCAGCTTATCCCAAAGAGAACAATGTCCTAAAGGTTGATTTCTCTCAATTACACAAACAGCGTACTCTCAGCCTCTTGGAAAAATGTTACACAAAAAACTGTGCTTACCTATTGTGTTTCTGGCCAGACAATCCCCAGCTCACTTGCTTTCTTTGCTGAAAAAGCATAAAATAAAACAACATGGAATTTTCAGACCTCTGTAGACAGATGAAAAACAAAACGGTGCAACCAGTTTAACAGGACACAGCTGATTTTTCCATATGGCTCTGCCACAGACATTGTAACTGGAATGCTTGCAGCCTTTCAAGGAGAGAAAAAGCAGTTTTGATATTTAGTTAGGTTGGGATTCTTCAAAGGCTATTTTCAAATTGCGTAGTTCTGACATTTCCAGAACCTTGGCTGGTGTTCTCTCAGTGCTGGAGCTCCTGGGGGCTGCACAACTCTGCGCTGCCTGTGACTGTGGGACTGTGCTGGGGTGCAATGCCCAGCGGCTGCTGGAGTGCAGAGCCAGCTTGGCCAGGAGCAGAGCGGGACTCTGGCAGCAGAGTGGGGAGGGGGGACGGGCTGAGCAGTTAACCCTTGTTAGCCCACAGTTCTGCCCAGCAAGGGGCATGTCGATTGCCTCCAGAAAATGTTTTGCTTTAGCAGCTTGATGGAGCAAAGTCTGTGGAGCGTAGGATTTCCTTGCCCACAGCAGTGGAGCCATTTTGGGTTGTGTCAGGTGTACTGTGTTTAGTTACCTTGTTTATGGCCCAACAGGTGCTGGCTGGCTCACAGAAGGGAAAGGAGAAAGGCTATAAGGGAGGCAATGCTCTGTGCTTTTTTTTTTTCTTTTTTTTTTTTTTAAGCAGACTGGAATTAGCAAACCTCTGAAGACTGTCAGGAATCTACTGAATAGAGCTGTGCAGATTTCTTGGCTTGCAGAGGCTGCAAGTGCAAGAAACTCCACAAGTGTAGGGGCTGTGTCATGGTGGGGGGAGCAGGCAGGAGAAGGGTGCATGGGAAGCTGCTCACACCCAGCCAAGCAATTGCTTCTGCCATTGGGGCTACAAAGCAGTTGCAGCAAAGCTGTGGTCCTGAAACATCCCTCTCCTGCTAAGTGAGAGGGGGCACGGCTGGGGCTCATGTACTGCTTCTGCACGCTGCCTTCTTGGCCTGAGATGTCGGGAGAGGAGCCCTGGGGTCATCCCTGCAGGGATGTGTACCTGCTGCTTCACCCTGCTCTGAGGGGCAAGGCAAAATGCTGCGTGAGCTTCCAGGCAGGGGCTGTGCAGGGCAGAGAGACAGGATAGCAGGGAGGCCTTTTGTCTATCCTAAACTAAAGCTGCTTCTTCAGTGTTTGCAGAGTGACTCGCAGCAACTCTTTGCTCTTGTCCCCCCAGATTTGATGATGTATTATCTAAGCCTTCCCAGGTCTAAAAGTTTGCTGAGAAGAGGGAAAGGGGAGGGAGAAGTAGAAAGAGGTCTCAGCAGATTCTATATAACATAGTCTGAAGAAAATGTAAATCTGCTCATCAACAGATGTAATTGAGAGAATTATTTACAATGTGTTTATCCCCACTGCAGAAGATGGCAGGAATAACTCTGACATTATTCAGAAATGGTTTCCTGAAAGTTTGGTTGTACAAAGGACTTGTTGAGCAGCTGGGCTTTTAAAGGCACAGCCTGAGGGAGCCTTGGTACAGACACTGTATGAGCAGAGTGTTGGCACTGTGAAGCTGTTGAGAGGTACTGCAAGATCTTTGCTAGATAGCTAGGAAAAGACTGAAAAACATTCAGGTAACACACTGAGGAACTAATGAAGGTAGAAACACCTAGCCAGAAACAAATCCTGAAGAAAAGTATGAGAGAAAGGTGCTGCAAAGTTCAGTGAGACCAGGCATGAGAGAGGGAGATGTAGGTCAGGTGAGATGCTTCAAAAAAAATGTGCACTGAAAGCAAGAGAAAGGGCATTAGCCATAAGATGAGTGTGGGGACTACAGTGTGTGTGTTTGCTGAGATTTGGAGGGACTCAGGAGTGGAAGTGAGCAGAGAGAATTAAGGAGTAACTGATGTTGCTAAGAGGATCTTAGGACAGGGCTTGGGAGCAGATGTCTCTCATGTCTGGTAAAATCCCTGGTAAATACAGAGACAGTAGATGTGTTTGTTACAGAAGGAATGGACTCACCCTCCTAGAGCCCCCCTGCTGCTGTAAGGTGCCCAGGACACAGGTCAGCTTCCAGGGCAAGCAGTGGGCATTTTTCTGCTGTTTGTTTCTGTTGTAGCTGTTCTAAATGCCAGAAGGAGCACTCTGCTTCCTGCTGAGTAACATGAACAGGGCTGTCAGGGGAAAGAGGCTGACAAGGTGATATAACTGTGGAAGTAGTCCGGTTCCTTTCTCAATAGTTCCTCACATGCTTCCCATGTGTGTGCTTAGTGCTTTCCTGGAGCAGGATGTGGATTGATGTATCTAGGGGTTCACTCCAAAGATTTCAAAGGAGAACACAGCGTTATCAGCTGAGAAAGTAAGAGCTAAATCCATGACTCATAATTTAAGGGAACTCAGTGGAGTTGCAACAGGGATAAATCAAACCACTGACTTGGCATAAAATTGGTACAACAGACAGGTTACTCTTCCTCAGGATGCCTTGCAGAAGGATGCTCAGAGTGGTGCCCTGATTGCTTCCTGGGGGCAGCCTGCCCCATGCAGCAGCCTCTGGTAACTGGCAGCACAGCTGTGCACTTGGCAAGGGTGGCAAAAATCTCACCACGGGTATTTCTGACATGGAATTCTCCATACTGCTAACCTACCTTGGAGATGGTCATGTTGCCTCTGTCAAACAATGGTGAGAGGGCAAGATAACTAGTTTCCCCCCGTGGCACAATGCACCAGACAGCAGTAACAGGACTGCTTGGGATTCCCAGCACATCCCCCCTGGGTCAGGCCCGGGCTGTAGCCCAGGCAGTTGCCTGCACAGACAGCTTCCTTGTGCCCCCAGCCCTGCCCTGGGAGTTCTGTTTCATGAAACTCTGTAAGCACATGAAAAATGCATGGGGAAATAGAAATCCTAATCTTTATGAGACAAATAACATTCTCCTTTTCTGTTCTTTACACGTGTGAGCGCACGTATATATCCTATGAACTGAGTCAAAACTGTCAGTCTTTGGCTCTCGCTACATATCTGTCTGAAAATACCTTCTTGGCTAACTAGCATTTACAGCCTCTGTTCATGGCCCTGAGTGGAGGAAGCTATGGGTGTCTGACATCGTTGAACACGTTCCATATCGGATCTGCAGGGGGAATTACAGCATCCAAATACCTTTTGCGTTTTCTATGGCTGCAAGTTATAATCTATTCCTATTGGCAAAGGGATTGAACTTGTCCTAATGGCTTTCAAAAGGGGCTGAAAATTTCTGTAAAATTCCCCTCCCAAGTGGGAGGATTGTCAGAATCATTGCTTGACAGCTACTAGAGCTAATAGGTCCTTGGGAAGTTAACGTACTTCTGTTATTACTGCTCAAAAAAATATCTTAGGCACACAGCTGGGCTGCAGAGAGAATCACGCTTTCCTTTGAAGTTGTAAAAGAGAAGCCTAAGCAAGAGTCTGGAGCTTAAAGCCTATTGAGCTGCAGTAGCAGGGCAGCTGCTTTTATTTCTTCCAGGTTTTGTGAGTCTTTGGCAATGCACAAACACTCAAAGGACTGTCTGATAAGAAAAGCCCCAGTCTCTTCCTGTTCAGCAGCATTAGTAAGCAGGACAGACGGAATTCTCCTTAAGTGGAAGGCAGGCTTGGAATTATCCTACAGTGGGAATTATAGGCATCAGCTGCTTCAGAAGTTGCTGGGTTGTGCTGGCATTGAGTATTGATTTTGTAGGATAAAAAGGCAGTGGGCTGCCACATTTTGGATCCATACCCCACTTTGGTATGTCTTTATCAAGAAGTTCTCTGGGGGATTCTATGGGGTGATTTTTTCAGTGAAGGGCAACAAAGATGATAAAGGGCCTGGAGCATCTCCTTTATGAGGGAAGGCTGAGAGACCTGGGACTGTCTAGCCTGGAGGAGACTGGGAGGGGATCTGATCAATGTTTACAAATATCTAAAGTGCAGGAGGGAAATGGATGGGGCCAGGCTCTTCTCAGTGTTGTGTAGCAGTAGGACAAGGGGTAATGGCCAAAGACTAGACCACAGGAAGTTCCACACAAACATGAGCAAGAACTTCTTCACAGTGCGGGTGACAGAGCACTGGAAGAGGCTGCCCAGGGAGGTGGTGCAGTCTCCTTCCCTGGAGACATTCAAGACCCATCTGGATGCCCACCTGTGCAACCTGCTGTAGGGAAGTGCTTTGGCAGGGGGGCTGATGATCTCTCGAGGTCCCTTCCAACCCCTGTGATTCCGTGATTGCTGTATATACTAAAATTACAGATGAGGATTGTTGTTTAGCAGTCTCTTTTCAGGGAATGAGATACCACTATATTTTTACTTGAAAAATGATTTTTTTTTCTGATACTGTTGAAACTACCAATAGTCTTGAAAGGTCTTTTACTAAGAAGCCATGTGGAAATATGGAAGCATGATTGCCCCTCACTATTTTCTTATTTTATATTTTAAGTGTGGTAGTAACTACTCAGAGGAGTCCAGAGAGAAGTAATGCCTATTGTACAGGGGAGAGTTCCTGTGCAAAGCTCTGATCGTGCAGGATGTGATTGCTTCTGAGGGTACTATATCCAATTTATTAGGGAAATTCCTTACTATTGTGACAGAACTTGTTCTTCTACAAGTGCAAATTCAGTGCAGCAGAAAAGTCTTCAAGTCCTCAGCCAGGATTCAGTATTACACTAACAGGTTCTTTATAAATTAAAGAGGAAAATATATTGAAGGTCCTGAGCTGCTATTTTCATTTCCTTTTCCTTTTACCATACCCCCAGGCTTTCAGGATTGTAGGTTAAGTAAGCCCTATTAAATAAGGGCTTAGAAAGCACCTACAAATTTCCCTTCAAGCTATCCAAGCAGCATACCAGTTTGAGCAGGTATGGAATAGTGATGTGAGGTTTTGGATTCAGCCAAAAGCTGCTGAATTGAATAAGTCACAAAAAGGGAAGAAGTGGCACTGTCAGGACTCAGTGCCCTCATTTTAATAGGGTAATCCTATATTTTGTTTTTAGTTACAGTCTTGCTTGTTCTATGTGCCAAAGGATTAACCTCATATAAACAGGACTAATCCACCCTTGCAAACAAGGAACATCCAAGTATTCTCTATGACAGAGGTTCCCAAGTGCTGGTTTAATTCCTCTTAATGATGAGTTAGTGAGGAACAGGTAATGCTGAGCAGCCAGACTCCTGCTCTTAGATGAAGCACAGGCCTGCCAAATTTCACTTCTCTTGAGGGAATATCTCTGATCCTGAGCTACTCTGTAGGGTTCCTAAAAACACATTGGATCTGGCCTTTCATCTCATAGGTGCTGGTTTCATTTTGATCAGTTCTCTTCCCTCCTGGGCTCTTGGAAGAGCTCCTTCCTCCACAGATGCGTGGGAATTTGCAAGCAGCTGACATTTCTAGCTAAAGTGCAGAACAGCTCTTCAGATGGATGCAGTCATCAGTCCTTGCTCTGTTTGTCCCCAGGGGCTGCAGCAGTTTGCTCCCAGGAGCTTTAATCTACCAAGTGCCTTTTACAGCGCTTACGGGAAAGCAGGCTGCATTAATTTTCCATCTGGGCCTCCTCTGTGGCGGCTGATGGAGAAGGAGTTAACTGCTGTCCTCTTTTCTGCCTTTGCTGGCTGGAGTCACTGGCATCCCATCTGGTCCAGGCTGTCCGAGTGCTCCCCAGCCCTCTCTGGGGAAGGCAGTACAATACCCAGGAATTTTAACAATCCTAAACAGATTGGGGGCCACATATGGAGAAAAATGATTAGATTATAAGAAATCCAATCACATTTGCTGCCCCGGCCTTATATTTTTAAGCATTCGGGATCAGGCTTTCTGCTCAATTACGGATATTTTGTGTGCAGCAGCAGAGATAAAGTTATTCTGTTCATCTCTCCATCTTGTCCCCACGGGACTAGTATCCATGTTAATGTTTGATTGTAGGAATTTAATCAATAAGTTAGCGTTACATCTAGTAAAATCTGCCACTTTTGTCATAAATTATCATAGCAACCTACTGTTTGTGACAGCCATGGCTACACTGTGCAGGAGAGGGAATACAAAACATACTCCTGTGTATATCGAAGGGGAAAAATAATCCCTGTCTTGTTTACTCTGCCTTGTTTGTTCTAATACTTTTGGATTTTTTTTTGCTGTGCAGCTACAGATAGGATATTTCATGAGAACTTAACAGGAAGTTTATTGCTGTGGAACAATTTTGTAGCAAAAATTCTTCATTGAGCAAACTCCCGGTGCTCATCGTGCCAGCTCTGCCTACATCTCTTGATCCCACCCTCCCTTGTGACATGTATCATCCTTGCTGTGACTCAGCTTACTGCAGCAGTCATGAAATCCTGTCTTCTCTCCTAGCATCCCTGTCTGGGCACGGAGTTCTTGTGTAGGAATGTCTTTTGTTTTTGAATAGGCTTTGTGGACATCTGGTGTTGAGCAAACCCACAGAGATGGCAGAAGAGAATGGAGGTGGACAGCGGCATGTCTTCAGCTGCATGGAAGGGTGCCCTGCAGACCAGTCTGGTGTCTGTTCCCTGCTCTTCTCTGCTGCTGTCTCTTTCACCACTCCAGCCCCTCGAGTGCTGTGCCTGCCTGGTCTGTTCCAGCCCACCTGCTTCCTGCGCCCTCTGAGGGCCTGCTGCCCCTCTGCGATTTTAATGTGGGATTGGTGAATGCCCATGGGTAGGAACACAGGTCCTTATGGACCTATATGCAGAGGGGGCCTTGTAAAACCAACACAAACCTAAAATGTCACAAAATTGTGAAAAGTTCCCTTACGCAGAATCCTCTTAGTGCTGGCAGATCTGGTTCCATTCACTTTCCTTCCCACAGACCAGAATGTTTGCCTGGGGTAAATTTTCTACCTATAAAAGTTGATTATAAAAATCGTCTTACTAATTCTTCTCCTGACATCTTGGGTAAGATGTTAAGTCCTCCAGTGGCCCCTGAAGGAAGCAGTTTGCCAGGCTGCAGTAGGACAGCCTAATAACCATGGAGCGCTTTATCTCGTCTCTGGCACTGGTTTGCGACAGGAATAAGCAAGAGGTGGAACATTTTGGCTGTAGCATGGTAGTACACCTAAGATTAGGGGTTAAGGGTGGTGGCTGGAGC
The DNA here is from genome assembly GCA_013396635.1 of Penelope pileata. Classification (NCBI taxonomy): domain Eukaryota; kingdom Metazoa; phylum Chordata; class Aves; order Galliformes; family Cracidae; genus Penelope; species Penelope pileata. Next base: position 1,024,850 of record WBMW01006194.1, on the reverse strand, counting down.
CAGCTAATGCTTCAAGGTCCCCAGGAAAGTTGGAAAGTTAGTGTTGCTTTTCTTTGAAAGACATGACTGCTCTAAATTTACAAGCTATTTTATGAACTCATTAATTTTTCACGGGGGAAGGATAAATGAGTGGTTGGAGAGGAGCTCAGAATATGGGCTATTTACACTTAATTTATAAATTATGAACTTGAAAGCTGACACTTTACAGTGCTTGGTGTCATTTCATAATGAAACTGAGTGAATCGCTCTGGTTCTGCACGGGCTCTGGTGCAGCGTTAACATCTCTGGCCCCAGGCAGTTTCCAACAGCCGTGGCTCGAGTGCTGCTCAGCCCGTGGCTGGCAGAGGGCTTTCCTTTGCAGTGCTCTCAGCTTGTTTTCCATGTGTTCCTGCTTTCCTGTGGCAGATGTGTGACCCCCATGTTCTGTGGGTTACAGGTTACCCATTAGAGTCCAGACATGGTCTGTGGAGAGACTGTGACTCTGTCCTGACTGCAGCACCCGGTGGATTCATTTCCATCCCCATGGAAGCGTGAGTCAGGCTTGCTTACCCTGCTGTAACTCCACCAAACCCCAGTGTGAGGTTTCTGCAGTGCAAGAGGGAACTAGGGAAATCTAAGGCAGCTTTAGTGGCACACTCATTCTTCTTATGTGAGGTATTTGGTACAGGGATAATAGATGTTGCCCTTTTTGTGCCTCTGCTGTATTCAGATAACCCTGGTCTCCCTGGGCAAGCTCCTGGTTGGGCCTCTGAAGAGCCCTGTGACAGGGCAAGAAGCAGTGGTAGCACTGCGAAGACAGAGGTGCGGAGGATCTGGGGAAATCTCAGCCTTACATGAAGCTTCCTGGGACTGAGTATGCACTGAACAGATGCCAATGTGTGCAAGGAAAGCACAGCCACAAGCTCACATGCGACTAATTTGGTATTCTCGCTTCACTGTCACTGCTGTTTGTGTATCAGGCTCAGACCGTCTTCAAATACTGTTTCTGACTTCAGATTAGCTCTGGTATTTTCCAGCATTTAGGATTTATTCCTGACACTGGCCTCATTTTATCACTGAGCCAGTGACCATTTCTCGCCGGGTCTTGTCTTTAGGTTTTGGCACAAATGAAATCTCGTCACCTTGTTAGTGCCGCCCTTCAGCACACTGTTTCCCAGGGGGCTGCTCAGAGCAGGAACAGCCTGCAAAGCTGGTCCTGTGAGTGATGGCCCATGCTGCTGACCCTGGCTCTGCCGGGACACACAGCCAGCAGCAGAGCCCTTTGCTTCCATAGATCTTAAGTCTCTCTTAACCCTGATGAAGTGCTCAGGAAAGTCCTCACAGCTTAGGGTAACCTACTCCCTTTGGCTTCCAGTTGTCCCACACACTGTTGTGAGGGCCCATTACCAGGGAAGTAGGGAGGCCAGGCCAGCCAGGGGGCAGGTGGCTGGCTTGCTCTGTGGCCTCTGAGCACCCTTAGTACCATGGCGTGCCACTCCCTGGCCCCTTGCTGCTGTGTCCAAGGGTCCTTAGGGGATTCTGGTATTGGCAAACCATTTCAGGCTGTGAAGTCTCCTCAAAGGTCTGAAGAACAGGCTGTCAAAGGGGAGCTACCATCAGAAATCCCTTAACTTCCTTCCTCTGTTGGTGGGCCTCTGTGAGCTTCATTTAATGCTGTATCGATCTTTCCCTACACAAAATATCTCGTCTTGAGTCAGATTTTAATTGGTACGTGATATCAGGACTGATATTAAGAAACTACCTCATGTTGTGCTGTTGCCAAAGCCTTGGCATCTGTAGGTGCATCTGGATTGTGTCAATTTGCATCTTTTGGTGTGTTCCTTGAGTGATGGTTAGAACTGGGTTGTTGCTGTGATAGAACTGGATTGTTGCTGCATTTCACCTGTGTAGCACAGGCTGCCCCAGCAGCACAGCCTACTTGTACACCAGGAAGCAAAGGCACTGCCTCTTGACTCTTCCTGCCCTGAGCCCTTCAACACAGCCTGTTCGTGTTTGAGTGCTGCTTCTCCCCAGGCTGCTGGCTACCTATTTGCTGGCTGTTATGTTACGCACAGCTCACGGAGGCAGGTGGGGGCCACGTCTGGCCCTTCAGCAGGGGATAACTCATTTCCTTGTCCTGAGGACACTAGTCTTGGACTGTGGTGAGGGAGGGATGCTCCTGTCCCAGAAGGGACCAGCCCAGCAGGAAGGAGTTGTGTGCTTTGCCTTTGCTTTTGGCACGGAGGCCAGGCTGGCGCTCTCAGGCTGGAGGCTGCAGAGCTGGGGCTGGAAGCTTTGCTCTCTGCTTGCTTCCCAGCACAACTGCTTCATGTTCACCTTTGCAGCTGTAAGGCCAGAGGGCTGTCAGAGAAAGGCATCACTGGAAGACAGGGTGAGCCACAGGTTAAATAGCAAGCAGCTGCAGGTCCTGTGGAGGCAGAAGGGAACAGAGCTTGAGGAGGAGGCGTGTTCAGAGGAGCCCTATGGCAGGGTCAGGAAATGTCCCCTCCTGACACTGCCTGCCTGTCCCCATTCAAATGCAATTAGGTGCAGGGCAGTAGGGTTGCTGCTCCAGATGGCAGGAGCAGCTTGGTGCATTATCTGCTCTCATGATACAGGAGCTGGGGAAGAGGGGAGTTGCTGGCCAGGGAGCAGAGGGAGTGAGCTGGTGAGAGGGACCAGGAGGGCAGGCAGAGGTGATGGAGCAGCTCCCTCATGTAGCACCAGGTTGGTACCTCTGCAGGCTGGTGCCTGGTGGGCATGGGGAGCTCTTCTCCTGCTGCCACAATGCAGGTGTCTCAGACTTCCCATGTGTGGACTTATTACCTGTTCTGTTAACTTCCGCAACTTGCTATGTATAGGCCAAAGGATAAAAAAACATGTTCAGCCCTCACCTAGCTCCTGGGATGGGTTTGTCTGATGGTTGGTGGCCCAGATTTAGATTTCTGATTCATGCTAATTGATCCTCTTTTCATAGGGGAATGGAGGGGAATCAGGGAATGGGAACTTCTAATGAGGGACAAAGAACTGCTGGGAAACCAAGCACTGATAAATGCCTGCTCTGAGAGAACATCTTTCTAAACAGGACTGTGTCCAGCTCTGTTGTCAGGGAAGCAGCAATCAATTCCTAAAGGAATTAATCCTTCATAATCACCTCTGATGAGTGTCTTTATGATACTGGCTGAGTGATTGCACTGCTGGCAGCAGGGGATTTCTGTTAATTAATTAAAAGGTGTTTTTTTTTTTCCCCACTGCATTGTGCACCTGACTTATTTACGTGAGGGAGGGAGAAAGTCTGATAAAATGTCTTGGCTCAGAGAAAGATGCTAGAAGAGCTCTGGGGGAGAAAATTGGGAAAGGAAAATAGACTTTCCTCGAAGGATCTACTCAGAAATACAAAGCAGGTTGTCAGAAAAATGCATTCAAAGGAATGTCTCTCTCCCGTCATATTTCAACTATGAGACCACAAGGAAATGAAATTCACCTTCACACTCCAACATGCCAATCTGATCCAGCCACAGAAGGAAGCTAACCTAGGGAATGCACGTTGCACTCATGAAAACATTAAGGAAAGTCAGCAATCTAAGTGGTCAAGACAAATGAGACATTGTTTGGGCCAAGTTGGCTTTATTCCTGGTCTTCATAAACCCACATGAGCTCTCTGGGCTTTAGAGCAGATGATCATGGTTAGCTCTATTATACTTTTATGAACAAGCCAACAAAGTCTTTTCAAAGGTGTTTTTTGTTTTCTAATATATTAAAGTCACCCTTCCCTGGACTGAATCCTTTTTTCCTTCATTCACAACAACAGTGAGAATGCCTGAGGGCCCCAACCTGCCCAAACTCTTCGTGAATAATTACTGAGGCTTCTCCCAGGGAGGTTATGCACAGGGGTGAGTGGTTAGGAAGTTGGGCCTTTGGCCCAGAGAACCCATTCTGGCTTTGGAAAGGTGCTAAGAATGTGCTTATAATTGTGCAATTAAAGAAGTCAATAAGGAATGAATACCACAGACAGCACAGCTTAGCGGGAGGTGGGCCCCTTACCTTTACTATAGAAAAGCCACACCATTTTACCATCTCTACCTAACAGCTTAATGCACAGAAGAGGCTGACAAATCTGGCAGTCTGACCACATATTTTCCACTTACTGAAATGAAATATGTGACTGTTTTTCTAAGCTGCTTTGGGAGTATCTAACTATAAAGTTTCAACGTAAAGGACTTCCCTGAGATTTTCCACTCCTCGGAAAACTCTTTTGCATGTTGGCAGCTCCCACAGGAGGATCTAAGACTGCAGCTACCCTCAATATTTGGTAAGTCTGAAGGACAGAGATCCACACGCATACTGCAGTGCAGTGCAGAGCTGCCAGACTCATGTGCAGGGCGATCCCAAGCAGGCTGCTCACAGCACCGTGTTCTCCATGCAGCCCCATCCCAGAGGAGACGGCTGAGTATTTTCACAGAGGCTGAACTCAGCCCTGGGGAGCAGCTCTGTTCTTTCTGGCCAGGGGTGCCCGAAAGCTGTGCAGAGAGAGTACAGGTGCAAGTTGTATTAATGCTTGGAGAGGGAGATTGCTGTGCTAACTTGGTGAAAACCTCCTCCTTGTGAGCGCTTTCACTGCAAATTGTACTGCACAGAGGTCTTTGGTAAAGAGTGGCTCAGAATTCTTCATTTGCCTCCCTGACCATCCCTGCTAGCTGGTGGCCCGCACTCTGCTGACGTGTCCATGTTCTTTCCAGTTAAACAGAGGGGGAAAAAAGTAGGAGGTGACAGGAGAGAGTGTCAGAAGCTGCCTGGTAGCGTAGGTTGAATGTGAAATGTGAATGTGGCTTGCAGAATGTGCTAAGAACCTTCTCTTGGAAGTAGGGGGTGTAGAACTCTTTGGTGTAAAGTCACCAACATTGCCTGGATTGCTGCAGATACAGAGTTCAGATGCTGTCAGGTTCTTGTAGCTGGTGTAGGCTAAGCACTAGTGAAGGAAGTGCCCTCATTTTATTATGCAAACAACAATATATCAGCTTTTGGATATGTAGATACAAAGACTTCAAGCCAAGCATGCTTTTAAGGTTCTGTTATAGACCTCTGTTTAACAAAAACCTATTTTGGCTTTTGTTGCCGATGGTGCTTTATTTCTTAAAAAGAGAGAAGGCCTGCTTTCTCCTTGATGGCGTTCCCAGTCTTCTCCTTCCATGGGCAACTAGGTACAAAAGTTGGGAGCTACTGTTAGCTAGTCAAAACAGAACAAGGCAACAACATCTGACACTTGTATTGCTTAGATTCCCTTTGAGCTCTGTGTCTTATTCTTCCACTTTTCTATTCTTTTGGCATGTTCCCACCAGCATTCATTTCATACCCATCACTAGGAGACTTGGCACTGCGTTGAGTGTGCTTTAGAGGGCACTGTGCCTTGTACATGGGAGCACAGCCTCAGTCAGTCCTGACCAGAATTCCCTCCAATGCAATTTGTGAAGATATTTCCCCATGAATAACATTTAGTACATGCTGGGGTTCCCAGTTTTCTCCCCTTTTCTGGTTTTGTCTCTACTATTAACTCATTCTGTCGCTCTGGGTAGGTGTGTGGTTTTGGTCTGCCATTCTGTTCAGCAGAAAATACAATACTTCTGCCTTCACACTAAGCTCTTTGTCAGCTAGATTAAAGTAAGATTGAGAAATGTGTAAACCCTGGCAAAAATACAAACCGTTTTAGATGCCAGAAATGAAAAACAATGAAATAACCATCTGGAAATCATAGTAAAAGTTTCACAGCAACCTAGAAGCATAACTTATAATATTCATAGTGTGGCTGAATCGGCTTGTATTTTCCCTATGTTTCTCTTTGCCATCAAATGCATCTTATAAAGGCAAGTGATGGCTCCTGTATGGTGACACTACCTCTATTTCTGTCTGTCAGTAATGGAGAGCAGCCATTTGTGAGAGATGGTGTATCAGCTTCTTAATTGTATCTCGTTTCTGCGGCACGGACTGGGACTCTGTCTTTCACCTTGAGAGCCCTGAGACAGCATGTTTTGATGCTACTTCTGGCAGGAGATATGTTCAGACTCAGCTTTAACCCTGGCAGCCCTTTACATCAGCCCCTGGTGGGACTTTAGGACAGGCAGGCAATGAGGACGATGTCCCTGGCTGGCATACAAGCCTTGGATGTAGCCCTGTGGCCCAAGGCGAGGAGATCTCTTTCTGGGGAGAAGGCTTGAGCTGCTGTTGCTGTGGGTGCACTGCAGTGTGAGCCCACGTGGGTGATATGTGCTGTTTTACTGTGCAGGTTGCCTTTGTATTTGACAGGCACTTACAGAACTGTAATGGTAAATAAATACTATGAGCAGATCTACTCACTATATCACCTTCAAATGTAAAAAACAAACAAAAAACAACAAAAACTTTTCTACATGCACACTTCTTCATTGAGAATACTTTCCCATCTTCCATGCCAATGGGCAGAGGCATTTCTGGCCCTGCAATGTGAACCCTTTTAGCAGAATTATTTGCAGCTGAGGCTTCTCTTAGTTTGCAGCACAGCTCTACAAGCATTTTCTGTTCATAAGAGTGGGACATACTGCAGTGTAGTGATGGAGTAAGGATGTGGGTGAGTGCTGTTGGATCCGAGACTTAACCTCGAGCCAGTATTGCATCAAATGTGAAGGTACCCCTAACAGGGCGAAGTCCCTTTGAGGCTGAGAGGGGTGGGACTGAGAAACACTTTCTGTGTGGGAAATCTCTTTAAACTAAAGCAACTCTTTGAACTAAAACAGAAGAGAAGAGCATATAGACTCTCTGGACCTTAGCAGTACTACTTGGCAACATATTGATACCTGCTCTTCCTGGCTATCGTTCAAAAGATTTGAGCCTACATTCTTGCCTCACTTGCTGTGTGTTTGTGTTTTAGGAAGAAGAGACGCCCTCCTTGCAGAGCTCCCACTAACCAAAGGACAAAATACCCAACAACATGACTTGAGTGCCTCTCTGTCACAGGTAGGAAGAAGAGGAAGCCTTTATTAATGGGAATCTAATTTATAATGTGTGACCTATCCATCCAGTGCTCTTGCAGGCTGAATAACATGTGAATTTATTAGGCTGGAAAGGAGCCGTGCTAGGCATGATAGATACATTATTGTAATTAGAAACAAGAATAAAAGTTATGTAATGAAATAATAATACTTCCAGTTTAAATGGAGATATCAGCTCTATCCAGGCATTCCTGAAAAAAACAATGTGCAACATATGCAACTGCACTAAGCAGTTCAGGGAGGCATTCTTCATTCCTGTGTCTGCAGCCCTGAAGCCTTTGAAAAGTATTCTGTCCTTTCCACTGAGGGAAAAAATGCCTCTCTTCAGACAGGAACGTGAACTTGCGCACTTAGTGATGCAAGTCCTTGTTTCACAGAGAGGACATAAATAAGAGCACAGGTTGCCTGTCTTGAGAGTTCAAGTATGTGAGTAGGCAGCTCCTCCTACATTTAAGTCAACTGTTTCTGTTTGCGGATCGTGACCCTCTTGTCCTTTTGTGCGTTGCTGAATGGGGCAGGGTGGGATGAGGATGTAGCTGGGATCCCATGCGCTGTGAATGGTGTACTTTTGTGGGGAGTCACGAGGAAAAGTTGAGTCATTGACCTTATTTTCATCAAAGAGCAGATTAAATAGAAGGAAAGACTGATTCCTTAAGAGTGATATTTCCAAATATGTGAATGTATTCTGAAATGAATGATAATCAGATAATTTGCCTGTGGTTTGTCTCAGAACACTTTTCAGTGTTATCTGAAATAGGCTGGTCAACAGATCTGTGCTGCACAGCTTGTCAGCTTGTTGTTGAGAGTTCATTTAGGTTTTTGTCATTTATTCTCTTACTGATTCACTGTTACACCACACTGCCACCGTTCAAAAGCTAGATGATGCCAAAAAACAGAGTCCCTTAGTTCCCTGACCTCCACTGATGTCATGAATTTCTTTGCTGTGTTTCCAGATGGCTCCTCAGCTCTTGGGTCTTTTTTCTGATATCAGGTGAGCAAGCTGATCACAAATATGGTCTTCATTTTGGGCACGCCTGAGTGCATACTGACATTGCACCATAAAGTCCTAAATAGAGGCTGCAGGCTCCCAGTGAAGCTTTCAATCCTGGGTAACATTGGGATCTACTAATATGATTGAGGTTGAGTGCCTTCCTCTGTGAAATCCTCTGTGAAATAGTGTCTTACTCCCCAGGTGAAGGATCTCTCTTCATCTCTCTTCTCTTCCTCCAATGTATCTCTCATTATAATCAGTTTTTGGTACTTTTGATGGGGAGGCTATACAAATGCCTCAGCAGCACAGTGAGAGGCTGTGTAGACACTGCTGCCACACCAGGAATGGGAAAGGGCACGAGACAGTTATGCAAACTTAACGGTGGAAATCTTTACTGCCCTGAGAGAGCTGAAAGGATCATCTTGTATAAACACTTCAAATAGTTTTGAAAGTGCTTTATAAATACTGAGGCTATGCGCTCTTATTGCATAAAGTGAGAAAAACCTAAGCAACTGTACTGTTTATGCACTGTGTGAAATGAAACCACTATACAGAGCAGTTTCTTCCTGGTGGTAGAGGAGAATTGTCACTGTATTGCAGTATCTATTGACATTATATTTGTCACATCTTTATTTGCTGTGCTTGCTCCATGGATGAACACAGGATATTTCTCTGCAGTGCTGCCAATCAATAATTGCCATCAGCATTCACTTAAATTTTAGAGCAGAGAACAGTAACCCTGCACCAGGAGATAAGGACAAGTCAGTGTCTGAAACAGCTTGGCATGTTTTATATTGTCTCTCATTGCTCTTCTGAGGTTCTCCGCTGAGTTCAAGCCAGTGCAGTCTATGTTATGCAAAGACATTCAAGGTCTGGATAGTTCATTTGTCTTTCTGCTGGACACCAAGACTGCTGCTTTTTGTAAAGAAACTCAGCCTTGGGCTGGGGGTCTGCAGTGGCCATCAACTGTGATGAGCTCAAGTTGCTGATCCACTTACGTAGTTGCAATCATGATTGAGCCAGATCTTACCAATTGCAATCATGGTGAAAGACAAAGGTAAATCCTTTCTTTAATGAAGAAGAAATAAAAATCGAATAGCCATGAGATGACTGGACAAAGCAGAATTCTAAGGTTGCCCCTCTGGAGTAGCATGAGCATAGCTTGCTGGGTAAAGGAGCACCAATTATGCCACTGTGCAAGAGATTGTGCTACTGACAGATCTCCTGTCAGTTCTTCTTACTCTTTGGGCTATGAAATAGAAGCAGAGCTGTTTTCCTTCCTTTTGGAGTATATACCAACAGTTTTTAGAGCAGGTTGTGGTAACCCTTAGTGCACCCATGGCCTCATCAGATCTGGCACTGTTAGACCATGCACTGTAAAAAGCCCAAAGTGGCTTTTTACAGGAGGCTGCTTGGAGTAGAGATCCCCATGCCACATCTGAGTGTGAAGGCTGTTGCATCCTGTTTGCACTCAACAAGATTGTGTTCCTTGGTCTTCTTGCACCACCTTGGTACTGGTCTCAGGGTTTGTGCAACTATCTACAGCAGCAGGGAGAGACATCTGAGCTGGCACAGGTTTTACTGCCTCCAGGAAAGCTTGTAGAGCAGAGCTAGGCTTACAGCTGCAGCACCACCCTTTGTGCTGGAGTTCAGCCAGGCACTGCCCAGGAGTATCACACACAGCTTTGGAGAGGTGTTGATGTGGAGCAGGGTCAAAACTGGCTCTGTAGCATATTCCATCTAGCAGCTGTGATTTCATGTCTCAACAGTTGTGGTTGACTTGTGGTCTGACTTGGTAAAGAGGAAGTGGGTTGTGATTCTGTGGATTCAGTTTCTTGTCCCTGGCAGCCTGCTATCCAGCAAACAGCTGGATTCCGGTTTGACAGCTGAGGGAAAAAATAGGGTTAACAAGAGTTTAACAATTATTTAGGCTAAGTAAGAAAACAAAATTCAAATATGCTTTTCAACCTTCCTGGCTAGAGCTGCATGAGACTGTGTTCCAGCTCAGATATGGAAAGCAGTCCATCTGCAAGAGCATGGAGCTAGCTCAAGACACCTGTGTCAGCAGCATCCCTGAATGCACTTCATGAGCCAGCCCAGCAGGTGTGTGCATGCTGTCTGCTTGCTCTGTCACCTTGTGCTTGGCACATGCTGAGGGAGAACTAATCTGGAGCCTGCTGCTCGGCCTCTGTGTGCTCACATTTCTTGTTGGGCAGCAAGGGGCATGGGCAGCTGGCAGGGGATGTGCAGGCAGGGCAGTGACCTTGGCAGGCTGCTTTCCTGAGAGGCCTGGAGCCAGCCTCTGTGCTCAGACACTCATCTTCAAGGGGATCAGCAGTAAAAACTAACAGGAAGGAAAAGCCCAACACGGCAGATGCATTGCCTTGATCAGAAGCAAACTAAGAGTTGGATTTGATATTCAACTTGCTGAATTACCTCAGCTGAAAGTGATTCTACAGGGACTGCATGCTAACTGGGCAAGTAGGGGTCCTGCAAGTGAGTTTGAGTTACTTGGTAAGTGCTCAACAAGCCCCTATCTGTTTTCTGGTTTTGGGAATCTTATTCCTGAATTGCCGTACTGTATTGGCTGTATGCTTCTTATTTTGGGTGTGTACTTGGTAACTGGGAGTGAAAGGCCAGAATCCTGGCTCTTAAGGCAGATGATGCCCCTTTCACTTGGTGCCTTTGAAATTTTCTTGAAGTGGGATAATGTTTCTGCGTGGAGGTATTTGGTGTTACTTGGTGGAAAGGAGGAAATTACAGCCAAATAGCCGCACTGGGTACAATAACACCTTTGAATTAGGGACCAGACTCCTAAGTTCATTTCTCTTCTTTCTTTCCCACCAGGCTTGTTCAGACAGCTACAGGATTTCTCCTGTAAATTTGCAACTCTTTTTTGTAGAAGATATTTAAACAAGTGAATGTCGTAGTCACACGTGAATATTTGCAATTCAAATGCAATGGGATGGATATTCATGTCAAGGGTGTTTTCATTCATCTCTCATGAGAACTAACATCATGTGGCCTGTTTGAATCATCCCAAACTATCAAATTGGCTTAATCAGTAAAAATTACATAATTATCTACTGCAGTTCATAATTAAAGGATAAATGTTTAGAAGAAGCTCCCGTGAGGGCTGTGGTGAGGAGTGCTGCAGAGCAAGGACAGCGCAGGGCTGGTGCAGCCCTCAGCATCCATGCTGGGTGTAGAGCACAGCCTCCCTGGTGCTGCCATGCGAAGGCAGGATCGTGCCCCCAAGTGTTTTATTCGCTGTGCCATGATGGCATCCTGTTTCTTTTTAATTGCATTGTGCAATAAGTCACACATGCTGTAACTGATTAATTAGCTTCAGTTATCATTTTTATCCTGGATGGCTCAGGCAGGATGTGTACATGCAGCTCTGCTGTGTGTTTTGAGGGCGTGTTGATTTCAAAACAAGTGCGGGCAGCATATGTGAAATGTGCCAAAAGAAATATGCAACTCAGAATAAAAAGAAAAATAATCTGGTTTTTAGATACTGCTGCCAAAAGCAGATAAGCTGCAGCCCTCCAACCCCGATGGCCTGAGAGGAGCTGGGATGCAGGAGCCTGTTGCTGAGCAGCTCAGGCTGCAGCCCTTCCCTCCAGCCCTCCTGGCTCTGCAGGAGGGAAATGGGCTGTGTCTCCTCCAGTGCAGCTCATCCTTCTGCCGGCTGTACTGGAGCCCTGAGCCCTGCTCCTGTGGAACTTGCCTGTGACTCCAGGTGGGTGATGGAGGCTGGCTGCAGACACAGGTAACAGCAGAGGTTACAGCCAGTGGTCACAGGAAAACAGCAAAGAACTTTCTTATACATCCCATGGGTAATGTCCTGTTTCTCTAGCAAAGTTTTTCCAAGCCCTGCTGCCCCAGATGTTTTATTCTGCTTCAGCATTTGTGTTGCAGGCAGGGTGAAGAGGGAACAGTTTGGTTCGTTTTGAATCCTTTAACATTTCTAGTCAGAGATTCACTGAAGAAACTGGTGCCCTGAGCTAGTGGAATTGTCTGTCACCTCCTATTCCACTGTCTCTTTGGCAATACATGCACACAGACTGATCCCTGCGGGGGGCCTCTCCCTGGCTCCTGGAGCTTATTGCAGCCCAAGGGCTATTCCCATCCATCTGCTCTGACCAGGCCTGTCTGGAACAGCTCTCCAGGGCAGTTTCAGCTCCATCAATAGGTGTATGAATAGAAAAGCCCAAGTACAAGTGGGAGATGGGCTTCCTTCTCCATCATGTGCTGTAACCAGTTTGCTGAATTTGGCCAGGCAAGGAACTGCAAGGGGCTGTAGTCTGTGCAGTGCTGTGTCCCCAGACCCATGTGCCAGCTGGCAGTCTCACTCCACCTGCAGACAGTCCTGCCAGCCCTGTGCTCCTTGCTCTGTGTTAACAAATGAATTGGAGAAATAGTCTGTTCCTGGCCAATCTGACCTCAAAGGGGTGTGCTGTGTCAGATGATCCTTTATGAATTATTTGCCTGGCACTAATGGGAGTGTAGCAATGAATGGATAAATATGCCCTCTGCAGGAGAAATTTGGTTCCTTAATGGAGATGCAAAGGAAGTCATCCATCCTTTTTAACGTTTTAAAAAAAAAATTGCCTGAATGTTAGCTGAAATTTATTGTTTTTGCTTGGGTCCTACAAATGGAATGGATTCAGAAGGTTAAGCCCAGATGAGCTCATGCTGTTCAGCTAGATGATATTAGGAGTTAATCCCTTTGCATGGTTCCATGTTCTGTAATACCTCTCAAGCCTGATGATTGCAGCTGTATTTTAAAAGCTTTTTTAAAGATAATCTCTTGGAAACATGAAGCTGGTAGAAATAAAGAATAGTCCCTTCTTTCCACAGAGAATAGACAGTATTTGTTTCCACAATTAAATTTTTCTTTGAACTGGCTTGCAAAACAAATTCAGGGTTGATTGCAGCCTTTCAGTGATGACTTGTAAAGTCAAATCTATTTTAGAGATGTAAATGGTAGTGTTTCCCACAATTGCTGTATGTAATTAAGTCTCCTTCACAATTTTAATAACCTACTTGTTTCACGGCTACAAGTAATGTTTTTGTTCCATGTTTTTTTTCTTTGCTTTGTGTTGCTGGCACTTAAGATTGCTAGTTTCTGGCAGTCTTTGGACTGCCATGTGCTTTAACTGTAGCTTATCATCAACCAGGTAATTTTATAGCCTTCTGGTTATGAGATTATCAAATATATGTGTAACAAATCTACTCTGTGGCCTGAAACTCAAAGTGTGTGCCTGGTTGACCTAGGGGTCCCAGCAGGGGTTATTTATCTGATTCCCATGCTAACAGAATGTTTTAGGGATTTGCTGCTTACATGTAAAATCCTCATACTGGGTTTCTGAGCCATCTACCAAACAGCTGATCCACTCATCCAGGTTAACCTTCATGCTTCCATCTGTGTCACAGGACTCAGAGGATGGGAAGTGGATTGCAAATAACAGATGAGCTCTCTTTGAAGAATTGTGGGAAAGCTGCAATGCCCCAAGTGTTTGCAACACACCTCTGAGCTAAATATCAATTAAAGTAAGCTTACTTTTGAAAGAAAGCCAGAGGATTGCTAACTCTGGCTTGCTGTAATTCTCATGAGTTTTTTCTACAGCTTCTGTGTAAAAAGAAAAAAGTCCATATGGTTGCAGAGAAACATCATCTGAGTGAGTCCTAGTAACCTGAAAATCAGAAACCAGAGTAAAGAGCTTAGTATAGGTAAGCCTGCCTATCCTTTTAAGGTCTGAGTTTAAATGCAGAACTGCAGAAGACAATTTTAGATGGCTGGCCTCAGTCTGGTCTGCCAGAGCCAAGGAAAGCTAGGGAGAAGGACTTTCTTTTTCTGTAGAAGCATTTAGTGTATCAGCTGTTACTCAGAGCTCCTCGTGGGCACATGCTCCATGTGAAGAAATGAGCTGTGCAGGCACACTGCAGGGGTGCTGTTTCTAAGATCTGTGTGATCTGTAAGTCAGTCAAGTAAATCTGAGGGCCTGACTTTTTATTTAGGAATGCTTAGACTTAGTGCCAGGAATGAAGCAAAAAGTAAGAGAAAAGGTGTTTGGAAGTGAACTGGAAGATGAAGGAGAAACAGATGGAAGAGGAGAAAGCATGGTATTGTGCCATACATCTCTTTTCAATTGGTATTTTTTTTAATACATTTGATTCCTTTCCAACTCCTTTCTCTGCTTTCCTTTTCTGCTTCTTACCTGCTTAGGCTCAAATACACGATGCCAGAAAAATTTGGCCCTGGTGTTTTATCTGTAGAAATGTGTAGAAGAGAGAAGAGTTTAAGGGACCTCAGTTCTAGGCTGGATTTTGTGACTAAAGTAGATATGACTAAAATAGATTAGCAGTATATAGATATTGATGAGAACGTATTATTGGCTCTTCTGGTGTCAGAAAAGTTGGCCTTAAAGTTAATGAATTTAGCTCAACGAGGCCAAAAAGGTCATCTGTGCTGGACACGCAATTTTGCTGCCTTATTTGATTGCAACAGTTTTCAAGGTTTAATCTTTTAGTTCATCCTCTCTGTAGGCTAAAAAAGCCTCCTAGTTGAGGCTGAACGAAGACTTGAAAAATATTTTAGTTTTCCACTGTCCCTCTGACCGTTGGCAAATCTGATCTCGGTGCATCTGTTCAGCAGAAACACTACTACCTATCTCCCAGGAACGGGAGAGGCAAGTTTGTGCTTACAGCATCTGAGCACTTCAGCGAGGTGAGGAGCATACAAATACCTGCAGAGATAGGAGAGCTGCTAGAGCCGTGATCTGGAGATGCCCTTCTTATATAGAGTGTGGTAGCTAACAGCTCGTGAATTGTTTTTAAATGAGCATTGCTGAAGTCTATTTAGCTTTCATATGAAGCAATAATAAGAGCTATGGGCCTAAGTTAGGCTGTGTTTGCCAGTGCTGTTATCCATGCTAGTACTGGCCAGATGGTTTTTTTGCAGGCTCTTTTGTAGATCACCTGCATGTCACCACCCTAACAAGCTGTTCACTGCTTTTTCTTCAGATCTCACGCTATAGCTTGTGATGCTCCAAAGCAGCTGAAAAAATCAACTCAGCATGATGGAAAGCCAATCTGTACACTTGGAGTTGCTGTACAGTGCTGGCAGGAGGATGGGCAACTGACATCTGGCTCACCAGCATCATGCACCTAACTGGGTGGCTGTGTAGGAGCCTCTTAAAGGTATGAAATGTGTGGCTGAAGAATCCCTGATGTTGTAATTCTCGTTAAACTTGGAGCTCCAGGAAGTTCTTCTGCCTGCTGAGCGCTCAGCACACCAGCTCTTTATTTCGGGCTTCAACTACAGGGAGGGATGGGGAGTTCTCCAGAGATGTGAACTTCAGTCAGTTGTAATGAAATGATGCACTGTTATTTTACTGGAGGGAATTTTCACTTTAAATTTTAGTGGGAAAACTTTTTCAGCATACTATGCTAGGGGAAGGCCTAGGTAATGAAATTGTCAGCTCTTGCAGGCTATGTTTATGGTTTCTGTTGTGATCTAAGATGTGGACTCTCCACTGCAATATCCCAAGGAAGGAAGGAAGAAGCCTAAAGCTTTTTTGCAATACTTGAGGCTTAGATGTGTGTTTTTAAGAATGAGAAAGGTAATGGAAAAGTTGATTTGTGGAAGTCTTCCTTCAACAACCATGCGTTTTGACTGCGGTTGTATTAATTCTGTAAAAGTCCTTCTATAAACTTTGTTCAGTGATGGTTTCTTCAAAAGAAATTGTGTTCCTCTAATTTGCTGAACTTCAGGTGCGGCAGCCAAGCAGTGGATGTGTATACCTGGCTTGTGATCTTGGAAACAAATCTGTTGGCAACGCCACTCTTCAGAGCTTATTAAAGCACTCAAATATAGATTTAAGCAATGCCCTGGTTTACATACAGGTTAAAATACCAGGTGATGAAAAGGCTGTAGTTAAACTTCAGTACAGAACTGGGTTAATTATGACATACTTGAAATTTTTATGCTAAGGCCCAAGCTAAATGACACAATAGGCAAAGAACAAGTGTTTCTGATGTTAAATGAGGTGAAGATGGTGAGGAATTCCAAGGACTTCACAGATTTCAGTGCTTTCCGATGGTGAATTCAATACAGGATTGATAAATGCAATTTCCTGCCAGCAGGAAGAATCAATTTAAACCATGTAAGAGTACTTAAGAGCCCAGCAAACTTGGTGGGACAGGGCAAAAAATGTCAGGTGACCAGAACATGCAGGACTGGGCACATGGCAGAGGGGGTGCCCTCACCTGAGACTATGGCCAGGCCTCAGCAACCTGGGAGATGCATGAGAAGTTGGGACTGAGTAAGCTGGAAATGCACTTGCAATGAGTGTGTCATTGAAGCATGTTTTTTAGCAGGTGAACAATAGTTAAGCAGATTTTTTTTTTCTACCCCTTTCCTGTTTTTACTCTGTTATAATCTGGCTTCTTATCTGAGTACCCTGGAGTATAGCACAGATGTGACCTGGAGATGGCAATCGTCCTGGGAAGTTTAAGTGGCTGTTAAATGGAGATCAAGTGGCCCAGGAAAGAATGAGTACAGCCTCCCTGTGTGAACCCCTGTTGTGTCTTGTCCATGTTCTGGCACAGGCATGTTGGGAGGGAAAACCAAAATCCTGGTGAAGGATCACAGGAGATCTGGGAAACCAGCATTTAGCTGCCTCTGGTGGTCAGGAAGCTTTCCACAGTCTGGGGATGAAGGGATAAGAACTAAATCTCTCTGGCCATGGCTGTGACAAACGCTGCACATGGCTGCCTGCTGGAGCTCCTCCCTGTGCCCACCTGGCTCTGGGTGTGCTGCTGGCTGCCGGGGTGGCTCATGGGGACCCGTTGATCCCAGCAAGGCATCTCCTTTTCCCTTGGAGCCCAGTTAAGTCACTGGCTGCTCTGGGCTTCGGCAGTCACTGCAGCCATGACTCATTGCAAAGCGCTGGTCCTGTGGCCTGGTTACAGCATGGTTCACATGGTCATGTGTGGAGCCAAAGCCACATCTTCTGGGTGTTAGCTTAATTGTGAGGATGTTATTTAGCCCTGTCAGGCAGTGGTTTTAACTGTGGTGTGCCATTAGGCAGCAGCCTGCTCCCCTGGTATGGCTGTGAGGAAGCATTACAGCTGGTATAAAGGTGGTGTTACAGCTGGTTGCCTCTGTGGTGAAGCTTCCTGCTGCTCTTGCCTCTTCCCTCCCTCCTGTCCCTCTGTCCGTGCTGAGGGGTAGCTCGTGGTGATGCTTTCTGGTTTTCTCTCTATAGAGGATGTACAGAAAAATGAATTGCATGTAACAACATCTGCATGAGCGGAGCTGTTTGATATCTTTACACGGCATCAGCTTTCTGCCAAGAGTTTAGGTCATATGCCCCTCATAGCCTGGGGACAGCCTGTGAGCACAGCTGCACCTTAGATTTTTGCTTGGCTTTCATTATTAGGGTCCCACAGCTTTGCTGTCTGCAGAGCTTTTCCCTGTGATAGGAAAGGAAACGCAGGAGGGCAGCGCTGGCTTTACCTTCACCCCATGGTGCTGGGCCTGGCCATGGCAGGAGGGCAGAACAGAACCTGAGCTGAGGTCTGCTCAGCTACACATGGGGTGACCATTCCTGTTGTCTGGTGGCCAGCTTGGAGCAGATGTAGCTTGCTGTCACCCCAGTGCTGGGCAGGGGTGTCCTGGCACTGCACGTGGCTGCAGGGCTGTCCCCTCGGGAGGCAAAGCAGCATCCCTCTGCCTGCAAGGGTGCACAGGGCCTCTTCCAGCAGCAGGAGGAAGGAGCAGGTGAGTACCTGAGGCCCTCACCATTTACCAAGTGACTGAACAACTTTACTTTTAACAAAAAACCGATGCTATGAAAGCAAATAGAGCTGATGATGCATCAGAGTGAGCTTGTGTCACTTCCTGCACTGTGGCAGTCTGCTTAGGCTTTGAGAGATGCATTGCATCGCACTGCATTGATTTCTCTGCTTTGGGCTGAGCGTCCTGTTAGCTTTCTTCCCTGAGGCAAATTGGGTCATCCCCACTGAAGGTCACCGATGGCTTTTCAGCTTTTTGTTTGTTTGTTTGTTTTTAATGGAGGTTGGGCTTTTGCCTTTCCTGCCTGTGCTGGGTCCGGCCAGCAGAGGGTACTAAATGAAAGGTGAACGGCGAGCAGGGCTGGGCTGCCGCCTGGTTGTCGGGCTGGGCTGAGCAGAGACAGAAAGCTGCACTTTGGTAACTGAGAGGCCTGTAGCAAAGAGCAATTAGAAAGGCTTGTGTCCTCAAATTGCCTTTCTATGCAAATTTTCTTTGTTTTATACGATTAAGATGTTTGAATTTAAAACCTGCAAGTCTTGTAAATGATTGCAATTTTTTTTTCAATGTTTGGTTAGCAATATGTGTTGCTTCCTATCCTTGATGGCATTAAGAGAACAAATGCTAATAATTAGACTTTAATTAAAAACAAAGCCATAAGTCATGAAGTGATTTAAATTAAAATTTTTTTTTTAATAAAGAATGCGTATCTAAAGCTAGTGCTTGAAAGCACCAACATAAAGGGCTTATCCTCCAAGGTTAGCGTGGAGCTGTCACCCACTCATTTCATCCCCTTGCCTCTTTTTCTCTTCTGTCCCACCGGTCGCTGCCAGATGCCTGCCTTGCATGAGGAGGGCTGTCAGACCACCTGACTCCACCTCTTTCAGGCAGGCTGTTTGCCTGAGCTTCAGTAAAGGTTTCCTAGCTTATTGCTGTCTTTATTGCTGTTAGCCCTGGGCAAGGTCCATGTCAGTCACTGCTTCAACAGATGGAGCTTCACGGGTCCCTGTCTAGGAGGATACGCAGACTGAATCTCAGAACTGCTGGAGCAAATCCGCAGCCGGCAGTGAAGCTTCCTCTCCTAGTCCTAAATAAGCAGCGCTGTGCTGTGCTGTGCCAGCTGCAGGGAGGCTCCCCCAGTGCTGCTCTGTGATCATTTGGTACATTGGGGTCACTGGAGCAGGCTGCTGCCCCTGCTCTGCTGCCCCAGCTCTGAGGAGAGATGTACTGCCTGCTGACCTGAGGTCAAGAGCTTCATCCTGCCCTGTCCTGGCACTGCTTCTCTTCCCTGCAGGCCCCTGGAGCCATGAATGTGAGGTGGCAGGCACCAGCTCTGCCCATTTCAGCTCACTCTTAAATCTCCATGGATTATGTTCTTTCCACCTCTGCAAAACACAATTAATGCTTGAATGTGGCACTGCAAAGTTGTGACATGCTTTCATATTTTTCAAGAAAATGTGCGATGTTATTGCTGTCTTGTTAATTTCTCCTGTCCAACCTTGTATTTCCATCTGAGAAGAACTACATGTAGAAAAGTGAGGTGCAGCTGTTTTCAGCAAAAATAGGGCTTTCAGAATGTCTTGTTAGATAAACAGGATGAAATAGCAGTGATATTTTTCATCTTGGGCTCTAGACCATTTTACATCCGTGAAATACTTTCCTCCATCTAGCTTTTGACATTATATAGATATATTTCATATATAAATGCACTTATTCTTATGTTTTCATGTTTGGTACAGATAATGCTAATATGAAAAAAATGATAATTTTCAGGAGGAGTAATTTAAAAGAGAAATGTCCACAAATGGAGAAACGCAGAGCTGAGGTTCAAAGCCCACGTGCAGCCCTGCATCCTCTCGGGTGCCCTGTGATGTCCCTGTTGCACACTAGCAGCAGTGTATGGAGGGTGCAACAGTGAATGTGGGTGTGCATTTGCTGAAACCAAGAGCAGGGGAGAGCAGAAGGCTTGCATTCATGTGCTGAGACAGAGTCCTCTGCACCTTTCACCCTCTAAGCTGTGACCAGACAGGAGAACTATTCTCATAAAGGATTTCTGATGGTGGTGAGAGTAAAAGCAGTGTTAGAACTGGAAGTAAATATTGAAAACGTGTGTCTGCTAGCTGTCCATTTAAAATGCAGAAAAATGTTCTTTAGGAACCTACCCGTGATTTCCATCTGCTCCCCCTCTTGATGCTGTGATGTGGCTGCTGCCTGTCCCTGCTTTCTGGAGTCTCTTCCTGGCCAGCCTGGCCCTGAAGCTTGGCAATTCTTGTGCTGCTAAAGCCTCCTCACACCCCACAGAGCTTATACTCTGTTCATTCCTCTGGGCCAGTCAGCTGCCTTCCACGTCCCTCCCTATGCTCTTCCTCCCAAAACCTGAACTGTCTCTTGTCTGGCCTCCTGTGATGTCTGCTGGAAGGTCTTTCTCTAATGGTCAGAGGTCCTGCTGGAAAAACACAGGTGTTTTGAGTCCGTTTTCTTCCTTTTCTGCAGCTTGGCTGCAGGAAATCTTGCCTGCGAAGCCCCAGGTCACTGCTGTGTGTGTGTGCACACTTTATCATCCTTCTCCTTCCCCTCCTATTATTCCCTCCCTTCCAATGAAAGCCATGGCCAGCCTTGCTGGCACCTTGACAGTGCCACGTTAGCTCAGCTTGGGAGGTTTTCTGACTGCTGCAGGCAGCACCACTGCCCTGCTGTCATTCAGGGTGACATCCTGTGGTGACTTAGGGAGATATCCAAGGTGGATGTCATCTAGATCTATGTGCTCATGCCCAAAAGGGGTCTATACTTCACAAGCTGACCTGAGGTGAAAGCTGTACAGGCTGCAGCTCTTCCTATTCATCCACACTGAACCTCCTGCTCACACTGTGGCTCTTTCACATCTGTTACTGCAGTATACTCCCCCATCCTTAGCAAACAACCTTCCTGCATCCTTGTGGCGTGCTGAGGCAAGGACTCTGCCTTGTTTTGACTGTTCTGAGTTTCCCATCTTTCATTCTTCCCTCTTTAGCACATGATGTTATTGATCTTTCTGCTGCTTTCACAGTCTAGTGCCTTTGACCCCTTCACAGTGAGATGGTAAACCTGGTTTTTCACCAGCCCACAGCACCAGTCTTGACCGTCCCTTTGGCAGCAAGCAGTTTGTTTTATTCCAGTACAACAGATTTCTCTAATTCCTCTGGGCTTTTCTTAACAAATCTTAGCAAAAATTCTGCTGTGGATATCCATGTGAATTTCCATCCAGATTTCTTCCAATTGGTATGTGTCACAACAAGGTGTGATGAGGTTTAAGAGTTAGGCTTTGCTGCTGGCGTGCTGAGGTCACCGCCTGTCACAGTAAGTAATACTGCTTTATTGGTTTTGTACTCTGCTTTTCTTTTGTAACTTAGGTCTTGTTTTATACTAGATTTAAGCCTCTGGAGGAGGGATAGACAATTTTATTTTTTTTTAAGCTCTGCTATACTGAATTGATTGCTGGAAAATACAAGGGTAGCAAACAAAATGAACCCTCCTACTGTTTATAAAATGAGCATCTGAACAGGAATCAAAGAGTTAAATATTAACTCCAGAGCTTGTTTGCAATTTGTAATTTTCCTGGAAATGCTGCATCATGCATTGCTGCCTGGCATAGAGCAGCCTCATGTTTAAACAGGGGCTTAACACCGTGGGAAGTGAAGATGGAGTACTTGCTCTGGAAAGCAGTGCTGTTCTGCTGTATTCTGACTCTGAAAGCAGATGCCTAGCTTGTGAATAAGGCCACTTGTAGAGCTGGTCCTTCGGGTATCCAAGTGTTCAGATATTCCTTACTGGTGTTGCTGTATTAGACTGTTATATACCTCTTCAAGGACTTGTTCTGTTTTCTAGAAAAAATCTTGAATTTCCTTCTTTTACGTTTACCTTTTTCAAAGGCTTCTCTGGACCTACTTGTGCAACTCAAACCTTTAAGTTGAGAGCTTACTATGAGTTGCAGTCATTTTTTCCCCTCACAGTCCTCAGTTACTTGTGCAAAGTGATCACTGCTGTTCTTGAATGCTCAGCATGCTGAGCAGGTCAGGTGGATCCTTCTAATTCCTAGGACTTCAAAGCTTTATGCACCATTAAAGCCCCATGATTCTCTGTAATTCTCTGTAAAATCAGTAAAATGTGTCTGACTCCAGTTCTGTGCAGTGCCTTGGAAGTGTAACTGCAGCTTTACTATAATACCTCAATATTTTTTTCCTTTGATTCTCAGGAGTAGATGTAGACTGAACTACACGCTGAGCTTGCAGTAGGTGCTCATTACTGCTTGTTTAGGATGAATAGGATGAGTGAAAATGCCCCCTGTCCATGCTGCAGCAAGCATGCCTGTGTGTTTGTGCATTTGTGGCACAGCACTGTCAAACCGTGCGTGCAGACCTGCCATGAATGCTAACAGCTGTGCCACTTCACCCCGTGTGCAGCGGAATCTGGCTACGTACAAAATGAAGAATCGTAAAGCACTGAGGGCTGTGCTGTATGCCTGGTATGTCAGAGCGTGTGAGCTGGGGCTCACGACTCAGAGCTTTCATGTGTGAGGAGCACAGGGTGAACAGGGGGTAATGGTATCTCTCCGGGGCCACGTGACCCCTCTCAGCTGTGTAATGGATACTGGCTGCTTCAGCCTTGTTCTCCAGTTAGGACTGGATCCTACAGCCGGCCTGCTGCCTGAGCAGCAGAGCTGAAATGTGAAACAGCCCTGTCCTGCTCCCGGCAGAGTCGGTGAGGATACTGCCATTATTAGGCTGCTTTGCCTCAGAATTTTAAATCTTGAGCTACTGTGAAAAATAAAATTGTATGGAGCTGCTTAGTGTGGAGAGGTCCATTGTGTATCTATCCCTATGCACTGCAAAGCACCTCTCAGCATCTTAAGGGACTTGGCACTGGTGAGTAGAGATTGTAACTGTGTTGTGTCAAGGGAGGCAGCAAAGGTGGAGAGCTCTGCCCTGAGCTCCAGCTGTACCAGCAGGTCACCTCGCAGCTACAGTTTGCACACTGAGTGTTCGGTGAGCCTTCCTCCAGAGGAAGACACATCAGGCCCCAAAGCTTCCTGACGGTCTTCCTTAAGGTGGTTCCTTTTTGATCCCGAGTACAGCAACTGGTGTGAATGTTGAGCATCCATGTTTGAGTTGAAATGCCATCAGTCCTTTGTAATTTTCTAGCAATGAGAAGTCTTCAGGGACTGCGTGAGATGTACCTGCCTCCCTTACAAACTTAGTTGTGCATTAGAGAGAAAAAGGAAACCTTTGTACAGGATGAGTGATAACTAAAGCGTGGTATTTGATGCAAACTCTGTTAAAAGCAATTATCATCATGTGATAGTTCCATTTCCTTGTGGTTTTCCTTGGGACTGGAAACAGACAACTAAGGGCTCATTCACAGGTTTGTTTTACTTAAATTATCTTCTAAGTATCTGAGTGGTGTCACTGTTCACATTTTTGTCCATGGTACAGCTTCAGTGCTTTGTTCCTACTGTCTTTTCAGTTAACCTTGCCAGTCTCACCCTGTTTGTAGTTCAGCTGCTCACAGCCACAGGCTATCAAGGCTTCCCTCAAAGCCTGCCTTGTCTCTGCTACAAGCAGGACTCCAGCTGTGAGAGACGGGCTCTGATGCTGAAGCCTGGCTTGAAATGTGAGCTGGGGGCTGTGCACAGCTCCTTGGCCTTCAGGACTGTCCCAAACACAGGGAACAATTCTTAGGACTGGAGCTCATTTCTGTTCCTGCCAAGCTCTCGGGTGCTTGCAGCAGGTGCTCCCCCCTGCATGCTGCCTGGAGTCTGAGGGAGAGCCTTCATCTGCGGAACCCAAGCTGTGAGCACAAGCCCCTTTTGGTGGCTGCTGGCCAGCTGCTGGGGCCTCTCAATTACTTTCAATTCCCATCTGGACTGGATTTGAACCAGTGACATAGGGGTAAAAAGCTTGCTATCCCATTACAAATCCCCTGAAATTTGTTTTACCAGCTGTCCTTACTGGTGAAGCTTTCTGTTAATGGCCATCTCTCACATCCTTTCTGGATATCTTATGGCTCTGGCCTTACACTTTGTGCAGTTTTATAAGTTGCATTTCCAGACAATCGGTCATGTTTCTAAAAATGCCTGGCTGTCTTGAGCATCCAGGCAGGGATTAGGCTAGAGGCATCCTTGGGACTAATTGGATAATTGCCCAATACTGTGAAGGCAGCTAAGAACAGACCCACCCCATTTCTCATATTGCTTGCCTGTCTTTGGGTAACACAATTAGTGTGATGCACTAAATAGCTGTTGATGCTCATTACAAGACTGCATCTGGAAATATTTGTAACATCTATTTTTGCTATGATTTTTCAATGTGAAAATCACAATCACTTTTTAGAGCAATAGATGAGTATCATTTTTCAGCACTGAACAGAGGATGTCTGAGCAGCTGCCTGGGACTCCTGCATTAAAAATAACTTTCCTGCCTCAACTTTTGATTGCAAGGCATTGTAAATACTCTAAAATATCATTAATCCAACAATTCTTCTTTATTGTGGAAGGTACCTTTTCTGTTATTAGGGAAACTGTGCTCCTGTGCAGAAAGCACCACTCTCTCGCCGTGATTCTTCAACCTGTGGTCCACAGTTCCCTGCCTAGAGATCACACTGCTTGAAAAGGTCTATCAAGCACTGTCCTTAGCAAGAGTCACAGGGTGAGTGACCTGCAGAGTGATATTTTTATGCACTCTTTTCAGAGTGCTCAGTCTTTGCAGACATAAACTGGTTTTTGTTTGCTGCTTGGTATCACAGGGCTCTGCTGTTCCAGCACCAATTGGGGATGTACAATGGAGCTTGCTATGCTTTCCTTACAGTGGGTAAGCCACAATGCTGTGGAGCTGTTTTGTTGGTGCTGGGGGACACTGGAACTGCTGTCTTGCAAAAGTCAGAGGTTTCAGGGGCTGAAGAACCAGGCCAGACCCCATGGTCTGCCTCATAGTGTGCATGTCAGACTTGTATGTACCCTTAAAACAACGAGAAATGGTAAATATGGAGAAGTCTTGGCTGTAACAGCATGTTGAAATATTTTTGGGGATGCTTAGAAGTGCTAAGTGTTCAGTTAAATTATTAATTTTAATATTTTGGACAGTATCTCAATATGGATTGGGATAACGGCACAGCTCAGATTCCTGTAGTTCACAGCCCAGCAGAGACCGTGGGGACTGGCAGGGTGTGCACAGAAAGAAGCTACCGCAGGTCTCCTGGTGGTCAACGTGTGCTTAGAGGCACTTCCATTAGGAAACAGTAGCTTTCTCCTGAAGGAACAGTATAGGACTTCTACAGGGGTTAAAGCCTATAGGCCTGTACGTAGCTGAGAGAGAAGTGAGCAGCTTCTATTTATGCCATGCAGCTGTTGAAATGAGCACATTGCTGGCTAGAGGCATCAGCACAGCTGCCGTAAGTAGCTTATTGAATCTGAAGCTTTGCTGTTTACTGCTGCCCTTTATTCCTCCTCAGAACATGTCTATGTCACAGAATAGATACCACATTCCTTTCTTTCTCAAGGAAAAAATGCTTGCTTCTGAAAAGCAATGCAGGAAGGCAAATAATGTAGGCTCGTCCCAGTTTTCCTGAGCCTGGACAAAGTGTTCACCATGTGTACAGGGAGAAGTCAGTCCCTGTTCTCAGCCCTAGGGGCAAGGAGTCAGTACTTGGGCATGGTATTACGTTGTGCCACGCAGCACCCTGTGCCATGCTGCACATGTATTTCTTCCTCCAAGAATCACAGAACAGCACAGGTTGGAAGGGACCTTAAGGATCATCTAGCTCCAACCCTCTGCCATGGGCAGGGCTGCCACCCACTAGATTGGGCTGCCCAAAGAAGAAATGGTGCTGTCAGCTGCAGCATTGTTGCTTTCCTTATGGCTCCTTTGTGTTGACTGAGCAGTGGATGGAGGCATTTGGGAGCAGCACAGAAAACCTCCCACTGGGGAGGCATCCTGGGGCCACACAGGCACTGGGTAGCTGCAGGCAGGGGGTGCGGGTGGGGGTTCTGTTCAATGGTAGAAGCAGCAGAGTAGATGTGGAGATGCCCCGAGCTGGTTCCCAGTTTTACTGGCTCTGCAGAATCTGGATTACCACCAGATTCTTAGAAAGTTGAAAGCATGAAGGGTTTACGCACAGCTATTTCCCTACTGCATTCCCCCTGTGGGGCCTGGAGAACTTGGTCTTGCATGCTGTTTTCCTGCAGTCTTTTCACGTATATAAGATGCTGTTGTGGTGGTTAGAGCCTCATAAGCATGCAAGAAAAAGGGAACAAAAGGGATTTCAATTCTATATGAAATGCATTAGAATAATTAAATCTCATGCTGCTATGGCAATGTATACGTAACTATAGGCTGTCACCTGCATTGCACTGTGAGTAACAAATGGAATGATTAAGTGGAGCACATCAGCTAAGGTCTGTTAACTTATTTTGTTATAGATTTCTGTACAATTTGAATGCAAATCAACATTAAATGGCTGCTAAGGAGCTAGAAACAATGTGGATCCTGTATCAGCTTGTGAGAAAAGTTACCCTTCATTTTCATTTTAGATATGGGGCTGGAAACATCATAAAACTTAAATTGAATAATGTATGAGTAATTTCAATCACAGTAACTTTATCTAAAATTGAAGAACAGTTTAAATGCCTTTCCAGAGAACACCCATTCTTTTAAGAAAATAAAGTTTCAACAAGAGCAACGCTTTAATGAAAGCCTGTACTGAGAATTGAAATTAATTACTCAATTGCCTAAAAGGATTTATAATGAAATTAATACCGTAGAAAATTTGAAATGTTAATTCAAATTTAAATTGACTAAGGAAGAAACTTCAAAGGAAGTACTCCAGTGAGAATCTAATGCTGACTTCAGTAGGCCTGGGTATTGGTGTTATTCTATAAGAGCTGTAAGAAATGCCTTAAATAAGTAGTAAAGGAGTAAAACATAAATCTTAGTGGGCGATTTTCCTGAAAGTAATGTGAGAATGAGCTGTGGGTGCTGCTCTCTGTGCAGTGGTTGTGCTGCTGCCTTGACAAGCATCCCAGCAAGGAAGGGCTGTTGTAGTTGGGGGGGGCAGTGGAGCCTGTTGGAGCTCACCAGCTTCTGGCAGAGGAAGTGCTGTTGCTGGAGTCACCCAGCATGAGGTGATGGACTGCAGGTTTGCATGGGGTTAGCAGGCAGGCAGAGCTCCTGCAAGTTAGACCTTAATAATGTCAGGGTTGTGTCAGATTAACCAGGGGCCTGACCAGGGCTAAGCTGCTGTGAGGCCACCTTGGCCTGACCCGCTGGCACCAATCTGCCCCCCAGCAGCGAGCCTCGTGAGCTGTAGGTGAAAAGCGTCCACGAAGTGGAGCCCAGGATCTGCCCTGCTGTTGTACGTGCTGTCTGTCTCCCAATGTATGCAGCTTTTAAGATCATTCTGGCACTGTAACACCATCTGTGTGCCCTCTGCGGAAGAAGCCCATGACAGTGCCAGGTTATTGATGCAATTTATCTGTTGTGACTCGAGGCAAAAAATTGTTAGCACTGAGGTGCTTGCAACTGGTACAGGCTGGAAATGACTCATTCAGAGATCTCTGAAATCTGACACATCTCATCAGTATCCCAGAAAATGCACTAGATAACTTCAGCAGCTCTGCAGTATTCGTCTGTTTGAGGCTGTCCATAAAAAGCCCTGCCCAGGCTCCTCCATTTGGGAGCCAGATGGTCATTTAGGGCTGTAGAAAAGACTGCCTGGAAGTGAGGGAAGGGGTTTGGGTGCAGTGGGAGTCTTAATCTCATCTCCAGGTACTGCTGTGAATCAACTTTTATACGAGCTGGGCATGAAGCAGAGCAGAGTTAGATGCATGTACCGACAAGAATCTGTGGCATGGAGACCTTTAAAATAAAACTCTTTTTACTCACATAATTAAAAATGGCTCTGCTGTTCATTCAGTATCTCTGGGCTAGAACTTACATGATCTACTTCAGATTATTATGCAGCTTGAGACTACTTGTTGTAAGAGGAAGAAAATAGCTATTGTGAATAGAAAAGCTCCTAAACCATAATTATAGTGTCACCATCTAGACACAGCAGCTCAGCTACAGATGTCAATAAAGGGTCGAGCAGAAGCACAGCATTACTCCATGCAGCGTGCTGATTGCTGAAACCTACTTGTCCTTTTCTCCATTTTTTTTTTTTGCCCCTTTTATATAGGCTGGATTTGGGCTTGGGGCATTTGCAAGCAACCTCCATGGAGTGCTGTAGGTCTGGGCAGCACTACCCCTGCAATGTGCTCCCCATCCTGTGTGCAGCCAGGCTTAAACTGATGCACAGTGCTGTGAAGGAGGAGGTTGACTGTTAGCATTGCTGTCCTGATTTTTCTTCTTGCTGTCAAGGCTCAGCTCAACTAGAATGAGCTGAAAGATTAACTTGTACTAATAAGTTGAGGTAGCTTCTGGAGTTTTCAGGCTATTTATACACAACAGGCAAAAGTCAGAGTGAAAAGGAGAGGCAGATTTATGGATGTGATCAGGCAGGAGCTGAGCTGAAAGCATTCCAGCCTGCAGCAAAGTAGGCTGTCAGACTGAAGGAAAAGACAGGTTTGTTTCATTTTCCAGCAGAGTCCTGTAGCTGCTGTCCCTTGTTATGCGTTAGGAAATTCTGCAGCGTTTACCAGTTAAGCTTTTGCATCACTTGTGCTGAAAGCGTTTTGGCTATTGCTGCAGAATTTGCTGGATGCCCTCACAGGTGAGGGAATTTTCTGCTTCGAGATCCATTCTGGTCCCGTGGGAACATTAAAATGCATTTTTAGACAGCTGCTTATGGTGCTGGGAGGCTGGGAAGATTCCTCTCGGATCCCTTGGGGTCTGAGTGCCCTGTTCTGCCCTGTCATCCTGCAGCGCATCGTGCTGCTGTAGTGCTGCTGACAAATCTGCTCCCTGGACATCACCAGCTCCCATGGGTCTGATACACAGTGTGTGGAGGAGCTTTCCCCTCTCAGGAAGGCACAAGGAGTTTTCTGCTAGGGGAGTCATAGCAGGCAACACAAAGGCAGTGCTACAGAACTGGATTGGACTTTGCATGTGGGATTTCTCTTTCCTCTATCACATATGTGAACGCTGTTGTTTTATCAGGAGGAATAATGCCTCAGGTGCTGCATTGCCCATGCTGATGCACTGTAACCCCATTGCCTGTCGACTCATGCATGCTAAGGCTGCACTAAGAAGCAGTGCTGATGTTGTCAACACCACTCTGAGAGAGAAACAACTCTTTATTCTGCTGTGTGTATGTGTTATATATATATGAGTGGTGGAATATATCAATAGGATTTCAAGGAGCCTGAATAAGCCCTGGAATGTTCATTGTGCATTATAAATTCAATCACAGGAACTGGCATTAAAAGTGCTCTAAGAGTGCTGGTGATGTGTTCCTCTGTTCATTGTCATTTCCTGGGCAGCTCTCTTCATTTCTCTGTTCCACCCTTCATGTGGCACAAGCCTGAGGGCTGCTTTTGCCCTCTGACATCAGTGTGTGTGAAGGAGTTGCAGCCTGGATCACAGCTTCCTACTTCCTTTGCATTCCTCTCCTGCCCCTAATAACTCCCAAGGAAGAAACCACAACCAGAGAGGGCAATCTACAGTCCTCTACTTGGAAATGAAGGTTGCAAGTCTACCAGCTTTAGTCCAAATCTATACTAGGGTAAGAGCAGATCTTGGCCTTGGTGAACTCCTGGTGCAAGTTTTCCACTGTTCGTTATATTTTCACCTATGCTTCCCTGCCTCTTGGGTGGAAGAGTGCTTCTGAACTCGCTCATTCTGCAAAGAAAGGCTCTGCTCATCCTGTGTTAATGTGGGAGCTCTCAGACAGATCGAGAACTTAGCTTTGTGAACTTGAGCTGTGTTTTCACGTACATAAGCAACTACTGCTGTAAACAATGGTTTAGACCCCAGGCAAACATTAATTGCTGAGGCCTAGAAAGAAAAGTTTGTGCTCTGTTTGTGCTTCAGTGTGCAGCTGTGTTAATTGAAAAGAGTAATGAATAACAAATAAAAACCCCTCTTGCTGGAATTGACACTGGGCCCATCCAAACAAATATTCCTGATACAAATGGGCAAAAACCTTTCCAGTGCAAGTGCACTCCTAGGTTTGCTGGCAAAGTGTTTGTCCGTGCTTCTCTTAGAAGTAGCGCTAATGTTGCAACTCCATTGTATTCTAGTAGTGCTTCCTTTTTAAGGCTGCATATCCATCTTTCTGGAAATCAGCGGGGGAGGAACTGGGATAGGATCTCCTCCTTTTGCAAGAAGCTTTGGTTTTGCAAGCAACTTCAGTACGAGTCCACGGGCCTATGCTACTACCTTTTAGTTCTGCAGGCTCCTTAGGAACTGTAGCTCAAAGGTATGTTTTGGATGAAGTATTAGAGCCACTTCTGTTATTGCCATTCTAACATCGTGAGGACATACCCCCAAAGCTATTCCCATTCTGCTTTGGCAGCCTGAAACAGTATGCAACAAATCCCTGCCTCGAGACTGAATTGCAATCAGTGTCTTCAGTCACTGGTGCCAGAATATCTATGCTGAATTGGATTTACTCCATGGTATATGGCATTGCAAGCCAAGCATCCCATTGACTGAGAAGTGTTCGGTGGTCTTAAGCTCCAAGTTGGTAAAGGAATGCAAAGAATTTAGTAAAATTAGTATATCTACAGGTCTGTGAAGACAAAGCAGAAATATAACCTAAGAATAGGTACATTACTGTTGGTAAGCACAACTAAGTAATAACAATAATAAATGTCATAATAAACTGCAACAATTAAGTTGAAATAACTCAGTCCTTGTCAAACTAAAATCTAGAAGAGAAACCTTACATTGCTATAAGCATTTATTGTAATTGAAAACACTAAATATTTTATGTACTGTTTTCTTTGTGCTAGGGAAAAAGAAAAAATGAGGAAATCTAGAAATTCTAGAAACATGGTCTATTTAATCTCTTTCAATTTCCTCTTTAATATGTATTACTGCAACTATTCAAAATTCAGATTTTGAATTTTTTTTGGATGATGTTGGTACTCTGTGGTAATTCTCGCTTCAATTTGTCCAAACTGTTATCAAACAGTCAATATGAAAAGCCTCCTGTTCTACACTGAAGGACTTTATGTGAAAGTATAACTACCCCTATGCACAAGCACTATTGGAAGATGGCCATGCCTGTGGCAGAGGGGCTGGAACCTGGTGATCCTTGGGGTCCCTTCCAACCCAGGCCATTCTATGATTCTGTCCATTTTCTGATCAACCTGGTATAGGTGAAATTTCAAATCATTTGGTAGTTGTTCTTTAAACACAAGTGTGCTTCCTTAAGTCTTATCAAAGAGAACTGTTTTCTAGTGGAGTTAATAGTTAAGCACAGGTTCTCATTTTTAAAGTCTCAGACAAGCCAAGAAAAGAGGAAGAAAGGAACACAGTACTTGATTCCTGGGCTAAGCTACCATTTCAGTCATACAAGCAGCAGACATCATCAGACCCTGACCTGCAGCTCTGTCTTGGGTTGTAATGTCATAATGAGATGTCATCCTGTGCTTTTTCCTTCAGCAGGCTCGTCCTTTAGGTGAGCACTTGTTCCAGGGATCAGCTGGTACAGATGATGGAGCGGAGTTGCCTGCCCTTGTCCCAGATACCATCTTTTGTATCCCAGCAAGTCTCATACGCTGGCTGTATTTCTACAGAAGACAGCTGCAGCTGAGCTTCCATATCAATTGTTTTTTCACACGGAGCACACGTTTTTCCCTGCTAATTATTATACTTTTGCAGTGAATTCAGTCCTTGCAGATTTACCAAGAAAGCAATTTCCTCCACTCAGCTCTTTCATTAGGTGGATCAGGTCCTGGAAATGTACACCTGTTAGACAGAGCTCTCTGGCAGGAATGGCTGCAGTTCGTCATTGCTGACTGACCTGGTGCCCGCAGGATGGCCACGCGATGCAGAACCTCGGGGAGGCAGCGGGTGGGGCTCACAACGAGCTGAAGGTCACCAGGCAGTGGCCAAGGGGACCACTGCTGTCCAGGAGCTCCACATTCAGCTGCTGTGGGCCTGCTCCCAATTCCAGGTGCTGTCAGGAGTGCTTTAAGCAGCAATTTTTGGGGGTTAGCGGGATATGCTAGGCAACCTCAGAAATTCCTTGTGAAGCTGTAAATCTGTGCTTGTGCTGCCTGCTGGAGGCTGTTCATGCTCTCTCTCCTTTCTCATGCCTCCTGTGTGAAATGATGAAATACTTGCATCAATGGGCTGTTAACCCATCTAATCCTTTCTTTGATCAATTAAAATCTTGGTAGCAGAGTGTGGTGTTGCAGACCAAGAGCTTATTGGCCGGTGATACGAGGCTGCGATCGGTCTCTTGGGCAGTTCTGTCTGCTTCCTTGGTACTGCAGGAACCACGGCATGTCGTCCTTCTCCTCAACTGTTAAAGCTCCACAGGTACAAAGCCAACAACCTTGCTTTGCTGACCAAGGTGGTAGTCATCTCCTACTTTGTGCTAATTCCAAACTAGACAGTTTCTACGCAGAATCTAAGCATTTATGCTTCTAAAGAAAATATTATACCAATCTCTTAGAAAACAACCTGTTACTTTGATAATTAATGCTGAGTGAACGGGCTTTTTATTTAAATGACTGATCTGATGCTGAGATGCCAGGAACCATCAACTCCTGAGAAGCAGTCTTCCCCAAATAAACCAACCAAAGAAACCTCTGTAATGCCATTTCAATTAGAGCCTTGAGCACTGGGAACCCCCTCACCCTAAAGTGAATTGGCTAGTGCAGC
Organism: Penelope pileata; assembly: GCA_013396635.1. Classification (NCBI taxonomy): domain Eukaryota; kingdom Metazoa; phylum Chordata; class Aves; order Galliformes; family Cracidae; genus Penelope; species Penelope pileata. The sequence continues at coordinate 992,255 of WBMW01006194.1, read as the reverse complement.
GATTTGACTTCCTAGAAGTTAAAACTTTAAGCTGCTTTGCTTTGGTGTTCAGGCTTCACCCATTCATTCCATTTCCAGTGCAGGAAATGGAGTCCCTAACATCCAGCTGCCCAGCGCAGTCCCAGGCTCAGCCGTGAGTCCTTCTCTAAGTGGAATGTGAAAGCAATTTTTCCCCTTGCGTTCATGGGAAGCCAGGGAGAAGAGGAGTAGCAGTAGCTAGTTAATTGATAGAAATGTTAAAAGCTGCATTGATAACCCTGTAATGGATATCAGAAGCTGACTGTGACAATGACAGCTTTGGAAGATGCACTCATCTGGAAAAGCAGCTCTCACATTGACTAAATTGCCAAATCTGTTTTAACGTGACTTTGCATTTCTCATCCATTTCCTGCAATGATTGTATTACAGAGGTATTACTGTATGGTTTTTGACTCTGCAGTCCTAAAAATCTGCTTAAGACATCTCTCAAGACAATCAGCTCCCTTTTTCGCTCCAGTGCATTGTTCTGACGGCCTTGCTGGAAGCTTTTACCGGAGTTCTGTGCTCCCAGCTGCACAGACAGAGCCAGTGGGCTCCTCTGAGCCTCAGAAGCAGCCCAAAGCAGCCGGAAGTGAGGGCCAGGGATTTGTGTGAGCATGCTGAGAGCAGGGCCGTGCTGGGCAGGACAGATCGCATGCTGTCACCGTTGAGATGCTCCAGTATTGCTGCAGCCATTTGGCATGGGGAGTCGGCAGACACCTCCCTCCCTGGAGAAAGCTGACAGCTTGCTAGACAGCACTGGTCTAACATTCCTACCTGTGGCAATTCATCTCTGGTGCATCCCTTAGGTGAGGACATGGTATGGAGTCTGTGGTTACAGATTGCTGGCTGTTCTGTATCAGTCTCACGCTGACAAAGTCCCTGGGGCTCGTTTCTGTGGCTGAACTTTACTGGCAGTGGAGAAAGCCAGAAACAGGCCTGCTGTTCAGCATGCTTCTGGAGCAAATGTCTGAATCTGGAAATGAAATTTGAGTTTCTTGCCAGAACTTAGCAATAAAAATTTGATTGAAAGATGTCTCATATGTCAAGCCAAATTTTACTAAGCCTTTTCTTTGGGAAAAGATAGAGATATCTAGGGTGAGTCATGCTGGATTTGAAAAGCTAGAGACATCTCCTTCCACTTCTAAGCTACATGTGGAGTAAGCCCAAATGCGTTATAGCCAAAAGGCTGTAACAAGTTAATCCTCCCCGTCAGCCACTGGTGTAGCTGCAGGCCAGCTCGGAGCCAGGCGTTAGAGATCAGCTCTCTCTGCCAGCAGAGCTAAGCTGTACTGGGATGAACGAGAGTGTTCCCACAAAGGTCCCACAGGGCTGATCGGAGCAGATTTTTTCTGCCGCTGTTGATACGCACAGCTAAGCAACTTCTGTGAAGCTCTGCTGCTCCCCTGTAACTTGTCCAGACACCTAGAATCTGTCATGAGTTAATGGGTAAGAGTTAATGTTTGCTAGCCCCGATTCTCCCTATCTGTGAATCCTTTTCCCAGTTGAGGCTGCTGCTCTGCTGAACCATGGCTGCTGTACGATTTCACAGGAAAATGCTGCAAGCTGCAGTACTGTGACTTTCTCTAAAGCCCTTATGGGCAGCCATTAAAGTGCCTGCTAGAGGGATGCATGTGCTTCCTTGGCCATTGTTCAGGCAGGTGAACACAGGCAGTGGCTTGGTGGGAGAAACGTGGTGATGGTCTGTGTGTTCCCTAAAATCTGTCTCTGGGTTCCCTAAAGCCCTGTCATTGCTAGCTGCTGATAACGCCCTAGTTCAAAATAATGGGACAAGCAGACCTTCTCTGCAGAGAGATTCTGACCTCCCAGGTGAATTCTGTCTTTTGTAGTTTAGTTCAAGTATTAAATAAAATTGCTTCTAGCAATGTTGAATCAATTCTGTTAGTTCCTGAGGCTTTTTTCCACACATCTGACTAAGGAAACAGTCAGTTGGGCATAAAATCAAGGAGAAAAGCATGAAGAGAAAAATGTAAGGCAATAAAGAATATTGAATGAGCATAATTATGGGGGAAAAAAGGATAAAAAAAAATCTATTCTCTTCCAAACTGTAGACCCGTGAAAACTGTCACTAAACCTGATCTGCTGTTAGTAATCTCATTGCTGTTGTCCTTTCTCCTACAAAATGTTCCTGTGCGTGGCAGAATGAACTGGAATCAGTCATTAAATCCTCTTCAGATCAGCAGCAGTTCCTAAATTGTTTCTGAGCGCAGCGCGTGGCACGTGGGCCATGCCCAGCCCTCCTGCCCCGAAGGCATCTCTGGGGGAAGGAGGCGAGCTATCGCACCGTGCTCTGGGATGTCAGAGCTGCGAGGGCTCTCCATGCAGCTTTGTAGTGGCTGCCAGGATCACACCTGGTGCCTGCTGCGGTGATGCTCGAATGCTTCCCATCTAAACTAGGTGTCAAATACAGCAAAATTCAGTCCATGGTGTATGAACTCCTACAGGAGCTTATTAAGTGGTGTTTAGACAGAATGCATCTGCTCAGTGCCCTTTATCTCTGTCCTTCACAGAGGACTGTCACTCCTCAGCTGAAGAGCGGTGCCCCTGTTTTTGTGCTTCATGTTTGGCTCTGCAGGATATCAGACGTTCTCGTGGGAATGACCTTACAGACTCTTCAGTGATAGAATTCTGCAGAAAATCACAGCAGAACCCAGAACAGCCGCTCGGTTTACACGGCAGTGCGTGGAGCAGGGCTGCTGTGGTACGCTTCTGGTTCCCAGCTCCTGTGCCACCGTCAGCTGTTTCGATTGGGAGCGGTGAAATGGCTGAGTTTGTGCACAGCACTGCAGATGGAATTGATCCATTAGAGTTCAGTAGGTTATCATTACTGTAGAAATAGATAATGATGTGTCTTCCAATTAGGAAAAATACTCAGTGGTTAGGGTGAATTAAAGGCTAGAGCTGATTTGACCCTAATCAGTACAAATGAGGAGATAGTGCTTCATCATGCAGACAGTGCTGATGGCATCAGGGCCCAAAAGCCATCTGCTCCATCCAGCCTTTGAAAGAAATGTGCTTAAGGGTGTTTGTAGGACTGTTCTGATTCACTCGTTGGTCTTTCACGCAAATTGAAGTGATTTGGGCTTCTGGAGTGCAATCACTTTAACTCTTATTTAAGTCACTGTAATGTTCAACTCTAATTTGGGAAAATCTTACCATGCTGGCAGAATTGGGGCTGGGATGATGCCTACCTACTGCCTGTGTCAGGCCTGGGAGTTGCAGGTTATACATTTAAATTGGAACTCCATCTCATCAGCCTCACCTTAGGGACATCCATGATTTGCAAATCACTGCAAAAAGCTAACAAATGGTTGGGTTACTCATTTTTACAGTTTCTAAAATTCTCATTTAGCTGGAAGGAAACTAAAACTCAATTTTTTGAATTGAATGTAACTTTAATAAAAAGTATCCAAACATATTTCACAGTACCATGATAGAATGCAATCTAGAAATTGCAAAGTAATTATAATAAGCTACGTGATAGTCAAAGAGGTGGAGGAAAGTTTAGGTACAAATCACAAGAAATTCTTAAATAAGGGGTTTTGTTTTGTTTTGCTTTGCTTTTTTTTTTTTTTTTTTTGGTCAAAGGGAAAAGAATATTTGCAATGAAAGGACAAGTACAAAAAAGCGCCACTCCAATTTTATCAAGAGCCTCCTGAGGCCACCTTCTTTCCATGCCTGACTCCTATTAAGGTTGGCCTCTTAAGAGGGATGTCCATGCTGTTGCCGCGTGACAGATGGCAGCAGAGGAGCACTCTGTCCCAATGGCGTCTGACATGGGAATGTAGATGGAGCAAAGGGGTGGAACTGAATTCCTCCATGCAGAAAAAATGGCACCCACTGACATTCATTGGTGCTTGCTGGACTTTTTTTGGAGACATACAGTGGCTGTGAGCACAGCGAGGGGTGGGTGGTGTGTTTCAGCAGTGGTGACGGCGACATGAAAGACAAGCCGTGTTCTAGATGGCCGTGCAGATTTTTATGAGCATGATATGCAGGCTCTTGTTCATGGCTGGCAAAAATTTGTGGCTAATGGTGGCAACTACGTTGAAAAAGGGTGTTTTGTAGCTAAGAATTTGCTCTGCCAAATAGTGTTATTGTGTTCTTTGTATCGGTTGTAGTTTCCATGGAAATAAATAGGAGACATTTCTTTTGGAGCAACCCAGGTAAAATGATTAATTTCTAACCTTCACCAAAACAAACAATATAGGATGGGCAAAAAACTAGTTTTAAATCAGTTGCTTATCATTTATGGAACAAGAGATATAATGGGGCAAAGCTCAATGGCTCCTCTTCAGAAAAAAAGCCACCAACAAACCCAACTATTTCAGTTCTTGTCATTCTCTCTGAGTCTTGGCATTCCAAGTAGTGAAAGACAAGTTCCCTGAGACAGACTGCAGAGCTTTATTCACAGCAGCAATCCTATTGCATAGACATACCTTTCCCCATGTGACTTGGTCCCCAGAGGAAGTAAGACACAACGAGGGAAGGCTGGGGTGGTGCCGGTTGGCCAGAACGTGAGTGCTGCTTGGAAGGGAACTTGGGCAGTGGGTGACTCTGAGCTTGGTACAGAGATTGAACCGTGAAACTTCTCATTTATGAATTTGAATCTTCTTGCTTGCAGTAAAGGTTTGGATTGATGGGTATTGTGTTTGCATTGCAACTGTGCAGTGAGGACGTGTGCAAAATAGAAGCTCTATGTTCTGAATAAAATGTCCTGTTATATTTCTCCTGAAAAGTAATTTTAAAAAGGTAGGTATTGTTATCCATATCCCGCGTGTGTAGGAACAGAAGAAGTAAAGGTAAGGAAGCCTTAGTCATAAGGTCTAAATGTGGAAGAGAATTTTTCATGTAATGTATCGTATGACTTCCCAGAATATTAAACTTTATTTGGCTATTACTAATCAGATTTCATGAATTATTAAAATAATATAATATTTAAATAGTTAAATGTGAAACATTTCTAATTTTTACAAATAAGTGAAAATACAACCCATACTCCATTCAACAAGGGACAATGCCAAAAATGTGAATTGAACAATATTTGCTTATTTTGTGCAAAATAAACCTCTCACTGGTACAACACTTTCAAGGCTTTGGGTCTAAAAATAAGGAAATAACCTTGGAATAAGCTCTCCACATTAAGGCAGCTTTCTTCAGTTGATAAAGATTGGCAGGAAGTCTTATGAAAATAGGAGTTCTAAAAATCAATAATGCATAAGTATGCATAACGTATCCATCTGCAAAGTACTTTGTAAACACATTTTGAAAGACAGATAATTCTCTGTTCTTGTTTTTCTTCTTTAGTTCTACACTGTGCAACAATTTACTCCTAAAAGGATTAGCTAAAACTGAGTTTGGATTTCCACTGCTTAGCTCTTTAAAATATTGGACTGCTGGTGCTAACCTCTTTCTGGTGGAGAGCAGTTTCTCTTCCTCAGCCACTTATTTTTCCCTCCTTTGGGCCCTTCCCTCCTTAGGCAGCTGTACAGAAACTCTTAAGAATCTGAAAGCAGGTGCTAAAGTGGGGTCTGGAGCCCTTCATGTGAGAAATGAGTGAAAATATTAAATTGAACTGGTTCTGTTTACTACAGCTGTACCCAAGGTCAACAAGGGATGTTTTGATCACAGCTTTAAAAAGATGAGAAATAAATAATACAATCATTTGTATATTTAAATTCCGTTGGATTTACAATAATGGGGAGGACTGAAAATGTGATGGGCCAATAGCAGGCTTCCCCTAGAGTTCTTCATTCCCTCTCCTCTGGCTTCTAATGTGTTTTAATGAAATAAAATTAAAAAGTCATTGCGTGCTGTGGGCTGTATCTGCAAGCCAGTCAGTTTGTATTTCCAAAAGACACTTTAGTGCTATCTGCTTCCATTCTGGGCAACCAGCTTGGTAGTCCTTAGCCTAGGGTTCCTTGGGTGCAAAAAGTGCAGTCCAGTCACTTCCAGCATTGCTAGAGGCAGGCTGGGTGCTTCTGCAACAAAAAATCCAGTGTCTGAAGCTGATCATCCAGAAATGTAGAATGCTTTCAAAGATTTGGCTTTGTGGCTACTCAAGTTCATACAGCAATTGCACAGCGGAATCAGGTTGCAAAACAGTGGACCCCAACTTTGCAGCCTTAACTTCAACTCACCACCGAAGAAGTTTTGCTCAGGGTAAGCAGAAAGAAGTGCAGCTCAATGGCAGTGTTCTGCCCAAGTGCCTTTTGTTAACATGGTGCTACGGGGGCATGCCTTGCATCCAGGATCGTAATCACCACATCACAACGAATTAATTAAACAGCCCTTCAACAGCAGATGTCACTGAAGCCTTAACGTTTAAGAGAGGATTTCAGAGGGCTGAGGAAGAAGCAAGCTTTGGTGTTACTTTAACCATGAACGTGCTAAGTGTGTCTATTACTTTCTTTACTCCCAGAGCCTCATCTCTGGGAGGTGCAACACATTGGTATTCTTTATTGCACTCGTTGTTGTTGTTGCTGTCAGATCTGGCTTCAGCTTCACTCAATAATGCCTATGGCGTGGGTTTTTTTCCTTAAAATTGAGTTTCTTATTATTAGCTGAACTTTATCAGCAATAATATGCGTAGGAGGTGTTAGGATAAAGATGATTCATATCAGCCCCAGATCAGACTGGTCTGTCCCGTGCAGTGCTCAGAAAAGAATCTGCTGCTGTAGCATTTTGAGGTACCCACTTAGCTACCACTAGCTGTGTTTTTCTGCTGAGAGCTCCTTGTGACAGGCTTTGATGTCTCCTGATCTCCGAGACTGAGCATCAGTGAGAAATTTGGTTCATTCGGTGGCCTTGGGGCTTGTCTGGGGCCCTTGTTTGGCTGGCTGAGCTGTGCGTGTCGGGGTCTGCCCTCGTCCCTGGCACAGTCAGCCAGTGGCTGTGATGTTGTCAGCCACAGTCGGCTCACATTCCTGCAGTCCGCAGCCCCGTGACCGTGTCCCTGGGCCTGGCTGCCCCACTGACCTCATTGCTCAGGACCCAGATCTCCCTGCCCTGAGCCAGGGCTTAGGGGAAAGGTGTTGGCAGGGAACTCAGAAAAGGAGTGTCCAGGATAAAGATATTAGAGATTAGTCTCCATGCTGTGTTAGAGCGATATTAAGTCGCTAAGTTGTCCCACTTTCCAAATCTTTTTAATAATGCTGCTTAAAATGGAAGCAAGCTTAATACCTGTATTCGTATCAGCCCTGATTGGTACAGCCTGAGACCATGAAATAGTGCATAAGCAGACTCAGATTGATTTCTCTGTGCCAGATTCTAACCTTTCCTTCTACTCAGCCTTTTTCTTCACCCTGGATTAACATAATGCAAATGCAATTCAATTTTCTAATGAGAAATTGACCCAGTCTCTCTGTCTCTCTGCCGCACGATGAAGTGAGTGGACAGTCACAATCAATTAGGGTCGGTATGGCTAAGCCAGAGAAATCCATATGGATGCCATTATAGAACATCTATGCCTGGTTATGTATTTTAGAGGCTTGCATCATTTGATTGGGGTGTCAGACACAAGGTAGGCTTATCCACGCTGGAGCCTGCATGGTGGAAGATTAGGAGAATGAATCTGTGAGCTTTCATTTCACACCCTGTTGAGATGATTTTCTTAAGAGAAATTAGATGGTGGTACAAATGTCACATGCTTTATTGCTAAGGTGTGTAATGTGAAAAAAGCTAATCTTTTTTCCATCATTTTTGTATTTGTATTAAGCTGCTGAAAAGAAGTCAGTAAATTTCCCCAAGCTCTTCTGTATAGCTTGCTTATCCAAAGTGCCTCAAAGCAGTGTTATTCATAACAGTAGTTCATTGAGGATGTCTAGAAATACCCAGGAGCAAGGTCAGACAAATACCTTACACTGAAGTCCTAATCTTAAAATGTAAGAATTGCAGTTTGTGCCATGTAATTAAAGTTTGACTCAGGACATCCAGTACATCCTGCATTTAGGTGGTGTGAAGAGAAAAGAAACGTGGGGAGGCATACGTTCCCCTCCCTCCCTGCGAGTGTGTTGGACGTGGCACAAACTCCCACCTCCCGTGAGGTGTTTGCTGCCTCGTGGCTGAGCACACCTCCCCTCCCTCTGTCTCTTGCCCCCACCTCGTGGGGCAGGGCTGGCCCTGTCCTTGCTGTTAATCACACACACGATAATCAGCGCTTCTTTCCCAGGCAACACGCGGGGGATGAGCTACGCTTGGCTGACACGGAAGAATAATGAACGCCGCGCCGAAGATGCTCAGACTCAATCCCTAAACCTTTTTAAAATCATCGGAAGAGCTGTTAATGATCCTGCTTTTGTATAAACATCTACAAAGTGGCATTCTTTATGATTCATCTTAGAAATTTTAGAGTTGCTTGCCTTGGCGAGAGAAAATCTCACTGCGTTGACCTAACAGGATCTTCTGGCTCGTGCACGGGCTGTATTTCATACCTCTGGTTTTGGCTAAGTGTTTCCAAATTATGACATATGCAGCTATGATTGCCTGTTCCTTGCAAACAGCCACAGGTCCAGGGGATTTCTAATTCTGAGCTGTGCTCTCCAGGGCCCGCTGAGAATGGACAGAGCACACACAAAGACAATGTTTAGGATGATACTGTAATATTACGTCGCAGGCCCTATGGGATGTTTAAGATCCTAACCATCTCAATTTGTAGCTGTTAGCTTGATTGCTTCAACTCTATATTGCTCCAAAGGAAGGAAGTACTCTCAGGCACAGGGATAAATGGGATGGTATATGGATGCTGACAAACTATGTGTGTCTGTGGAGTAAAATACAACTTGCAGAAAGGAGCCGGAGTCAATAGAGAGATGGGGTCACAGTGACGACAGAATGACTAAGGGGAATGAAGACACACAACAAGCTTTGCTGCAGTCGTTGTGTAGGACAGCAATAAAAAACCATGACACTATTGGAGAGCAGTATGTGATGATATAACTGAAGAATTGAGAACAGTGTGTGTACCCCTAGGAAGGAACGCGCAGCTGTACGGTTGGATTTTCTCGAATGATGAAAGTACAGGCATTTTGCTACAAAATTTCTCAAAACTGGTTTCATAGGCAATGACGATGTTCTCTTGCCTCTGCGTCCCTTTCAGACAAAAGGCAATTTCAGGAAATTGTTGGTGCTTTTAAAATAAAACATTGAATAAAACACATTAAGATATATATTGATTACTGACTCCATGTATTTCAGAGCTGATCTGGATGTTTCTGTGTCCAGCTGTGACTGTGCTATAAAGAAGGATTGTACCAAATTGCTAACGGGCCAAGGACAGAAGCTGCAGCAGCCAGGGCAGCCAACAGTGTCCTTTATGTTTGTTTTGAGACTCGCCACAGTTCCCAGCACTGCAAAATACTTCTCCAAAGCAATGCTGCTTTGCCTGTCCTAAATTTAATCTAGTGGAAGAAATCTTTTAGATTATTGCAACGTCCTTTACTGACCCTCAGCTCTTACCAGTAGGCCTTGGTGCCAATATCTTAATTTTTCATGTTATGCTGCTTGCTTTAACAATGTGTTCTTTGGCAGTCGGCCATGTCTACAGCACTCCACTATTAAAATGCCCACTCTCTGCTGCAGCTGTCCACTTGCTTTATGGTCTGATCAGCCAGCAGAGTGTAATTTAAGAGAATAGGAGTAAGTCATAGTTGAGGGCACAGCGTATCAGCTGATTTGCTGTACGCAGGTCTGTCCTTCAGAGACTTTTTAACCTGACTTGGCATACTACATGTTTATTTTTTAATTAGAGCATAATGTGTAGAGGAGGAATGACTTGCCATGCTGCGTAAAAGCAATGCTGCCCTTGTGGAAACGCTCTCGGTACCAAGAGCACTCAGGAGTGATGCAGCTTTCAAAGTGAACACAGCACTTAATACTTTTCTTACTTAAATGTTATTACAGGTCTAGAGGGTAGGATAATTTGAATTGGTAATGGCATTAGCTCTACAATTTAAATAGAGCAAGAAGACAATCAGTTCTTGGGAGACATTCACATACTAGGTTTCCTCTTGCAGTCACTGAGGTCTTACTGAGCCAAACCAAGCTGTAAACTGAATTTTTAAGTGAGAGGCATTTTACAAACTGTCCTACTTGCCTATAACAATGGATTAAGAGAGATGATGCAGAGAGTGGCTCACTGCACTGATGAAAACAAAACCATCTACTGATACAGCCCAAGGACTGGGTTGACATCATGTCTGGTAAACAAGGGAAGAATGGAACCAGAAATTAATGGATCCTAATTGATGTGTCGGGAATTAGAACCAACTAGCAGACACGATGGAGGGGGGATGACTCTGCTCCAGATCTTTTCTGAAGCCATTAAAACGTGTGGGAAGTGGCTGCGGAGAAAAGCTGGGAGGATGGAAGGAATTTTTCTGTCATGTTTGCCATCCTTAGTATCCCTGGGATTTAGAGAAGTCCACCTGCTCCCCCCCTCGCCCTTCTCAAAACTGCATAATTGCTGGGCCTGATCCAGGAGTATAGATTGATTAGAAAAGCTGGAGAGAAGGAATAATGAGTTTGCCGTCTCATCTCGACCAGCAAGCAGAATCTGAGAAGACCTCTTTTTCCTTCTCTGCGTTTTTCTCCTCTCGTCTTTTACTTGAAAATGCGTTGGCAATAGCGAGACGTGACTTGCTCTGTGTCAGTATCCCCGTAAGCTGTTGGCCTTAACGCAGTTAAGAGCCATGACTCAAATGGCTCAGTGATGGGGTGCATTTGCCAAGTCTCAGAGCAGCCAACGTGAGTGAGTGCAGGAACTCATCCCTCCAAGAGCAAGTTGGCAAGGTATACGAATAAATATATATGATGTATATTTATAGATATAAATAGATTTAAAAAATCAAGGCAGGAGAATGAATGATAAAAATAAGCAAAAATAACCCCAAAATAGGGATCTGGATGATCTTCCTAAGGTTAAGAACAAACAGGAAAGCATCAGACCTGTGATAATTATTTTTTTCCCACAATAACTAATATCTTTTTAGACAGGTCTCCAGTACATTCTCACTCTCATTCCTTGCCCAGTTTATTTGTAAGCTGTCCAATACACGATTTACTGCACTAATCAAAATATAGCCTCCTGCTGTTGACCGTATTTTGATATGGAAATGCATTCTGACTTGTATGTATGTGTTATTTTACAGAACTCAGCCTTGCAGAGCAAATATAAAAACCGCTTTTACTAGTCTGTTTCCACTCTTTCTATTTACTGTACACACTGATGAACTTCTAATGTAAACCTCATTCCCGGCTGGCAATGACAAAAGACCATCTGACACCGCACTTGAAACACATTACTAGTTTTTGACTGAGTAAATTTTAAAAGAAATTACATGCTCCAAAAAGAGATAATGGGTAACGGGATCTTAATCTCAAAGGAGTAGTAAAGGGAATATAGTGAGATTCAATTTGCAGTCACCAACTGGGTCACATCTCAGCGAAAACGATGTATTATTTCTGACAGACATTATGGTCTGATGGCAATGAAAAGAGCAACAGAGTAAATTTCATGGTCCTAGTCTAGCTCTCAGTGGTCAAACTTCCAATGAAAGCTGGTATTCTTAGCAGGTATTAATATTTCTGTTTTGTAACCGTATGTTCTTTGTTCTATAAAGCAGAATGCCAGTAGTTTTGGTAAAAAGACCACAGAATAATTACACATGGGTCTTGAACTGTCTTTTCCTCTGAGGAAGATTTCTCAACTTAGAGAAGACGTATGGTAGCAGGGCAACGTGTTCCTTGCAGCTGTTTCCAAATTGTGTATAAATAAGGGATTTTTGTCTTCAGGCTTCTTAATCTGATACCTTTATCATCATAGCTTTCTAAATTTGTCAGAGGTCCAAACCATCTGCCACTGAATTATTAGTCACAGAAAGAGCTGGAAGAATCTATCCACATATTTGCATTGTGTTTGTTTTTTTCCTTTTATTGTTAGAATTCATGCTTGCTATCACCTGTGCACACCTTTAGTAAGCCTTGGTGCACGTAAACTCTTCTCAACATACTTCTGTGCATCCATCAGGCTGGGGAAGAAAATCTCCATTTGAGAAGAAGCATTATGCTGTAGTTTATAGTATTATTTTTAATCCTTATTTTTAATTACTTATTTTAGTACTTATTTTTAAAACAGTTATGCCATGCGAAGTTAACTTGATGTATTTTAAAAGCAAAGGTGATGTCTGAAGATGAAGCCATAAATACATGCAACATTTCTTCTGAATTACATGCAAGCTAGATCTTAGCACTAAACTTGTTCTTATAATGGTATCTTTACTTACTGAGAAGACCTAAAGCTATGAAAAATGCATAGGAAGCAGATTTAAAGGACAGTTGGGCAACATTAGAAAGAGGAACATATCTGTAAAAGAAGATACAATATTTTAAATGCCAAAACATGCATAATGCTACAATAGAGCTATGTGGATTGTTCCTAGGAAATTAGCTAAAATTACATTGTGGATTATTCCTAGAAAATTAGCTAATTGTATTATAAACACACAGGGCTACGTAAATGTACATCTGTGTTGGAATATTTCTCCCCCCTGTACTAAAACAGAAAAAAAAAATTGAAGTCATATAGAATGTGTAAGCAGAGATGTGATCACTGAAACCGTTAAGACCAAGAAGCCTCGGTTCTGTAAGAACAGCTCCATGAGCTCCATAAGTGCTCCAGGGAGCACTTAAATACCATCACTACATGTATGTAGACACTGGATCAGCCCAGACAAAGCTCAGCTGGTGTCAGTGGCATTTGCTCTGTGGCTTTTCTTTGTATGATGGTGGCATGGTGCAGCAGCTCTTAGGAAATCATTACAAAATCAAGATGACATCAAAAGAATGCATTCTGGTTCTGTTATCAGTTAGATTTGATAAAGGATATGAATTCCCACAAAACATTTTTCAAGGTGAAGTGAGTTAATTTATAAATGGCGTTGAGTACATTGCATTGAATTTCAGGAACAGCCATAAGAAAAATTTCAGGCAGTTCAAACAAACATAGTGGTTGCATCATGTGTCAGTCTTTTATCTTCCTCCTCCAGTAAAGAAAGCAATACTGCTGACTTGGTAGCCTGTTTTTCTTTAAGCTAAACTAACGGTAGGTAATGGAAACAACAGACATTAAATACTAGTAAAGCAATTTGACTTTTGCAAAGCAATAAGGCACTGACATGAGAAAAATAATCTAACTCATAATTCGTTTTCTATACTTGTATTACCATTAATGTGCAGTATGTCTTGGTGATATACACCGTTGGGGCTGAAGGCAAAATGATAATGTCTTCCTATACGCCCTTATTCAAAGTCCTGATGTTTAAAATTTATTTATGTAACTACATTCATTTAAGCAATAATTCTGCAGATTCACTGTGCTTAAGCCAAAAGCTTCTGAGGATGGTAAATGTCTGCATATCCATCCTGAACTTTCAGAAAAATATGTGCACAGAATGTATTCAATTAAATTGCATTCCATATAAAAAATTCCCCAAGCTGATGTTGAATCTACAGGGTGCAGCTGGAGGAGTAAGACAGAACTAGGAGTATCACAGGACTGCAGATCCTTGCTTCAGCTTTTTTTAGAAAGCCAGTAACATTGGATGCTAATGTATTAAAATTGCCAGGCAAGTTCTGCTTTCAAAATGACAGTAGACTTCCCTGACTCATGAAATGGCCCAGTAGGCTGCACCAGCACCTCTTTGTTGCGTGACTAACGAACTGGGAGATTCACATGTACCCATCAGCACTGATGTAGAAAACAGGTCTAAGGGCTGTTATGCTTCTATCTGATACGTTTTTAATTCATTCACTGAATATGCAAACTATATGTTTAGCTAAGTGCTTATAATTGGCCTCAGGTGTAAGATTCTAGAGATCCTAATTGTGCCTCCCTAGTGATGCTCTTGTGTATCCACCTGGAGAGGGGATGCCCCTGGATTAGCATACGGAGTTGAAGGCAACATGCAGCGGGTGCAAGCCAGGGGCCTCCAACGCTTCAGGGGAAAATGGTAGATCTATTTCTTTTACTCCTCTCTTCAATATTTCATGAGACCTGATCTTCTCTTACCAGCAAGATTCCTTTTCCTTCTGGTTTGAAAAACCTTTTTCTATCTCATTTTATATATATATATGTATATTTGTTTCTCTTTCTTTCTGGTGTATTATTCCCCTCTGTTTTCTCCCACCTTTGGACCACTCCAGGTCATCTACATCCAGACAAATGATGTTTAATATTCTTATCTGCAATCTGAACAAATAATACTTAATACTGTTATCTGCAGCTCTTTCTGTTCTCTTTCTACTTTCCACAAAATCAAAAGGCTCCCAGGATACCTGGACTATAACAGAAGTGTACAGCCCCAGGGAAAAATGAGGTTCATTTCTCATAGCTAGAGTCTGCATTACTACTCACGATTCAGATGCATCAGCAGCACATGCTGCTGGTTTCATAGTATTGAAGGACATCCCTTTAGATGCACACTGTCACACTGTCTCTGCCAGGATGAAGGGTACAGTTACTTTTTTGGGTGACTAGAACTGTAAATCTATTCTAAAGAAAATTAAACATTAAAGCTTTTTTCCCATTTACCTTCTGTCTTGTTAAGTATTTTGGAATCGGTATGAGAATTTCAGTTGCTGAATTTTCACATTAATGAGAGTTGTCATCTTTGAAGATTTTCATAAGAGGTAATAATGAGGTATCTCTTTTAAAATGAAAATATCTCCAAATCCCTTTTCTCTCTGAATACCACAGTGTGTCACGAGCTAATTATCATTAGAAATTCTGTCTCTGAAGTGATAACTTCTTTATGTTGAGTGCTTTCTGATGAACATGAAGAAAATGGTATTCCATGCAATGTTGTGTACCTCTGTATGTAATTTATGCAGCAGCTGAGCTTGATGTCTTAGGCAGAATTAAATGCTATAAACGTACAACAGTGCCTGTCACTGCATGCACTGCGTACTCCAGGTGGTACCATTCTCACTTTAGTAAGTGAACAATACATTGAGGGCTATAATCTCCTTTCACCAGTCTCCTCCTTTACACATAAGTCCCACATCCAAACCCAGCAGCTTTCCTTGTGTTACTGATTGAACTGTGAGCAACACTTGGCCTCACTTTTTTCAATCCATACCGTCGTGTTGCCAGAGTATCACAATGTGCTTGAAAAAGGATTGCAGTGGATTATAAAAATGTAACATAAAATCAGACGCCTAAAAATGCTTGCAATGAAATACACAGTTAAAGTGATATTGAAAGACGGAGGAAAGCCAGGCATTCCTTGAAAGCTTATCCAGCTCTCTGTGCATTTTTTGTAGGTTTGCTGTTTTCTAAGTGCTTCTCTGCTAATGCTTTCATTATGTGCCATCGTTGTGGTTTGAGTTAGTTCTGCAACTGAACTGCATTCTCAGTAGAGGTTTCCTTTAGCTTGTCAGTGTTGTCCTCCTTTTCTGCATCTCTGAGAACTGCATGCATCTCAGTCATGGCTCTTCTTAAACGCCAGCATTTAGGTGCATATCCCCCAACATCTTAGTTTTCGTACAGTTACTATTGTTACAGCTTTTTTACAGTCAGCGTATTGGATTTTACGTTCTTCCCCCACACCATTTTGGTAGGGCTTCACAGTGGGTGTTGCATGGTTCAGTCGTACACATACAGATCTGAAGTGAGGATTTGTGGATTCCAGCTGTCTGCCACCAGCTTGCCAGTTTGACCCTGGAACCTTCTGTACCTCAGTTTATTTGAAATGAATAAGAAATAGCCTTGCTCGTGCTAAAACATATTGTGGGGATACACTCATTTTCAGGGCACCAAGGGTTCCCTGATTTCGAAGCATTTAGAGGAGAAAGTATTTTTCATCGCTATTTTTATAGTAAGATGGGAAAGGCAGCAGTTTTACTCACTATTTTGCAGGAAACATTTGGTCTGCAAGCATTTTCTAATTGATTTTTCACAATGTGGATTGAAGACATATTTTTAGCCATTAAAATGCCAGTCATGCTGTTTAGAATTTGTCCTTGAGCCTTGTGACAGCCATCTGAAGCATAGCCACTATTATTTATTGCATGCATTTCTAAAATAGTTCAGTCTCTTTCCAGCTTGCTGCTATCTACAGTTAGTAATTATTAACTCAGAGGAAAACACCTTCAGCATCTCCTGGTTTAGAAGTACAGCAGAGCCTTGCAAAGTGTCTTACTAGATAAATCAGGGATTGAATCTCGGGTGCCAATATTTCTGGCAGAATCTCTTGGGGTGATGGCTTCAGAAGTCCATGAATCAAGGGCAGGCACCTGCTTACAAGGATAAAATTTCTTCTGTTTTGCCTTTGTGAGAATCCAGCTTTCTTACTTGTCAGGAAAGCAAGTACTTAACACTCATCACAACTGAACTGTTTGACTTTGACAGCAGTTTCCAGAAAGATTCAGTGGTAAGGAAGCACCTTGGAGACAGTGACAGCCTGTCCTCCAGCCAATGTTGAGGGGGACCAACCAACACCATTTGAAGGAGCAATCGATAGCAACCTGTATAAATTATACCTCCAACAGCCCAGGGTTGCTATTTAAGAATCATCTAATTGGCCACTTACATTCTCCAGACAATTCCCAATGCCTAATAAAAAGGGGAAAGGAGTAAGTACAAAAGAGAAAAACAAAAAAAAAAGGTCCGTATAAGACAGAACATTTTCTGACATGACATTTCCTGCTTTTTCCAAGTAACTATGATTTTGAGCATGCAATGTTAGTGTACTTAATGTTCCCGTGGAGCTCTGGGACATTCAGTTAATTATTGAGCCATACTGGTTAGGTTGACCACATAAATTCAGATAAGGGCAGCTCTTCTCTCAGTGCACATGGAACTGCCATGTGCACAAAAGGAGGAAAAGCAATTGCATTTTTTAATCTGCATCTTTGAGCTCTTTGTTTTTCATTGCCTATGTAATCTAATCACTAAAAAATGAAATTTCAGCTTTCATTTTTTATCTTTGGATGCTTTCACATGTCCTGACAAGGAAGATTAGGGTCAAATATATACAGGGAATAAAACTGTTTTTGAAGCCCTAGACTGTATTTTGAAAGTGCTGTTTGCTGCTTGGTTTTTGTTGTTGTTGCTTTTAAAGTCTCAAAGTTAATTGAAACTAATGTTTTGCGTATGAAAATTTAATATAGTTGAAGAAGTACTCATGGAAATAATAACACTTTATTTAATTCCTTTCTGCAGTTTGCTTCAGCTGTGAATCAAGACTCAAAAATACAATTGCTCTTAAAATGATCCTCTCTTGGATAAGTGAGAATGAATGCTTCCAGTTATGATGTACTTCTTCATATAGTTGCCTAGTCAGTAGGAATTTTCCCTAAGAAAGGAAGGAGAGATTAATCTGCAAATCTCTCTGCCTTAGTTTTCTTGCACAGCCTCACCATATTGCTGAATATTTGTCATTAGGAAAAATAATATTTAAAGAAACAAAATTGTTATATCATAAAGATGATGTTGTACACTCCTTAAAGACTACAAAGGTTAAATACCAAGTGTTACTATGACATATGAGGAGCTAATGAAGGTAATTATGGAGTTTTGATGGGCCATCATATGATCAAGCCACTTTTAGGACAGGTAAAATTGTTGGCAATCCCAGCAGAGAGGTGAACTGGAGTCAAACTGCAGGGTTTACCTTAACTGCCTTGTCACTTCAAGGTAGAGGCTCATCACTGAACCACTGCACTACGTATTTTGCATTTATTCTTGTGCCACCAGCGCACAGAAATCCAACCACTGCACTGCCAGGTATCTTTTGTCACATGTGAACATTTTCTGAATGTGGCTCAGAAGGATCGTCTTTGTTTCCATCTGTTGAGGGATGCTGGCAATCTCTCCCTGTGGATGAATGTTGAGACGGATGCTGTCAAATGAAAACAAACTCGTACATTTGATGCTTTCATATATGTATTTTGCTATTTGCTTTCTTTCCTTTTACATTTTATTTCTGAGGATGTATGGCTCTATTGCTATGTTACCCACTGCATTGTATGCTGATTAGAAGTAGATTATTACTTCTGTGCACCACAGGATTAAAAACTGCAACGGTATTGTAAAATGGAGGACACCAGCAGGGCAAACAAAAAGACTGCATTTCAACTTTCCTAAACCTTTCTTTCAAGGGTTGTGCTGTTTAAACTGTTAGTAAGTAGCAACATGTACCAAAAATACAATTTATCCACATCCATCAGTTTAGGATAAACATTCATTTTAAACAGGATCCCTTGCAACAATGTTTACACAAAGATAAGTCCTGTGATGCAAAATACATGAATGTGTGTGAATGCTTTTACTCAATCTACTGAGATGTCATTGAATTCCAGTCCACTTTCCTCATTCTGCTGCATTCGGAGGGAGTTATTAGAAACAGAAGCCTGAGTTATTTTTTTTATTTTGTCACTGAATGATGTCTTCCTAGACTGGATTTAAAAAAAAATCCCAAACACGCTAGATAAATTTCTGTGACAGTGTCACTAGTAGAAAGATATTTTTTGAGCTCTGAGATTATCAGTCCACCTTGCAGTTACAAACTGTGGGGAAAATGTTTATCCAGCCTGATTTAGAATAATTTTATATATACAAAAGGATATAATTTCCATACCTATAAGTCAAGCTGAAATAACAATTTTTATGTATGTTTCAGAATCCTCAAAATTCCTACTGACTCAGTGGAAATCTTAGACATTTGTGTTCCTTGGGGCATTCGGCCTGTGTGAACACCAGCTAAACTGGGATTAAAAATAAGCTGTACCAGATTTAAACGAAATGCATGCTAATTTGTATCAACAGTTAGATCCTGTGGGGAACATATTTTAGAAGAAAAGAAATACTGCGTATGTGGATATTTGGAGGTGCAAGATGGTTTTAATCGCTGCCTAGAAATGCCTTTGCCTGTCCGTAGAGGTGCAACATACCGTAGAAATACGGCCACTGAGGACATGCAGGAAAAAAGGCAGTATTTTACAAAGTACTTTGAATTAGGCCGTTTAATTAGTTTAACTCATCAATGAGACCTGAGCAGGTCTAAATTATTTAGACTACTGTAGTGTTTTGCAGTAATGGTAAACTATGGTAAAGACCTCAGCTTGCAATAAGCAGAATTTCCTATTGACTATTTTTTCTTGTATAATTATTTATTGTTTTTATTGTATAATTATTTATGATACCAAGTTTCATTACCTGTGGGCCTAATGCATGGAAATAGTAAATACACACATATATGAGCGCAGGTGTGCAGATACTTCTGTATATGGCATTTGCCCATTGTTTTCTGTCTTCATTATGTCAGGAAAAAAGCTCATCAACTTTTTGAACTTGTTCTAATACATATTTTTACGGTACTATAAAAATGAAGTTATTAGTAGAGTTTATAAAAGTACAAGTTGAAAAGGAAATAGGTAATTCTAGAGACAGTGGATCTCCAATATCAAATTAAAACATGGAAAATACAAAGGATTTACTCATTAATGAAAGAAATACTTGCAGAGAGACAGATCAAGAAAACACATTTGTGTCTAGAAGAAACATACTTCTAGGAGGCATCTCTTTAAGGAAAACCACCAGGGTGATCAGAGGGCTGGAGCACCTCTCCTTTGAGGAGAAGCTGAGGGGGCTGAGCCTGTTCAGCCTGGAGGAGGCTCAGGAGGATCCCATCAACGCCTGTAAATACCTGGAGGCAGGGTGCAAAGAGGATGGGGCTCTTTTCAGCAGTGCCCAGTGCCAGGACAAGAGGCAGTGGGCACAAACTGGACACAGGAGGTTCCCTTGAACCCAGGAAGCACTGCTGTGCTGTGTGGGTGATGGAGCACTGGCACAGGCTGCCCAGAGGCTGTGGAGTCTCCTTGGAGATGTTCAGAAGCTGCCTGGATGTGGGCCTGCGTCCCTGCTCAGGGTGTCCCTGTTCCAGATGGACCCAGAGGGCCCTGCCAGCCTCAGCCCTGCCGTGATTCTGTGAAAACAATGCAAACAGCTTTATTTCAGTGAGGACAAATTTAGTACTGTTGCAAAAGTATAATATTATTACTTAGTATAAGCTAGTGTCACGTTGGCTGACGTTGAAGAAGCCAGCAAGGTCACAGCTGGATACTCCCAAAATTATTGCGAGGAAAACAAGGCCTTCCTGCATGGAAATTGGTGAGACTCGAGCAAATCTATGGGAAAATCCGTCTTTGGTTACAAAGTCCCCGGTCTGCAAGGTGATGGGGGCTGGGACAATAGTTGTGTAAAGAGCACGATCTGCTCATCTGGCTCTTACACACTTCTGGGGGTGTTCCTGGTGTCCACTGCTGTGTTTTTGGAGGTAGCACATCACTGAGCCAAGCGGATGAAACAAGCTTCCAGTCCACCTCCCAGTGTAGTAACATCCATTTAAATCAATTTAGTACAAAATCAATTGAATAGAAAGTCCTCAGGATGAAGACACATCGAATATTAAACTGATATGAGAAGACAGTGCATGTGGTCATGGCTGGATCTCCGCCTGCAGTCTGTCTGTAGGGCTGCTGGGACTGTTCACTGTCTGCTCCACAGTCGGTTCCTGAGCTGGCATGGACAGTGCTGGGCTTGAAGGAACCCTTGCCCATGCCTGAGGAAGGCAATGGGAATTCAGGGGTACCCCAGTGAGTCTCTATTAGTACAGTTTCTCTTCATTTTGGGAAGGAAACGGAGAGGTTGGAGGAAATTTTGGTGGGAACAGTGGAGTCATTCTGAACAAAGTGGGGGAAAAGCCAGATCTGTGCTAATGCTGCTGATGTTACGTCAGTTCGGGGCTGAGAATGACCGAGAGGACGGCTGTGGTTAAAGCACAGCCGCCTGACGCAGGAAATCTGAGCTCATTTCCTGCCCCTGCCATCTCCTCAGCTTTGCACAGGAGCTTTTATCTCTCCGATTACAATTTTTTTTCTTCCTGTACCATTGGGCAGTCATTATGCTTCCAATTGTTCGAAGAATAAATGCATTAATGCGACTGCTACGTTCACGTGCAGCCAAAAAGACATGCAGCACCTTTGTTCCTTGTTTTAAAAGAAGGCCTTTGTGGCATCTATGGGGCAATGTGTCGCAGCCTTCACAGCCCCGGTGCAGCATCTCGAGCAATCTCGGGGAACCAGGGGAAGGGAGCTCCCTGCTCCACGCAGAGCTCTGACGCGCTGTCAGCGTTCTGTGCTCCGCGGCGCAGGCGGACGGGCCCGGGAGAGCACGAGCAGGAAGGAGGGCGCGGGCTCCTGCGGCCCTGCTCCCCGCCGCTGCCTGCGCCCTCCCGCGACGCGCGTGGCCGGGACATCCGCGAGGTCCCCGTTGAGGGAGGGCCGGGGCCGCGCGCCTCACGGCCGGGCGGAGCCCAACGGCCGCGGTGACGTCAGAGTGGGGCGAGCGGCGCGGCGGGGGGCGGTGGCTCCCGGGGCATGCGCGGGGCTACGCTGCGCCCTCCCNCTGCGGGGGGTGGCCGGGCGGGTGCTGCGGCATCACCGGGCCCGCGGGCAGGGAGGGCGGTGGGGCTGCCGCCGGCAGCTCGGTACGTGGCTGCTGGGATGCAGCGATTGCAAAAACGCTGAAGCGTCTGTTTTAGCGTTAATCCGCTCGGGTTTTCTCGCAACACCCGGGGCGCGTTGCGTGAGTGGCGACGGTTCCTGCACGGAGGCTCCGCTCGCAGCGCCCGGCGGCACCGCCCCAAGCCGGAGCTGCGCCCCAGCGGTGCGGGGAGGGCGGGGACCCGGCGCGTCCCGGGGCGCTCGGTCTGCGCTCAGCCCGTGGGCCGGGGTGGCCTGCTGCCGGCCCGGGGGTCCTGCTGCGGGTGGGCCCGGCAGGCTCCGGTACCGAGGTGCGAGAGCAGCGTGAGGCTGCAGCCCAGGCCGTGTTCTGCTGTGCTCATGTGACTGGGAGCCGCCTTAGGAATTTCCCGAAAGTTTAAAAATGCGTTTTCTGAAGTGGTTAAAAATAGAACATGCTTCATCATGTTTGTGTGATGCAGTCAGTGTTTACCTTTGTCCGGTGACCCTGAACGGAGCGGGCAGGTGGCTTCTCCAGTGCTTAATGGCTCACACAGCTCGAAACGCTGTGGGCCCGCTTTGAGTGTGGTGCCTCAAGCTGAGGAGATGGTCACCAGGTAGATGCCAGTCTGCAATCCGCATCACCCAAATGAGGTTCAGCACAGCAAAGCGCGAGGTCTTGCATTTGGGTTGGAGCAATCCCAGATATGTGTACAGACTGGGAGAAGAGATCCTTGAGAGCAGCCCTGTGGAGAAGGACCTGGAGGTCCTCATAGATGAAAAACTGAACGTGAGCCAGCAGTGTGCTCTTGTCACTCAAAAGGCCAATGGTATCCTGGGCTCCATCAGGAGAGGAGTGGCCAGCAGGGACAGGGACGTGATTGTCCCTCTCTACCTGCCCTCATGAGGCCCCATCTAGAGCACTGTGTCCAGGTCTGGGGCCCCCAATACAGGGAAGGTGTGGAGCTGTTGGAGCGAGTCCAGAGGAGGCCACAAAGATGAGCAGAGGGCTGGAGCAGATCCCCTGTGAGGACAGGCTGGGGGAGCTGGGCTGTGGGGAGACCTCACTGCAGCTTTCCAGTATTTAAAGGGAGATTATAAACAGGAGGGGAACCAACTTTTCACAAGGGTAGACAGTGATAGGACAAGGGGGAATGGTTTTAAGCTGGAGGAGGGAAGGTTTAGGTTGGATGTCAGGGGGAAGCTCTTTATCAAGAGAGTGGTGAGGCGCTGGCACAGGCTGCCCAGAGAGGCTGTGGGTGCCCCGTTCCTGGAGGAGTTCAAGGCCAGGTTGGACAGGGCCCTCTGCAGCCTGACCTGGTACCAGATCTGGAGGTTGGTGGCCCTTCCTGTGGCTGGGGGGTTGGAAGCTGGTGATCCTTGGGGTCCCTTCCACCTCGGGCCATCCTGTGATTCTATGAACATACAGCTTGCAGTAGCTAAAATGCTTTTAGAATGGAAGCTCAACCTTAGCTCCTGGTCAGCACCTTCCAGCACAGCTGTCCCAGTGCCGGGGCTCCCAGAAATGCTGCGTGCTGCTTCCCATCACCAGGCTGCTTCAGAGAGGCAGCACGTTTCAGACTTAGGAGATCTCTACAGTTACTTTTTTGTCCATTAAGACACCTTGTGTTTCTGAATTGGATTATTAATATGTATGACTATACAAAACTTGAATAGTAATGACCTCAATTAACATAATGATCTCAATTAGCATAGTGTTGTACTAACGAGTAATCCTGTTAAATGGAAATGCTCATGTAAAAGCTTGCTGGAGTAAAACCTATTACTTTTGGACCCGATCATCCTTTAAGATGGATTGGTTATTTGGAATAAACCAGTTACAAAGAAGAGCTGGCATAGGCTGTCTAGGTACAAAGCCCTCTCTCCTTCAGTCTTCAAATGAACATTGCCTGTCTGAAGCTGTTAGAAGAAGGCAGCTCTGTGAAAATGGGAGGGACAAGAGGGGGAGCGAAAGGTCACAGTTCCGGCTGTGGCTCTGATGTTTTCTTCTTGCCACGGTTTGAAAGTGTGAAGAGCAGTGCCATCGCCTTGATTAGGAGCTTTCAAGCAGGATTAAATTCTTTGCCAGCAAGGATACTAAGAAGATGAAAATACTAATGGTGGTATTGATAATTAGGTTTAAAATCCCGTATTGTGATTCAACTGAAGCAATAAAAGAGCTTACGTAAATCTCCGTCTACCTCAATACATGTGTTAGAATAAAATCAGAATGTCATGAAAAGAATTATGCCGAAGATGAAGTTTAGCTGGTGTGCTGAAGCTCACTTTTGAACTTGTCTCAAATCCGGTGCATTTTTGAGGCTGTTCTGAGCGTGTCATATCCTCCTCAGTCCAAAGCAGCATTGTTCCCAGAGCTGTGGAGGTGGAGAGTGACTGGCAAGTAAAATCCATGTCTCTTCTAAAGAGATGATTCAGCTGGAACGTTTCTGTTGACAGTACTCCATAGTAAGTGAAACAGGGAAGTCTCCTGGGGCTGGGGGATGCTTATCCCTGGTCATGTGGGGAACTGGTGACACCAGTTCTCTGTGAAGTGCCTTTTTTGCTATAAAGATTGCTGGGATTTTCATGAGCACTTAGTTCATGATGATTCGAGGTAGTGTTCCACAAAGTGCATTTTAATGGCTTTGATGGAAGCAGAAATGGGTTTAATGTTGGCAAGGTTCACGCTGCATGGGGAGCCTTAGCTTCTGAGCCAGAGGAGAACAGCTGGTACGACTTTACTTTTATGTGGTGGTTGGACAAGTCTGGGGTCTACAAGAACCCTTAAATTGCAAACAATTTCTGAATTGCAAAAGAACTCCTTTGCTCTTAGCCTTGTCAGCCCAGATGGCTTGTGACACACAGAGCACTAGGTAAGCTGAACAGCATGGAAGAGAATATCCTGGGTGCTCTTGACTCAGAAATACCATGTATGCTTGGAGCTGGAGGTTCAGGCTCTGCATAGATACAGAGATTCTCACAAGACATTAAAAAGAGCATTACCAGCAGGTTGAGAGAGGTGATCCTCCCCCTCTACTCCACCCTGGTCAGGCCTCAGCTGGAGTACTGTTCCAGTTCTGGGCTCCTCAGTATAAAAAAGACAGGGACCTCCTGGGAAGAGTTCAGCGGAGGGCCACAAAGGTGATAAAGGACGTGGTGCATCTCCCTTACAAGGAGAGGCTCGGTAATCTGGATTTGTGCAGCCTGGAGAAAAGAAGGCTGAGAGGGGATCTTATTAATGTCTACAAATATCTTAGGTGCAGGAGGCAAATGGGCATGGGGAATCTCTTTTCAGTGGTGTTTGGGGACAGGACAAGAGGAAACGGACTAAAACTGGAGCACAGGAAGTTCCGCACCAACATGTGGAAGAACTTCTTCACGGTGCGGGTGACGTAGCACAGGAACAGGCTGCCCAGGGAGGTTGTGGAGTCTCCTTCCCTGGAGATATTCAAGACCCACCTGGACGCCTACCTGTGCAACCTGCTGTAGGGAACGTGCTCTGGCAGGGGGGTTGGACTCAATGATCTCTCGAGGTCCCTTCCAACCCCTGCAATTCTGTGATTCTGTGAAGACTGTGAACTTGTGTGATACTCAGTTTGTTTTTGTGAATCATATTAAAGTTAGAAAAATACATGAAGTAAAACCTGATTTCATATAATAACATTATTGTGCAGGTTTGTTAATCGGTATTTTTGATGGGGTGGTGGAAGCTCTTGCTTTCAAGTAACATTCATCTCAGTAAGGCAAACTTGCATATTCGTGAGCTTGGGAAGGCCAAAGGTCCTGCTGTTAGTAGCAGGAGAGGAGCAGAATCTTGCATCCTGCATAGCCTTGCCCTTCAGGAAGCAGTTCGTATGGGGGGGAAAAAGAACACGACTGAAAAGCAGCAACAAAGCAGAACTCCCCAATGTCTGTGTAAATCCTTCAGTTGTGGAAGTGCTCTGAGATGGTTTTGTATAAAAATAGCGCTTTACCAGGGATAAGATTGAGATATTGAGTAAACAAAAAGAATCCTTCCTTTAAATTCAAGTAAAATGTGAGCGCAGATGACCATCTCTGTGCAAGTTAGTAAGCTCATGTGGGAGAAATGGATACTGTGGGCAAGCTGTCACTAGTAATTCCTGTTCCACGTGTCTGTTTCATTCGGTTTGTTGGAGAAACTGCTTTATTTTTCAGCTCTGAGTGTATAAGAGTATAAAAAGTACCTACAGCTTCTTTGTTTTTGAAAGCTGACCTTGATGGGTGCATGATTTGTAGTAACCAAACCATAGATAGAAGCTCTAAGTATCCCGCACGAATGAAATGAAATTCCATAGCAGGAAAGTGGCACTTTGGAAGTGGCTTAAAAATAAGCAAGTTTTAACTGAAAGCTGTGATTTGTTCATGTGTGACTGCAGTGTTTTTGATTAAGGGTGAATGCTGAAGGGAATGCAAATTCCACTTCTGAGAATACTGCAGGTATTCATGGTCCCCATTGCAGAACCTATGTCTGAGTATATGTAACTCTTCAGATGAAGTATTTTGGCTGGAGAAGAGTAAAAAGAGGTTTGAGGAGATCTGATGACCTTTTAGGACTTGCAGCCTTGGAAAAGAGAATACCTGTCATAGAGACACAAAAATCAACTGTGTTGAAGGAAGGATAAATATGATACTGGCTGTTTGCAGTATCCTTCTATGCAAGAAGTAAGCTCTGTCAAATTAATATTTCAGATAACAGTAGTGTTGTGGAACTCCTTGCTTAAGGCAGTCATGAACAGAAAAAGTGAAGGGGCTTAAGGACAGGCTGGACAAGATAGTGGAGGAGAGGCCTGCAGAGAGCTTCGAAACTAAATGCATCATATTCTAGAAATCCTGTGGATTCAAAGTAGTTGAAGTCACGTTGTATGTGTGCCCTGCTCTTCCTGGTGCATTGTTTTAGGAATAATAAAGGAGACAGCATTTTTATTCATTGCCTTTAAAATAAAATTGACTGCTGGAATGGGGTGGCTGAGCTGGAGACCTGAATCCAGACAGCTGAATCACTGTGATCCAAACCCCGAGAAATGCAATGACTTGCATACTGTTTGAGGCTTTTGCCAGATTTGCTCTCTTTCATGAGGGAAGTTTCAGAGACTTGCTCTATTGCTCCGTTTTCTAGTCTCTTTTTTTAATCCAGCAGTGGCTGATTTAAGACTGTATTTTCAGAAAATTGTAGTCACAGTTTGATATGTTCTTTTCTCAAGGCCGTGATCTTCTGACAAAAGCTAAACTAGGTGAAAATAGCACGGGCAATGTGGAATTTCTAGCATTTTCTTCTACCTACTACTTGACCTTGTCTAGTCCTGTTCATCTGTGAACCTCTCCAGGCTTATCTCAGTGCCAGTGAGTCGATGAATTGCATCCAGTCTCATGTATCTGTAGCTGTCATTCAGCTTAACTAGGGGGCTTACTTGGGTACCAAGAAGAAGAGGAAACATATATGAGTTGAGAGGGTGAAAAACCTTATGTATTGATGGTCAGTAGAGCTTAGCTGGAGATTGAAACTGATGGGAATTGTTGATCTTAGATAACTATGTGGATGAAGTGCTCAAATATGGTTCATGCTGGTAGCATTGCTTCCATCATTAGTTATTGTATAATCAATAAAAATGTATTGAACAGTATCTGTTCGCACAATCAAATACTGTTTTAGCTTGAGACAGTTCAGCATTCTTATTTGGAGAAGTTGCATCAGATAGATAAGGGCACTAGAAGAGGAAGACTGACAAGGTGAGGCTATAAAAATGGCTATTTCAAATCAGTTACATTCAAAGTGTCACTTGGTGACCAGCCTGCCTGTTCTTAGCAGCAAGATAATCCTTCTCTGGGTAGCATTGCTTAAGAAGTAGCAGAAAACAGCAACTCCAAGCTGACTCTTTGGCTTGATACTGTAGCAGTGGTGAAATAAATCTCTCATGGCAGAGCTGGAGAGAAGAGTGGGTATGTTGGAATCATTTGGTCATGGGATAGTTCGGAGGCAGAAGAGCTTTTCACGAAGGTAACACTTTGCTCAATTGAAATGCTTATTAATAAACATTTTTTGGACTTAAACTTCAGTTTTTAAGTAACTCATTCTAGTGAATGTGTTCTTGGTTTATCTTTAAGTGAAGTATTTGATGACAGCAGTTAAATTCTACTTGTTTGTGGAATGATATCGCTTCTGTGCCTGAACTTGGAGACAGTAATCTGTCTCATAAGAATAAATTGAGAAAAATTGAAAAGATTGACATGAAATGCCATTGCTGAGGGAATAATACCATCTGTGAATGCAGTCATCTGTTTCTGGTATCAATTGTTTGGTGTTGACATCACAAAGGCTTTGAGAGGAGAGACTGAGAGCTACCCTTTTACTTCTAGAATGCTTACATTCTATACTGCAGGCTTTCTGTGGGATTGTTCAGTCAATCCTAACAGAATAAAACCTAATTAGCCTTTGTGGCATAATCAGTGATGTTAGCTTAGATCTTTGAAATGCAGTTACCTATATCTAACGAGAGAGTCTTTCATTCCCACTCCCCACCTTTTAAGTACCTTTCAGGGTAGAAGTCTTGCCAAATACAAACAATGGTTAAGACAGCACAAAGGAGTGACTTAGAGATGTGCTCTATAGCTGTGATACTTGTGGGAGGGGTGGGAGTGGTGCTCGCATAGTAGGATAGCTTAATTCTTTTGTGTAGCAGCAGGACTTTGTCTTCAGGTTGCAGGGCATCGGATCTGTGTGGCAGACAGATGGTGTCTTTCTCTTCCTATTTTGCTTGTCCTCTTTCTGTTTATTGTCCTTGTAAATTTGGTAACAATTTGAACTGAATAGTGGTATCAAGGAATTGAAACAAATACAGCCTCTTTTGTGTGTTGTTTTCAAAATCTTTGTTGATGAGGAGATGTTTGGGAAGGTAAGCATGTAAGCTGCCCTGATGAAGAAGCGTGTTGCACATGACTCCCTCGCTAGGGCTGAGCCTGTGGAAGAGCTTCTGTCCACACGGTCTGTTCTTTGTTACAAAACAAAGGGAACAATCAGCATAATTCCTTCTAGCAGGAGTGTTTTTCCATTGGAGCTAGGTGTATCAGTCATGATGTCAGTTGTTTCTGATTTGTGTTATCCTAGCCTCCTCTTGTACTACTTTGGAACCTGTTCTTGCGGTCAATGCACTTAATGTGGCGTGTTTATCAGCTCTGCCTTGTGTTCTCTGGGTTTCCAGAGAAAGCCATGCTATGTTTGGGTCTTCAGTTTTGTAGAGATGGTCGTGCAGGAAGAACGTCGTGGTTGTACCTGCAGGGACAGAGTTGACATTGCTAGTTCAGATTTAACAGGATATGGCTCTGCTACCTTACGATGAATGTCTGCAAGAATGCACAAACCCAGTGAAAACCCCGTGTCCATCAGTGTCTAAGCCATCTTCAGTTCTTACCAAAGGAGTTTTCCAGAATTTTGGCAAAATAAGTCAACTTATACCTATGTTTCATCTTTTCTGGGGCCAAAAGACTAGATCTTTTTGAAGTAGGGAGGATGTGATGGCTCCAGGAAGATGCATCAGATAGTCGTCAGCTTCAGAGGAATGGTGTGCTTCTGCAGCACTTCATTCTGGTTGCTAACTGACCCCTGCCCCTGAGAGCAGGCTGCCAGCCACGAGTGCAGGAAGCAGGAAACAGCAGGTTCTGTTGGATTTCACTTATCAGTTATTAATTAAATATAATAACTTATTTTCTTCCATTTAAAAGGAACATGAAGGTGAAGNTTTTTTTTTTTTTTTTTTTTTTGAAACCCTGAAATCTTCTTGTGAGTGAAATATTCTCCCCTCTTGTCTGTATCACCTTCCATCCTTTCTTTGGCCTGGATCTCTTCCCTTGCTGCAGCTGGCTGAGCCTGTAGGCCTGAGCTGCCCTCTGCCCGGATAGCCCATGTTGTAGGAATGCTGAAAACCAGCACAGTCTTACTGATGTGAGAAACCTAGCAAAGGTCTTGCTTTTAATTGGAGCTTCGTTTCTTTCAATAAAATATTAAAGGCTTTATGATAACTCAAATCCTGTTTTTTTTAACAGCCTTTTGGTAAGGTTTTGGATTGAATTTTGGTTTTGAAAATGTATAGTCTCGATTTCGCTATTATGTAAGTCACAGGTGGGCAAAAGATCACAATGCAAACGTATCTGGGCAGATACCATTTAGCATCCCCTCTTCTTCCCCCTCCCTTGAGGTGCCTGATGCTCAATGTAAGTAGCATTAATGACAAAAGGAATTGAGTGTGGCCCTAAGGGATGTGAATGGAGCTTTTTGACTCTGAAAGTATTCTAGTAGCTTTCTTCAAAAATAGGGCAGCATTTTCCTGTTTCTTTTACTCCAGTAAGAGCTTATGTCCTCTAGCCATACAAAGTACAAAGAAGCTGTATTCTGAGTAACAACAAACAATGCTTACTTTTAAAGACTGCGAAGAATGTCGTATCTTTTTGCTTTATTGGTTGAAGATACTGTTCAGTGTTAGGAATAAAAGTCACAGGCTCTTCATGATGTCGGTCTTGTTCTCTTTTCATCCCTGTTCATTATCATCCTCTGTTTGTATTTGTTGACCTAGTGTGTTCTGACCAACAGTAATTGAAATTCAGCACAACAGCAGCTTGGATAACTGATTCAGGGTTCCATAGAATTAACTTTACATATGGTTGGAACAACAGCGTATCTCAGGGTGACGGAGGGTAGAAGAATAGAAAAGGACTTATTTCTAAGCTCTCTTTAGTCTGGGAAAGCAATCTTACAGCTTTGAGCACAGAAGCAAGACAGAACAGCATTCCGTGTCTGGGAATTTCTTACCATTCTTTGACCATGGTACCCTCAAAGAACAAACTGTCAAGGATGCTGGTTTGAATTGTCACACAGCTTGGGCATTGTACAGGGGCACCCTAAAAAAATACATGGATGCCTTCATGAAGCATTGGTATTTGATTCAAGAGTAGAGGTGTTTCAGACTGGAGACGGGAAGGAAAGAAGGCTTGGAGAATATTACTGCAGAGCAGATAAATCTTATTTCATCTTTAAGTTTACAGAAAAAGGCATTTTCAACTAAACCAGAGCCAATCTGCAGGGTAAGTAACATGCAACACCTGTAAATACTCAGGAGTTCAGTCTCTCAATCCTCAAGACTTTTAATTGTATTGTCATTCCATTTAATTCATACAGCATGAATTATTTCCTCAGGTTTCATCATGTTTAATTCCTTAGACAACTCGAACTTGTCCTGCACAGAGCAGTTCTTTTCTAGCCAGATCTTCTTTTTTCATTCTGTTGAGCTCTCTTGGGTTCCCTCAGAGCTGAAAACTGATTTGTAGCCATGCTACCCATCTTGAAATGTTCCAAAGTAGATCCTAAAGAAGCTCATTTCTTTCTGTTGCAAGGGACTTCCTGGTTTTTCACTCATGCTAGTCAACACGTCTCTACACTGATGGAAGTAATGCATACATAGTACATTTTTTAATATTATTTTAAAGTAAAACAATTCTGAAGTTATTCTTTTAACCCATAAACTAAAGCATTGCTAAGATGTCAGTGATCAAAAGACAAGATTTCTTGAAATACACTTGCACTTAAATTCACAAAGACCGTGTGATATATCTAGATCCAGCAAATAATCAGGAGTAAAATACTTTTTTTTTCCCAGATAGACAATTATGTATCTTTTTTTTTTGTGGAGGGCATCACAGTTATAGTGAAAACCACTGGGATATTAGGAGCAGGTATCTTGAAAGCTTTTCACAGCATCTTCAATATCTGGTCTTCTGTGCCCGTTTGCAGCAGGGCTCTCTGCTTTTATAAGCATGATGCGAAAAATGGGAAGTAATTGTTATTGAAGGTGGTGGATTCTGCCTGCCTCAAGTCATCCATTCATTGCCTGCCATTTGCCCTTCAGTTCTTGAGGGTATGCTTCAGTCATCTTCCACACTGCTTGGGCATGAGTTGACAGGTTTTTTCTTGGCCCTACTGTAATGCTGTGGCTGAGTAAGCTTTTCACTAGAGGTGATAATTTAGGTTTCCATGGGAGGAATGTTTTCACCTTCCTATCTGTATTGTTTTCATGGATAGAGATGTGCTTTTGTTTTCCAGGAAAAGGAATGAAGGTCCCTGGAAATGATCTTGCCAAGTTCTTGGTGCTAGAAATGTGCATGAATTTGGGTAAACTGCTGTTTTGGACCACCTGTCACTGAGCCAAGCAAGTAGGAGGAGGTAGTCTCTTAATTCTTAGGCTTTCTGGTGAAGACAAGTAATAGGACTATAAGGTCTGGGTCGGCAAACATAGTTACTAGTCTTGGACTTCAGAAACATCTGAATTATGATGGCAGAAATGTGAATAATGGTGCTGATCTTTGCAGTAGTTCTGTCAGTCTGCCCACACAAGTATCCAACAAAATTGGCCAATTGGTGTTTGCTGTTACGTGAGTGCTGTTGGGTGCAATGTTTCTGGATGAGTGAGGAAGCTCGTGCCCCGTTGCAGCTGCCAGCTTCCTCTAGACCAGGCACGTCCAACCTGCCACAGCCCATACTGTGGCCTGCCCCTGCTGCCAGTGGCTCTGCAGTGCCGGATGGCCCGGCCCTGGGCTTGCACCCGTGGCTCAGCAGTAACCAAACCATCAGCATGCTATCTAATGCTGTCTGAGCTGAAAACAGGACAAGGGGAGGGTGCAGTGCAGTGCTGACTCAAGTTATGGCAAATGATGTTATATATTTTGATACATTGGCTAAACAGTCCTGTGAACAGTGAAAAATATGCAGCCTTGCTTTCTGCCTTGATAAAGGAATTTGAGAAGATGTTTCAAGATTGCCCAAAAAATCATCAATTTTTTGGGTATATTTCCAACTCCATTTTCAGTCGACATAAATACATTACCTGAGAATTTTCACATGAAACGTACAGAGTTGCAGTGAGATATTCAACTCAAAGAAAAATTTCGTGTCTTTACTAGACTTTTATAAGACCTCTCTTACCAGAGAACAATATCCCTCGCTTCACAGTCATGCCTCACTTTTGGGCATACATTTGTAAGCGTTATTTGTTTTCAGGGATGAAGCACAGGAATAGCAATGTTTTATCAAAAATCTGACAAGCGCTGTGAGAACTCACTGAGAATTGCAACCGCTTCCATCAAACCAGACTGATGCATTTGTTTCACTACAACAAGGACAAATATCCCACTAGTTTTGTTTCCATTGCTCTTTGTTTAAATAATTAAAATCTGATTTTTTTTTAATAATTAAAAATGAATAATTTAAAAAATTGTTATATACATCAACTATATTATAAATTTTATATGTGGCCCAAGACAATTCCCCTTCATGCAATGCAGCCCAGGCAAGCCAAGAGGGTGGATGCCCATGCTCTAGGCCTACTGGGAAGTAATGTTTCTGTTGCCTGGTAGTAATGAGGAGATACTGAGGAGGGTCTTCAACACTGTCCTCCTCCATGAGCTTGTTTGTCTCTAGCATCAAGAAAAAACTGTTCATGCTGGGAAGCAAGTTGCTCAAAGAAAAACGTTTTAAGTTAGGTACTGTGGAATTCTCTTTATTTTGGTCTACTAAAAATTGGCAAGATAAATGAAAGATGCACTGAAAAGTGTTGGCACAGCAATAGTTCTCCGAGATTGCTTGTCTGTCACCAATCTGCAGGGTGTGTTTCATCCGCCCGCTGCTTATTCCACACTGTGACGGCAATAAGGGGGAGTTTGGTCCCAGGGATAACAACGTTTGGAGCTTCAGAATGAAGTAGGAGGCACTGCTTTCGGAGCAGCTCACACGTAAAGTTTTGTCTGTCAGAATTTCCTCTAAGAGTCATTCTGCAATACGTAGGGCAGAGTCTCCGATGCAAAACGAAACTTTGCAGAGATGATGATGTATAGGAAACTGTCGTCTTGATGTTGTTGGAGCAGGCTGTGCACGTTGTGCTGGGTAGTTGAAGCTCCTGTTGGAGGATCTTGTCTAGATATGAATAATCCTATAGGGAAGTGCAAAGGAGAGTGAAAATGAATATCCCTTCTTATCACCAGGATCTTGAATAGCCCTCAAGACAGGGTTGTAGCACCTTTTCAGTTAGTTCAGATTATTCTTCAGAGGGTTTGTAAACCTTAATTCCTTTTCCCTGGATTATTTTGATAGACTAGGCTCTTTATAATTAGTTTAACTCCTGATTAAACTTGTGTGCACTAGGTAATGCATTTCCCAGGGCAAAATGTATTAGCTTTGTTTGTACAAATGTTTGTTTGGGGGAAAAAAAAAAAGCCCATAGCTCAAATCTAAAAGTACTTTGAATTTTTTAAATAGAAGGGAATGCAATGCAAATTATAATGAACCTGAGTTTTGTGGAACGCAGGTACTGTGCTGCTTGATAGTGGAATCATTGGTAGCGAACGGGTGTTGAAATTAAGGACGTTTGGGAGGTAGTATTTTCCCTTTCCGTAGTTAAGAATAAATGAGCAACACCTTTCCTAGAGAACTGAACAGTCTTCAAGTTTAATTTGCAGCACTTCTCGGAGGATTAAAGTAATCTCATTAGATGGCCTCGTTCAAATTTTGTGGTCACCTAAAAGATGGTAGACAGATGTCAAAAGAGGTTTGCTTATCCATGCAGCATAGGAATTAAATTAGCAGCTTTCAAGTTGACCTCCTTTGATTTTGAAGATTCCTGTATAGGAGTTGAACATTTTTGTTAGCGTTGGGATATCTTTTGATGGCTCTGCTGTATGTTGCTTGCCATGGATGAATGCATTGTAACATCAAAGGTCATTTTTATGCATGAGTTTATTATTTTTTAAAAATAATTATAGTGTACTTTATTGACCTTATATAAAATGCCTTAGATGTTGACATTTGATATTTAGACATTATTTTGGTAAGGCATACAGGTACACAGAAGGCAAGTTCCTTTTCCCTAGATACAGACTCATGAATGAGATGCTTTCAGTGCCTTTTCTTAGCAGAAAATTGTGGCTGTAGTGGTTTTGAGACATGTAGGATTGGGTACATAAGTTCTCATACAGTCACTTTCATGAGGTAAGCAGGGTTAGTGCAGGCTATGGAGTGAGTGCTCAGGGTTTGTGGAGATCTGGTGTGTGGGTGCCTTTACTGGGGGGTTTCAGAGCTGAGGCAGAGGGATCTTGACCCATTTGTGAATCTCATCGTGGTTTGGGGAGAGAAGAGATGCTGAGATGTTCAGCTCTGTGGGAACAGTTTTTTTTCAGCTCAGAAATAGAATTTGTATGATAATTTTAATTCCAAAATTGCAATTCTCATTTTTAAATGTTTGCAAATCATTATGTAAGATGTTAGTATAAAATTATTTTAAATCTGAGGTGATTTCTGCAGAGATCTAAATGGCAGAAAGTGTGCCTGTGTGTTTTGTCCATGTCATTGCTGTAGTGAAAGAGGATATTAATGCATTCCAGCCAATAAAAATACTTGCAACCGCACAGCAGAAATGTTACAGAAAGTAGGGAGACTTTTTCAAAAGACTTAGTCTTTCAAAACTGTGGATCTGTGCTTCTGGATGGAAGTGTGCTACCTGTTGCAGGGTGTGCATTCTGATACAGTCACTCCAGTGGCCTTATAGCCATGTTTCTGAGCATGTTCCTATTAATAACTGCTTAGTGTAGACCTACTTTCAGAAGTACAGCTCTGGGGCATCCTATTCATTTACGAAATCCTAGGGGTGCTTTGGTCTGCAAGATTTTAATGCCGCTTTGATTTTATCTTAGGTATTTCTTAGCAAGGCCTTGCAGCCTGGGGAGTGACTCACCTTGAGGTAGCGCTGGCTGCGGTTACAAACACTGGGTATTTCCTGTCCCTCAAAGAAGTATAATAGTACTTGCTGGGTGTTGTTTCTTAGTGGTTTAAAAACTTTCATGGTGTTTTTCAGTCCTGCCAGCTGTCTGTGAAAAAAGAAACACAGATAGGAGTTTCATGGAACAACATATGAACTGTGAAATTCTGTCATGGCACCATTATAAGAGCACTGGGTGGAACTGACTGATAAATAAAATCAGGATAGCAAAAGCAACGTAACCTTTCACAGCTGTCTTGAAAAACAGAAACCTCATCTTGCTAATAGAGCATTTAACGCAAGAGTAAACCTTATATTAATAAGCAACGTTGCAGCTTGGAGAGTTTGCCCGTCCTTGTTGTCTGAATTCCAAGTCTTTAATAATAACGTTTAGACAAATTCTTCATATGGTGCTGCAGTGCAAAAGGTTGATGCAGATACAGCTTTTAAATTCATTTATGCCAAGAAATATTTATTTTCAGCTTTGCTGAGGAATTTATTTACTTGAATACTGTATGCATTTGCTACCCCTTACCTCAAATCTTTTACATGAATAAGAAGGCAGCCAAAATAGTCTAAGGTTTCCATATAAAGAGGAAAAATGGCTAAGAACTGCTATTAAGAATGGGGATATCATTTAGGTGTGGGAAAACAAAATGCTGGAGTGAAGGTGAATGATGGGTTCTTTATCTTGTAAATAGAAATTGGGGAAACCAAATTAAATGACCAACCATTGACTTATCAACAAATGAAAGCAAAGATTTGTATCACATAGAATGAATTTCTGGAACTTTGAGACTATTCAAGACAATATAATTGTGTCCAAAAAGTATTTTGACAAAATTGTTGAGGAGAAGTCTGTGGAATCACTGTTAAACAGAAGGCTGTGAATGCAGCTTCTTGCTTGGGAAATTCTAGCATAAACAGAGTGAAGGAGAATGTACTGGGGCAGTATGCCTGTCAGAATAAGGAGAAAAATACCTGCCCTGAACATCTGCTGGGAAGCATCTCTTGCCTTCACAATATGTCCAGGTAACAAAAATAGTGATTTTTCAGGTTTTTACTAATGATGCTTAGTTTAAGTAGCTTCCCTCGGGAACAACATCCTTCAGCAGTTGGTCTTCAGGCCCGTGTTTATGTGGTCTGTGCATTTGGTGATTTTGCAACTATTGGAGTTCCTATAGACTGTGCTGCTTCTGCTAGCAGAAATCTATTTCACTTCATTATTCTTTTGCTAAAATGTTAAATAGAAGCAAAACCACCCCTGAATGTCTCTGTTTCTTCAAATCTTCTACATGAAATGAAGAGATTGAGAAATTCCTAGGATAGCGAAGAACTTAAATTCCCTTTTTCAGATGTCTTTCAATAGTATTGTTTCTTCTACTGCCATTTTAAATTTGCTCATACTTGAGGATATGTGCCGTCTGTCAGAATCCCTGCTATGACTGGCACAATGTGAACAGTCTTGGCAAGGAAAAATAACCTTGAAAAAAATAGTTTTTGGTCAGATTTTACATTGTAGGTTTGGAAGTTTTAGACTGCTGACCACAGGTTTGTGCTATGTCCAATTTGTTCTTTTTAGATGTGAATTCTTAAGTATGTAATTGAATAATTGTAGTACAGTTGAAAAATTCAGTTTTCTGCTCCAGTTGGTAAATGACGAATGCACACTCTTCTTAAAGCTCATCTGTAATGATATAAAGAGGGAGACAAAAAGGACAGTTCTTCTAGACAATGAAAGTCATGAGGGTGAGAAGTGACACCTGAATTAATATATTACTGCCAAATTGCTGCTGCTGGACTAGTGTATCTCTGGAGGTCACAAAATGTGAGTTACTTCCTATAACTATAGTACAGTTAAAGCACATGGATGTGGTAAACATGGATGCAAATGTATGTTAAAGTATATTGCTTTGTGTGATCAATTAAGGTCTAATATATTCTTTCTTTCCCTTAGATTCAAGCACTCTTTGAGGACCAATGTACCCTATAGCTCATGGAAGAAAAAAATCAAATCAGGACGTCCTTGGTTTCCAGGCTACCGAAATATGGAACGAAAACTTTAGGAAGCGTCTTGCAACCAATGCCAAATGGGACAGCTGTTAATTTAGCGGGGAATAATGGTGGCAAAAGTTTCAGCAAGCACAATGGCACTGTTAACACATCTTCCTTTTCTCTCAACTGGAGAAAATCAAATAAATATCAACTTCATGATCAAAATGGGAGAGAGACTGGCTCTAAACATAATTCTAATGACAAATTAATTGATTCTGAGAAATATTCTCAATCTCAAGGAGCATTGAATAACGATGTGCTCAGGGTGGGTTTGAACAATTCTGCTTCAGTTGCATCAAAAACAGCAAAGCAAAACAATATGTTTGTATCTTCTACTGAGGAATTAAACCCAAAGTCTTTGCCTGGACTTTCTAGTTCAGCAAAATTCGCCAAAGGTACCCTGTCAGGAAGGACCTCATATTCTGGACTCAATGCTCCAAAATCACACTTAAATGGATTTTATGGAAATAGGCCAATGGTAGGTTTGCAAAGACCTAGAGCTAATTCCAATGCAACAAGGACAAGTTCAGGAGAAAGTCTTGCACAATCTACAGACAATAGCAAGTCTTTTTCCTGTGAAAAAATGGTAAGATCACAAAGTTTTTCACATTCCATTCAGAATTCTTTCCTTCCCACTGCGTCTTTAACCAGGTCACATTCCTTTAATAAAGCTGTGGATCTTACAAGGCCTTATCATAGTCAAAATCTAGCTGTTAGGACATCTCAGAGGTCAAATCTGTTGTCAAGAAATGCACGACAGTTGGATGTACCCAATGGAAACGAACCTGTAAAGTATGGATTTACCAGACCGTATTCTAGTATATCATCTTGTGCAAAGAAGTCCCCACTGTCAAATGGATCTGGGTCAGCACCTTCTTTTGGATACAGATTAAGCCGACCTTCTCTCCTGAAGCCTACTAGACAGCGGTTTGCTGGAAATATTATTGTGGATGGTGGCAAAAGTACAACTCCTGACACATGCATAGTGGAGAACTCTGAAATTTCAACAAATATAAACAGAACAATTGAGAAAAATAGCATTGTAGAGAATAATGCTCAAAGAACAGAATCACTTGAAGGCCTTCATGAAAGCGTGGGAAAACATGGATCAAACGTCATGTGTATGAGTGATGATGGAGATGAAATATCTATATCTTCTTTGTCATCCTCTGAAAAAAATGACTTGAGTGAAGACTTCAGTGATGATTTCATAGATTTAGAAGATCCAAATAGAACTATACAAGTACAGCAAAAGGAGAGCTGCATTCAAGAGTTAGAGCGCGGGAGCTTAACATCAATAGAGCCATTCACTTCTCTCAAGGAAAGTGGAGGATCTTGCTGTAATCCTGATGACTGGCTTGATATAAATGTGTCTGGTAAATAATTTGTTGCTTTCAATTTGAAATTTTAGGTACTAGAATC
Source organism: Penelope pileata (assembly GCA_013396635.1). NCBI lineage: Eukaryota > Metazoa > Chordata > Aves > Galliformes > Cracidae > Penelope > Penelope pileata. The sequence continues at coordinate 953,409 of WBMW01006194.1, read as the reverse complement.
AAGATTCTGTAATTGCAATTAATTTATGTTTAACCATTGTGAGTTTTCATAATGAAGCTATGCTAGCTATTTATTTTCTCACAGTGCTTTTTCTGCAGGACAGTAATCTCTTTCAAGTGTGGAGTTTTCAAGAACTGTTTATTCTTTGGGATAAGAGTTAATGACATCTCCTTTAGCCACTCTTATGGAAGGATTGTAGAATTCCTCTTAGCCTTGCTTTGGCATTCATTTCTTTTGGACTGGTGGTCTCTGCATTTTTCTCCCTCTGTAGGGAGAGAACAGCTGTAACTGCTTTAAGTCATAGGAATAAGCACAGGATGTCTCATTTAATTAGTTAATGTTTAAAATGAGTGTCACTGGTTTTCTTCCAGTGGCATGCTGTATTAACTCTTAAAATCAGTGGAAGAGTCTGTGTTTTCAAGTGTCTGGTGACCTTTCATAGTACACACGTTGAAAGATTTTGAAAGATCGGTTGTAACTTTTGGACCCACTTTATTAAAAAGATACAGAATTCTAAAAATTAGCTTTCTTGACAGATGAATTTCTGCATTGTTAAAAGCTAACAAAGTTGTAGCTTAGTTGTAACCACCAATCCAGCCTGAGCTTTTTACTTCCTAGGATGAGTTGTGCTAATATTGTTGCATGCTTTTAGGTATTTGTTAGAATAAGTTCAGAAGCATTAAAACATGAGTGGTGCACACATTTATTTTCAAATATTGGATTGTTTTTTTGTTAGTCTTGACTGTTCTTGTTTTCTTTAAGCAGTGGATGACAACAGTGAAAGCACAAAACATACCGCTGAGAGTGCAATTTCTCCAGAGATGAATTACAGAGCTGGGTCCTCTTTTGAGCTTTCTCCATCTGATAGCTCTGATGGCACATACATGTGGGATGAAGAAGGGCTGGAACCTATTGGAAGTGTCCATCCGTGTGGAAGTTATGAGTCTTCAGAAATGAACAGCATAGTATGTATTTATATTTATCACCTGAATATTGCTTTTTTCTTAGCTCATTGCTGACATGTATTTTTTTACTTGATAACTATTTCTTCTTTCCTCTGTAGTTGACAGTTTTCTGAAACTTCTTTAAGTGAGCCCTGTTTCTGGACAGATGACCTTAAAACAGGCTGTTTACATACATGTCTTCCTCGTTCTAAAGCTGTAGCAGAACAGGTCCTTCCTTATGCAATTTCATGGTAGCAGTTTGCTGAAGTAATTTCTCTATTACATTAAATATCTCCTACCAATCTTTAAACATAGGAGTGAAAAAGTGAGAACGTAGCTGACACCTGTCCTCCATTGCCTTGTTTCTGTCTCTATCTGCATAGGACCCATTTGAACGTAAATTTATTCTGTTTGTTCAGACACGGCATCTTTAGGGTAGGTACCTGACTGTAGCTCATCAGATGAACTGGACTCTTTGTACATCTGGAAAACAAAAGGAAAGATGAACAACTGTTTGCTAAGCACAACTGATCTGCATCAAATACCATTCAGTCTAGAGCAGATGAAGAGTAGCAGCACTCCTCCAGCTGAGGTCAGATAGCCAGCCTCTGGGTTCTGACAGCCTCGATGAAAATATTGTCTGTCCTTCATCCCTTTTCACTGTCTGAGTTGCTTAATTAAGACTGTTCAGATTTTATTAACATCACACTATTCACTTAGAACTTCTAACAAAATTTATATGTAATTGATCAATTCTATATACAAATATGCTGCTTAAGTTTTGGGGGTGTCAGGTATTGTGTCACCAGTGCCAATATCAGTAATGTAGATGCTGTTTTCTGTCTTCGAAAAGGCCTTGTGACACTAACTAAGACTTTGATTTGTAGTTTTGTTAGGATTGCCTATGCTAGCCCATGAGCAGAAGAGCATAGAATTAGCCTGAAACTAGGGTGTAGCTATCTAATTATATTGTTATGTATAACTACATACAAATACCTGATATATTTTCAGCTGCCTGTGGTGTGGTGTCTATTTTCTGTCTTAAATTATGATCTTGGGATGCGGTGCTTAAAAGCAAGTTTAGAAATAATTACTAACTTCTCATGGTAATTATGGCCAGCTTGGAAGAACGCTGAGATTTTTCCAGCATGAACCCTTTAGTTTATTGTCGTTTTACAGGAAAAAGTTCAGTGTAAAAACAAATGCTCATCTCCGTGGTGCAAACATGAATGCACCAGGAAAAGTTCTTGAACTTTCTCCTTGATGAATTTTAAATACAGATATTTTTGATACATACAGCATAATTCATGAAACAAATGAGACACAATTCTGATGTGTATTTGGACTATGTAATTTCTTTGGTACTCATGACCTGCATATGTTGATTTGTGCATGTGTATGAATTGGTCAGTCGTAGGTACTCTGACAGAAGCTATCATAGAACAGAGTTACATTAGAAACGTGATATTTTTGTTCAATATTTTGGTTTATTTCTTCCTTTGTTGAAAGTAAGTAGCTTCTAGAGGAACTTAAAAGTTGAAGAATAAGCTTGGTTTAGAAGCAGTGGAGGAAGGAGGCTGTCTTAGTGTTGAATCTAGGAAGTCATGTTTTTTCCACTCATTCTGATTTCTGTCCCATTAGTGTTTTTCCAGGATTACAGTGCTTTTACTGTACTATGAATTTTCATCTTAAATGAGGGAGAAGTCAATAATACATCTTTTGTACTTACAATGCAGAGATGTGTTTTCAGTCAACTTGGTTTTTGAGGGAAACTGTAGCTCTGAAAGGTTTGTCGAACTGCCTTTTGGTGGTGGTCATGTTTTTTCCCACTCTTGCTGTTATTGGTAGAAAGTATGAGATTTGATTTCTTTAGCCTAAAGATTAAACACTGTTTTTAGTCTTAAGATGCAGAATTTCTGATGCGTTTCTTCATTATTTCTGAAGAATTGAGTTGGGCGAGTTCTCTCTCTGCACACACTGAGCATAAAGGCAGGTTTTTTTTTTTCTTTTTTCTTTTTAAATGTAGAACTGAACTTGTTGATGGTTGTGATTTATCAGCGTGTCAGATGTTTTGATTGCTGGGAGGTGCATGATCAAATTGTGCAGTTTCTATCCTCCAGTGTGGCATAGATGAAAGCAGAAAATACCTGCGTCAAAAACCAACTGGTAACAGACTGACTTGAGAATTTTGAGTGCTCGAGTTCATGCCAGCCCGACTGCCCCAGGGAAGTACTGTTTCTGGGGAGATCTCCGAAGCAGACGGTTGGTTCAGGAGTTTCCCTCGCTTCAGGCTGGTGTGAGTAGCCTTGGGGACACATCAGCTTACAGCAGTGGGACTGAATTACTGATAATTAAATGGCGATTTTTGGTAGTGTTTAGCGTAAAGCACAGCTTTTTGTTCTTTCCGTGCTGCTATTGTACTGTTAGTCTTCTGGCCTATTTCATCTGTAGTATCAACACATGAAAAACGTTTTGCCTGAACTTTTCTGTAGCTAGCAGTGCAGGTTTTGTTGGGTGATATGACATGAGAAGTGGTTTGGTCATCTTTGAAAAGTTACTTCTATTCAGAGTGTTTTGGCTTCTGGAATGGCAGAGTGGGAGATTTTCGTGCTGAGAAGTCTACTCAAGTATTAACCACCTTGCTGTGTTTTTGCCTTCTTTTACTTGTGTCTGGAAATAATAATCAATATACATATAAGTAGCATAGCCTAAAAGATGCATCCTAGCTGGAGTCTCATCTCTCCTTTGCTTAACAGATTTTAAAAAGTACTTTTTTGCTACAGCAAGGTTTGAGCTGCTCTATCCATTGCATTAAGTGGACAAATGGGAAACGCTTTGATATGCATTTGTTTGAGTAAAGAGAACAAAGCTTTGGGTATTTTTTTTTCTCTTATTTACATTGAGAATAGGATAGATAATTCCAGCAACAATACTGTATTAATTTTAGGTATGCACTTCTGTACAATTGCCTAGCATATACCAATCTGTGAGAAGTAAAAGCTCAAGCTGAGAAATCTTCCACTAGCTTTGGATTTTTATTTTTTAAATACTCTCTAGAGAGTAAGCTATCGTGTCACTTTGTTTCCTGTTTTTTTTTTCTTTTCAGAAGTTTCATTTCTGCAAATAGGTTTAGACAGGAAACTTTTGTGAGGTTTCTCTGTGTTGTCAGGTCATATAAAGACCTTGTCATAGGACAATAAAAAAAAAGAAAAAAAAAGATTGAGCTTCTGGCCCCTTTTTGTTGTAGGCTCTAGTAACAGTATGAATGTCTCTGCTGTCTTAATTTTTACTGAACTAAAGTTAGTATTTGTGGTATACACAAAGTGAGCATCAATTTAGTTATAAGGCTAGAGGATTATGGAACAATAATTGATATCTGGCTTGATCAGGCAGATGGGTTTTAGCGTAGAATTTAATTGTTCTTGGGATGAAATCCTCATCTCAGTGGAATGAATTTGTTTTGTCATTTATTCGTGTGGCCAGAATTCAGACTGTGGCTGAAAATGGTTATTT
>WBMW01006194.1:890954-948869 GCA_013396635.1 Penelope pileata | reverse complement strand
TTTTTTGTTTTGTTTTGCTTTCTCTTAGTGATTGAAACTTAGGAAAGGGTGATTCTGAGTTTGGCGCTGGGCAGGATGGTTTATGGTTCTAGAGGCATAGGTACTCTGTGAAATATACTGTTTATGTACTTCTTAGAGAAGATAAGCTTGCTAAATAACATTGTGCAACGTTCAGTCTGTGATACTTGCTATTTTCTTACTGTAATTTTAATTGCTTACAAGTAATTTAAATAGTTCCCTTATCTAAATGACTTTAGTAATCTTTAAATTGGCAGTTTGATTTTTCAAATGAGTGATTTAATATATGAACTCAGACTTGTAACTCTTCACTCTTTAGAAGGCAATGTGTCACAAGTATACACATTACAAGTGTTGTCTTCTTCTAGTTCTCTTTTTTGTTGTACATTCTCCTCAGTGGATTAATGATGAATCCATAGTTCTCTGGGAAGTTGGACTTGGAAATTTTGGATTACATTGTTACAGTTGTAATAGAAGTACAATTGCAAGTAAGCTTAAGATAATGTGCAAGTATGGAATAAAAAGTTTCCTTAGATTTGTAAGGGTTCTTTATCAAGTACTGCTTGGATGACTTGAATGAGATGTGAACCCCTTGAACTTTCCCCTATGAGGTGAACATCTCTTCCTCAGCATCTGTTGGTTTTTGATGGAGCAATGTGATATTGTTACAGAAGTGCTGAATTTATTTTGTAAACAGTACAACTTTTCAGTGCTTGTTCCAAATGAGTTAATAGTACTGTGCTAGCAGTGCTGTGTAACAGCCATTGGAAACATTTTCAAGAGAAAGTCTTTCTGAACTAAAACCAGTGTTTGAACACAATTTAAGTAGTATACTGGAAATGATAAGTGGTTGCATCAGGAAAGCAGTTGTTGATTTAATGAAACATTCAGTACACAGTATTCAGAGTCCTGTGCTTCATTTTTGTTCTTTAGCAGGCTACAGTGAAATTAAGTAGATCTATTTTCTCCATGCAGACGTTTCTTCTTTCAGATGTCTTTCTTAAAAAGAAGAGCCTTAAAACGAGCCCTCCAGGTGCAAGCTAGTTACAAGGATCACAGTTAAAGAAGATTCTGTCTAATGAGCTAATTTAAACTTAACCTTTTTCTGCATTTCATGCTGCAAGTGAAGTCTCTAAGATTTTAAGTAGCTGAAGATAAAACTAAACTATTTAAATGTGAAAACTGCATTTTGATATGGAAGAATATATATATATAATTTTATTATTGAAACAAAGACTCTTAAATGTATTTAGATTTTGATGCTATCTTTACGTAAGGCCTTACTGAAATCCCTGGATTTCCACATCTGAGACTTTCTCCCTGTTCCTGTATTTGCTTTTCTGTTTGCAAGTTGGTGTTAAAATGCTCCATTGCTGGAGATGTTCCAGTCAGGAAATAACTTGCATGGCAGTCAGGCCTTGCCACCCTCCCACCCCAATATGAGACAGAATCAACCAAATATTTTTGTTCTCCAATAGGTTGCAATTAGTGTAGGAAATAGCTCCATGATCTATGAGTGGAGAAATTCCAGCTGCTGATCTGCAACTCTTTGTGACCTTGAGTGAGTCTCATGAGCCTTTGTCTTACTTGTCTACCTTTAGAATGATGGATGAATTAATAAATGAATAATAGTACTTGATATTATCATCAGTATGTATCACATTCTTAATGTATTTGTACCTTATGCTCAAGTTTAGGTTGATCAAGGGTAAGAATTTCTTATGATTTATTCCCACTGCATCACAGCTCTGATTTAATCTGTGGGGAACTTTGCTGATGTGGCCTTTTCCTTGACCCCCTCCTGTCTCTTTCCACTCCTATATTAGTCTAATTTGAACTTTGAAGGGTCTGATCCTTTTTTGTCACCTGAAGATGCTGCCTTACAAGCCTGTACACTCCCAGACAGTTCAGTGTTTGCTGCTACCATGTTTATCTGGCCACTGTTGTGGTGTAACTGGACCACAGAGAATGAAAGGATGCAGTTTTACCCTGTAGCTGTATGAACGGATATTAGAATTCATCATCACATCAGCATAATGAGACTAAGAATGTAGTACCAGTGTAGAGGAGGGTGATTTTATCTACTTTTTACCTAAAGATATTCAAACCAACAATAAAATGCATTTCAGAAACCATCTGAGAGGGATGTGTATCTGTATGGGTAATGTCTGAAATTCTCAGTGACGTATTTATGTAATTGGATATGGACATACTGTAGAAAACAAAGTATCTGTGAACCTCTTGTGAAGTAACTAAGCAATTCTACATGGTGTCAGATACTTTGCAATATATATTTTACTTCTCGCTTCTTTTTTCCTCTGTGCTCAGCATACTGGAGGCAATTTTTATGGACAGAATTCTGTTGCCCGTAGCATCACTAGCGTGGAATGCCATCTTGAAGTTTCACACTTCTGCTTTTCTCAGAGAATTTTCATTTGTTGCATTTAGTACCACAGAAATCCTGTCCTGCAGGACAGATTGGGTAACCCCTTGCTCTTTGGTACTGCTTTACCTGAAGCATGACTTCTGGTCTTATGTCAAGATTTTTCTTGACAAGAGACATTAGAGTAGCTTGAAGTCTTTTGTGAGATTTTAGCTTTTACTAATGCATTTTAGATTATGACAAACAGAAAATCTGAATTGTACTTCTGATAGAAAAGGATTTCTTGCAAATGCATTTCCTTGTAAGCCACTGTTTCTCTTAGGATGGCCTTGTGAAAGAGCTTTGGCAATTCCTGCTTCAGTATGTTACACAGTTGAAGTGCCTTGCTCTGAAATGCAGTCATTCTCAAATTGGAATATAATCCAAATGGCAGCCTGGAAAGGCATTTTTCTCTGGCACACATCTGTGTGCTGTGAACCTGAAGCTGGTGTTGCTGTTGATGGTGATGTGGTTTTGTTAAAGTTCAACGCTGCTGTGTCCTGACATCTCACGCCATGTTCCAGAATCTTACAAAAATTTAAAGGACTCATTTGGATCGTACTGTTCTAACTTTGTATTATTCATTAGGTTGATATAATTGCTTTAGTTTTTCACATATTACAAATATAGAAATCTCTGGCATTTGTTTTTCATATCCTCAATTTTAACACCTGCCCCAACAAAAACAAATAGAAAAAAAAAAACACAAATCACCACCACCAACAGAAACACCAAAAACCATCCCTCCCTTTCAGTTATGCCTAAAAATTTATATTTGGAGAAGAACTGAATGTCAAACTTTCTAATTTCAGACAATTCACACAGGCTAGGTAAGTGTTACCTTTTTGCACTTAGTCTCAATTTTGAAAAGTTAATATTTGTGGGCATAATAAATCTGAGGGAGAGAATCCTCAATCAACGTGCCCACAGTTAAATTTTTAGTACACTATGTAAATGCTTTGTGAAATTTTCCTACAGAATTAAGAGTACGTACTTGTGTTAGGATGTTCTGCTCGCAGTGGTGTTTGGCCATTCTTTCAGGAGGGTTTGGTGGCAGTCAGTTTTCTGCTGATGGCGTAGATGAATGTCATGGAAGTGTAGGACTGTGACTTCAGAGGTACTGCATCAGAGTGAAAATAGGCGCTGTCTGCCCTCCCACCACCTCTCTAGCCTTCAGCTTTAGAGCTTAATTATTACAGCAGGGAGAGGCAGTGAGAAACTGCATCACTTAATGAGCTGGCATTGCTGTCTGTCTCGTGTGATGTAGGTGTCCCTGCTGTCAAATATTATTCCGGGGTTATATGACTCTATTACAGTGCACAAACCTCTTGTGGGGCCGCTTTGAGAGGCATGACATTTTATGAACAAGCTTTTATGGCAAATTACCTTTTTTCCTTTGGGATAAGGAGGCATATATGCCTTTGAGAGCCGTATGATTCAGAACTGCCACGGTAAATCTTCTCATGCTGTTCTGCTTGGTGAAAATCAGGGAAGGCAACTTCAGTTGTGTTTCCGTATTTCATTTGTGGTGGCCATTTAAGGACAGCTTTAAATTTCTGTGGTGGAGAGAGAGCAGCAGATGTGTTAAGTGCAAGATGACAAATACTGGTAGAAATTAACACTTCCTTTATTTCATAAACTTCAGGTGAGGTTTCCAGTATGACTTAATAACTATCTATGCAGTGTTGCATTTTAGTGTGAGTTTATAGTGATTCCTTCCCAATGTTTTTCTTTATTCTACCAAGGGGCATCATTTTTCAGTAACAGAAGAACTTCAGAATTACTCCAATATTCTTCAACTATTTGTATTGCTGTTTTTTCTTTGGTTTTGTTTTTTTTTTCAGTATTACACTATTTTCCTTATTGCTAGCAAATCTTGAAACAGGGAAGCAGGCGAACACGTGCCCAGAGAGATCAGTAGATTCTTAAAGTTAGCAGAGCTTTCAGTACTGTCAGTGTAAGCAAGAAAAACATTTCTATAAGAGTATGGAAATTGAATGGCTATATATCTAACTCATCTCACTGACCTTCTGAACTCTTTACAGATAGCTTAATTAAAAACATATAGAGTGGCAAACAGTTTCCTTTCTTTTCCTTCTTATCTGAAGTTGTTGAGTTATTGCTATTGAGTTACAGGGACACTGCTGTTAAACCTTCTCTGAATTATTTTCAGTTGCAAAGCATCAGAAATTTAGGGGAGGGGCAGTATCTGGATACATGCTGAAGTCAGTTGTTTCTGTAGCACACACAGCTTCAGTCCTTCTGGATGAAATATGCGTGCCCAATGCTGTCTCCACAGTTCTAAAGACAGGATGCACTTCTCTCTTCTCAAGAGCACTTAAAATAGCATTTAGATCATATTGATATCAACTGCAAAACAACTTGTCATGCTAATTGTCATCCTCCTGGAAACTGGGAATTTTTAGGAAGTGTCATTTTTCCCCGTCAGGGGTGGCTTTGAGTAAACAGCATTTCAGTGGTTTTGTGGGTTTTATTCACACTGAAATGCATCACAGTAATGTAGTGAGAAGATATACTTCTGCAGCAGTGCAAGTGACAGAATGGGTCAAAGTAGAATTAAAACCTCAAATACCTCCTACCTATTTTCTTTTTGTTTTAGCTATAAACAACTGTATGAACGTGCCTGTATAAGAGCAGAACACATTAATGCTGTGTAACAGGTTGTATTCAGATTTCACTAAAAATCTAGTGAAGATGTAATTTAAAAATTAGCACACAGAGGAAACAATTGATCTGCTGATAGCAATCCTGCTATCCATGGTGTTCCTCCAGATTTTTGGTTGTTTTGATTCCATTCTCAAATGGGAGATGTTTGGAGCCTGAGGTCACTGATACCGGCCCTCTTTTATAATTGAATTTCAAAATTGGAATGATTTGTTCTTGGTATTTCATGTACTATGTATTTTTCCAATCCACTGGTGGTGCTTGTGCCTAAGAGGCTACAAAATCAAACATAAATGCACTCAGAGAGCTGAAGGAGGCTCCTTGGTTTGTCTTCACTGATCCCTAGCAATGAGCAGCAGGCCTGTCACCCGCAGTGCCTGGTAACCTGGGGGCAGGGAGGGAACAAACTACTTCATGTGTAGTTTCCCTAATTCTCGAGGTCTTCCTCTTGCTGTGTTCCTGTACACTGAACATGGCACTCTGTAACAGAAGAGCAAGTCAGTGGAGAGCGCGTTCCTAATGATTTCTCCCACTTAAGAGAGTTGGTAAAAATTACATACTGCTTTACAGTGTCAAATGTTTCATAATAGGCTAACTGCAAAAGTAATGCTGAACTTCTGATATTGGCAGGCTTCTGGAAACAGAAGCAGTAGAAAGGGCTCAGTCCTTCCTGTGCCATTCTTTACGCGTACTGTGGATAGCTTTCTCATGTTGTGCTCTATAGAGAGTCAGAAGCTTTTCACTTAAAAGCAGCTGCCTATTAAAAGAAAAACCAACAAATCACAAAGCAAACACTGGAATTACAAAATGCTCTTAAAGCTTGGTGAAATTCTGCAGAAAGATAGTCAGAATGCTTTTTCCTGTTTTTTGTAGTTTGGTTACTGATGGCTAGATGGCAGTAAAGGAATGCTCTTTGTGACCGGGGCTTCACTTGAGCTACCTGTTTAGAAGGTGCTATTGCTTGTGAGTTGGTGAAGTCTCAACAGAACAGTGAATATTTCAGGTTTTCTTCTCTTTCCTTTCGTGCTATTGAATTTCAGATTTTTTACACATTCTGACATATGATGAAAAAATCAAAGCACTAAGCCTACCTGCTTCTTGAGAGATAATAACCTAGTAATTATGTCCTATCGATGTTCTGTGAACCTAAATTAGACGTACAATGTCTCTATAAATCTTTTCGAGGAGGAATAAATCTTTATTTAAGACTAATATCCACTAGTTAGAATGTCTTGGCTTTTCAGAGCAAAGATCCTGTTGGAGGTGTTGTCATGGCAACCCCCCTTTATAAAGCATAACAGAATGAATGAATGGAATTACTTGTTGGAAATAATTGTTTGGAAGCTGGGTTTAATTATCTTTAACGTGACTTGCAATATACAGCATTTAAAATAGCTCCTCTCCTATCCTATTTTTGGTATTCTATGGAATTCTATCCTTTCTCTCCTCCCTGTGAGACTTCCTCTGTTATTACGGCTGTTTAGTGTTCTTTTCCTCTTCAGTTCTGCAGTATGACATGTGACTGCTGTTATTTCTTAGCCCAGGTGTCCACTTAAAAGTGCAGTAAGTCTTTACCTTCATCTGTTTTCTCCCTTCACTTAACAGTTCTGGTTATTGTTTGTGTCACGTTTTTTGGAGATTTGTATTGCATTTCTATTTCTTTATGTATATTTTCTCTGGAAGTCTTTCTGCTCTGTACTGTTGGCCTTGTTCTGTTTGACTCGTGGCTGCAGTTCAGATGACTGACTTACTCCATCTCTTTATCCTTTGTTTCAAAAGCTTCTTCTGATTCTCTTCAGATAGCTGCAATGATACTTTAATTTCTGTACTGCCTTCATATTCTTCATTGAGGGTTTTTTTTTTTTTTTTGGAGAGTTTCCCTTAGTTCTTTCCCTTTTTCTTGTGCTAACCTTTGGCTTGTTGAACATTTTTCTGTTATCTCTCCATCCTTTATTCCCTCTGGCTTTTTTAATGGAAAAAAAAACTCATCAATTTTTAGCCCAAAGAGATGCTGCAAAAGCACCTCTAAAGAAAATAGTGTGGAAATGTCTGGAATTTTTAAAACCGCTAGTCTTTGAGTGTGTGTAAAGCACATGTAAACTTTGTTTGCAAAAGATGGTTTGAAGTACTAAAAGGGCACTTTCTTATGGCATTTAAGGCTTGAATTACTTCGACAGCACAGAAACATGAATTGCTTTCAGTTGGAAAATAGTGTAATTTCTTCTCATTTCAAACATTCAAGTGTAAATAATTTAATAAACACAGCATATATATTCTTTTTCATCTTGCAAAATTATACCAACTCACTGCAGTGATCTCTACTTTCAGCCCTGAAGCCATGTAGATAACAGAAGGCATTCTGTTTTGAACATGTAGCCGTGTGTGGATGGAGTATTCAGATGTCAGGACAGAAGCATCCAGCTTGGTGGTCTCGGCAGCTGCAGAGACATGGCTACTGATGAGAAAGTACTGGTGTATTTCCTTTGGAATACACTGTCTTAATTATTTTCATTATTTTTATGTTAGTTGCGGATCATACGAGGAGAGGCAATATGATTAACTAATATGAAGGTTAATAATAGTGTTCTTCTTAATATAAGATTTCTTGGGGGGTATTTCTGCCGTTTTGGCAGGATTATTGCTGTATTTTTAAAATAAAAAATATTTGGATACAGTGTTGCCTGTAATGAAAGTCATCTAAGCAAAGCTGTTGTGCTGTACCTAAAAGAAGAAACCTACCATCTATTTTTATGTCCGAGGAAAGAATGCTTTTCGTATTAACCCATGCTTGTTGGCAACAAGAACTTAAACTGTGGAGGAATGATGGTGAAGGCTTCAGCTCCCCTCCTCTGTTAGGTTCTTGCAGTATTTGCCCTTCTGCTGTATCACAGCTACCCCCCCCATTTGAAAGCATATAAGCCAGGCTCAGCTGGAGTGGAGAAACTTTTGATGTTCTGAGGGGACGTACCCGGGTTTCTCTTCATAACATGATAGTTTAAAAGCTGACTCTTATTTCATGGTGCTTTTCTCTTTCTAGTTTCCTAGAACTAGTTTCCTGTGAATTAATTTCTATTTGATGTTCTTGAATGTCTTTGGATGCCTTTTCCCAGTAGACTGTAGAAGTGAGCTGTCTTGTAGCTGGCCTCTTGTTCAGCCCTGTCTTTGTGCATTCATACGACCTCACTGTACTGCTGGGCTGCTGAGATGCATCAAGGCTGCATCATAATGTTTTTCTTCAGTAATAATAAAGGAGAAGCTTTGCTTACTTGGTTATTCATATAATCCTTTGTGGCACTTTAAGAAATTTGTGACAAAAGTTAGCGTCTGTTCAGCTGCCTTATCAAACAGGGTTTGTTACAAAAGAAACTCAAATCCTGGTACATTGCACTGCCACAGTCCTGTTCTGAAGGTTCCTCTTTTGCTCTGGAAGTGTGAGTTGGATCATTCCTTCCTGCAAGGATGGTTCTATGTTGATGCTGCCAATGAGAAAACTCCTATTGCTAGAACTGAATGAGTAACTGGCTTGAAACTGTCGCTGACTTTCAGCCTTAACTATTAGACTGGAAATGGAGTTTCCCATCCCAGTGTCAGCCCTCTACAAGCCCTCTACATCATGTGTTGTTTCAAGAGTTTGTTTCTTGTGTTTTTTAAAGAGAACTTACTTTATTATTTCTGTTTTCTCCTATGTGATATGAGGCAAAATCAGTTCTGCTGAGTTTGTAGTAATGTACCTGTTGCTGTAGCATCAGCCTCATGTTGAAAACTGAGTTGTGACTTCATTGTGCTAGCACAGACACCCCAGTTTTTATTTAAAGAAGTCTTTGGTAGTAAGAAAAAAAAAAAAAAGTTGACATCTGGCCAGGACATCTGACTTTTCTTTCTTTTGTGGAATGTCACAAGGACAGCTGTCTGCTTGAAATGACTGAGGGGCTTCACAAACTGCTTTTCTAAGTGTGATGTGGTTGTTTCCAAGCCCGTGCCCTTGCCTGCCTGTGGAGTCTTTGTCCAGCTCTCTGCTAAGTAGGGGTGTTTGCTGCTGTTGGGGTTCCCAGTGTCTTTGGTTATACTGGTAGTCGTGGATCATCTGTTCCTCCCCTAATTCTTTTGCTGTTACACAGACAGTTGTGCTTTGTTCACTTACTGAAGTATTCAGTTGAAAACCTATCTGGAGGGAGAGCTAGGGCACGTGGTTATAGTTTGGCTTGGGATTTAACACTTCAAAATGTGCATCTCCTTCTAGGTTGTACCATCTTGAAAATCTAGTGCTAAGTCAGCCTTGTGAAGTTAGGATAAAACAGGATAAGCCCAGTTGGGGGGACCAAAAAATATGAAGTCCAACTGTTCCACCACGTCAGGGCTAACTGAAAGTTGAATGAGGGCATTGTCCAAATGTCTCTTGGTCACAGACAGACTTAGGGGCATCAGCCCCCTCTCTACACAGCCTGTTCTGGTGTTTAACCACCCTCACAGTAAAGAGACATTTCCTGGTGCCCAGGCTGACTTTCCCCTGGCTCAGCTTTGTGCTGCTCCCATCGTGCTGTCGGTTCTGAGGAGCAGAGCCCAGCACCTCCCTCTGCTTCCCCTCTTCAGCCAGCTGCAGGGAGCAGCGAGGGCACCTCTCGGCCTCCTCTTCCCCACGCTGCTCAGCCCAGGTGTCCTCAGCCTCTCCTCACAGGACATGCCCTCCAGTCCTGCTACCAGCTCTGTTTCCCCCTCTGAGTGCTTTCAAGGACTTAAGCATCCTTTGTTTATACTGTGGAGCCCAGAACTGCACACGATATTCAGGGTGAGGCTGCACTGATGCTAGCTAGAGGGGGGGAATCTGCTCTTGGCTGGTTGGCTATCTACCTTTAATATTCATTGTTCTTTTCAACTATACCAATAAAATAGCATTCATCTGTTACTGTAACTCTTAGCAACTGCTGAAATATGTAATATGCAGTAGGGCTGTGGTTGATGCATTTCGAAGAATTTCTTCCTGTTTTGTTTGAGGCTGTTGCCCAGAGTAATAGGATGAGAACAGCTGTTCAGCACTCATATTAACGATGTTACTGACATGTAGTCAGTAACTTAGTTCATTACACAGTAGTAAGAGTAACAACTGGAGTCTGTAAATGCAGGTTTTATAGGTACTAGTGTGCTGATGAAACCTGCAGTTGGTCTTAGAGCTGTTTCAAGGTGACATTGCTAACACTTGATCTTCTATTATCTGCTTCTAAGTGGATAATAGTAGGAAATGCTTAAAGGGAATTCACACGGGGCTGCTGCAAAGATTTCATATTCAGAGCTTTGTTGTCTAGCATGGAGCTGCCTCAGTGCAGTTCAGTAATGTATGATTAGAGAAACATGATGAAATGTGCTGTTGACAGAGAAGTATGTTTGGCATCTTCAATGCTGACCTTCTCTGACATCGTCAGACTTTCTGCAGCTCTGATGCAGGGGTAGCAAAGTGGCTTGTCCATGTTTATTTGTTAAAACTGGCATATTAGGTTTTTGTATTGCACTTTTGAAATGCATTTGCACATTAATAGCAATATTTTTATGTGCTTTTGTCCACTGCTTAACTAATGTGTCATGTTCATGAAGGCTCCCACAGTAGAGGGAATAATGCTTGTTCGTGCTAGTCTTGATGATCCAAACGTGACGTAGAAGCAATTTGTCAACTAACCAATTGCATTTGCCTCCAACACCTACATTTTTCAGACTTGTGTGAAAAATACGTGCTGGTTAAAAATCCTTATTTCAAATGTTACATCTGCATTTTTTGTATAGCTTCCATTTCTGTGAAACTTTCTGTAGGTGTTTAGTATTCATAATGTCCTGATAATGTTTTTTCTGTAAATACTTAAAGGATGTAAACAGTATAATTCAGATGGGACTTTGAAACACAGCAAAAAGAGGTGGCTTTGTCTCAAGTATTTGACCTTTCCTGTATATTGCTCATATTTTACAAAATGGACGTTGACTATTTTAATCTCTTATGCTCTCTCCAAAGCCAAGAAATGCATTCTCTTGCAGAAATGGAGAATGTTTGCTGTTCTGTGTCACGAAAAAGTCTTAAAATGTGCTTAGCTCTTTCCACCGTGTGTAATCAAATACGGGAGTAGGTTTTTTGTGAACGCTAGGATGGCTGCAGAACAGTTGGATCAACAGTTTGGAGATGCCTGTCAACATTCTTTCTGTCAGAACATCTCTGACAAAGGAATTCTAACACAGATAGCCAGCAAAGGGATAGCTTTCCAGCTGAATATGGTTTTGCACTCTATTGATGGTCTGTATGTGATTACATAGCTAAGTATTTACCAAACAGTTTATTATCCACTGAGAAATAATTAGCAAAACACTTTTTAAATTTCATGTTTTTCAGTACTGGTCCTGTGAATTGTCTTTAGATGTAGCTGCTAAAACTAAGAAAAACCTGCAGTTCTGTTCTTAGAAAAGAAATGGGCACAAAATATCTGAATCTAATCCCAGACATTAAAGTTATGGCTTGTAGGATGGGATTTCAGAAAACAGAGACTGAGAGCTTTAGAGCTGTATAGCTGTTAACAATTTCCACAGAACTGCTTTGTGTTAAGCTTGTTCCTACCAAGTGATAGCTTTCTTTGAACAACAAGGAAGTTAAACAGTGGCTGTGTTCCCTGATCAAGGACTGCGCTTGGTTATCTGGCAGAGCTTTCCAGCAGCATGGTGCTAGCAGCATCTGCCTGCTCAATGAACGGAGTATTCTACAGCCCTGACCTCTTGATTTGTTTCTGCTGCTGGTATTCTTAAATGAGGAGAGATTGGTGTTTGTTTTTTTGACACTGACTTGACTTTGCCGACACTACAGTCGTTTTGCTTTATGGACCTGACTGGCTGCGTTTTGAATGGAGTACAGTTCCCTTTGGTACTAACATTTTATTGCATTTTTTGCACTGTTAACGTACCCATGCAACTCAGTGTTTTGTTCTAACTTTAGAAACAGCTGTAGATGAAGCATGATGTTAAAGACAGAAGGCAACAGTGCTTACTACTGTTAACTGCATATTTTAAGTTTTGTTGGCTGAAAAAGGTGCTGGAAGATGTAATGTTCTCATCAAAAGCTTAGGGGTATTTCAATCTCTGCCCGGTGCTGATGAAACATGTTAAGGGATTTAGGTGTTGCTGCTGTTCCACACCAATCCTTGCTTAAAAGCCAGAAACATGTTTAGATATAATTGCCTAGCTCGTTAAACAGTCATGTGCTTTTTTTCTAGATCAGGAGATGCCCTTGGTAGCATTTAAGAGAATATAGAGGCATCCCCAGCCTTTATTATAAAGAGAAAATACATAGTTTAACTCTGACTTGGGTTGTCAATTATGCTGAAATAGAGCAACCAAGTACATTTTAATCTAAAAATCCTGTTCCTAGACGTGTAGATTTAGCGAAAAGTTGTCAAAGGTATGAAGCAGTGACTTTTTCCCATTAAAGGTGCAATAGAAGCAAATGTGTTAATGAATTTAATTATACTTGGCAATTGGATTTTGTCTCTTACTGTGAGTGTGCCAAGGCCTGAGAAAATCTGTGACTGTTCAAGATTGTGAATAGTTGTTCTTATGAGATTTAATGGAGTTACTCTATTTTAACAGTATTCAAGAAGAGGAAACTTGAATCTATATCAAGATCAGGTATACAAAGCAGAGGTATCTGATTCTAGCACTGTGTTTAGCTTTGAAAATATGCAGTTTTAGTTCTGCTCAGTAATTCGTTTAGAAAATAATCTTCCTCATTCTTTTTTCTTCCTCTTCTAAATAAATTGGTTCAGAAAAGGTGTATCTTCAAGCCTTCCATCAAGCCTACATTTAAAGGTGTGGAAATTCTTAACTTCCTGAGATTTAAAGTAAGGTTTAAACCAAGATACTATAGATTTCCTACCTCACCCCTTTCCTTCCAGTTAGGTGATTAACTTCTGATCAATATGATGTGGGAGCTGAAACGAGGTGATTCACAAC
Source organism: Penelope pileata (assembly GCA_013396635.1). Taxonomy (NCBI): domain Eukaryota; kingdom Metazoa; phylum Chordata; class Aves; order Galliformes; family Cracidae; genus Penelope; species Penelope pileata. Next base: position 935,770 of record WBMW01006194.1, on the reverse strand, counting down.
TTCTCACAAGGTTGTCTTTCAATTCCAAGTGAACAAAATATTTTAGCTTTAAAATGCAGGCAGAATATTGAGTAGAAAAAGGCTTGGAGTTTTCCATAGGCAGAAGGCAGAGAATTGTTGTAATCCATCTGTCTAGCACTGTCACTGTTACCAGTGTCACTGGTTTGGGATGAGTGAAAGGGTGCTTAGTTTCTGCCTCAGGTAAGGCTGCTCTCGGTCTTAGAAGAGGCTGCTCACAACATCAGATGTGTGTACAATACAAATGGAACAAAGTTTTTGAAATATGTCTCTTTGTGTCAATGAAATGACTGAAGTGTCATGGAAAGAGCCCCATCTGCCATTTTCTTTCTTGTAGGATATCTTGAATAATCTCGATTCCTGTGATCTTGACGATGATGATCTCATGCTTGATGTAGACCTACCTGAAGACCCACCTCATGATAAAGGTCAGTAAATTTGCCAAACAGTTTTACTGTGAAGCTGAGTTATGGGCTAAAGATACTTTTGGATTTTACTGTCCTGCCTTCTGCTTTAATAAGATGATGCACACTTGAAATTTGTTTTTATTTAGTTACCTCTATTATTTTCTGAAATGTAGGAATGAATACAACTCACACTTTAATTCTAAAGTTAAATTTACTGCCTTTTATTAAAAAACAAACGAACCCAACCAAACCCTATTGCAGACTTTCTTTAAACTGTTTGTCCAGAATAGGGAGCCTGCTTTGGCAGGGGGGTTGGGCTTGATCTCTAGACGTCCCTTCCAACCCCTACAATTCTGTGAATAAACTTCCAACTTTGAAGCTAGTCCTTCTCTCTCATGTGTAAGCTATGTTTCCAAATGTTGCTGGAACTTTTTCTTTTTCAGTAAATGACAGTATAATTCTTGAGATAATTCTTTCTTCTACAAAATGTCAAACATCTCTTGATATATTCCTTGCAATTCAGGGGAACAGCAGCCTTAAATTTTAAGATACAATATTTTTGAGGAATCTTCTATATCCTTTTGTTGTCAATGAGAAAGAATGCTGGGAGGATAGATGCCACTAAAATAACACAAATTTAAACCAGAATGAATTGAGCCAGGCAAGTTATTGCCACCTTTATTTTTTTTTTCTTTTTTTCCCCCAAATTCTGTCTGACCTACTGGTAGGAATTGTCCCTGGCTGTTGACTGCAGATCTTACCTTGGCTTCCAATTTCAGAGGATGTTAACACATCTTACAATGAACAGAACCATTGGATGCGCTCCGCAGCAGTGCCCTGCCCTGTACTAACAAGCACTGCCAGAAAAAAGCTTTGGCTGTTTTGTGTACTTGCAAAGCTGCCTGCTTAAATATCTTTGTGTTTGTGTGTTCTGACTTTTTAAAGGTCTGTAGATACTGTCTGTAAGAAAGAGAGGAATACGGTACTTGAGACTATTTTACTATTTTATCCTTCGCTGTAGCCCTATTTTCTCCAAATGATTTTCATAGAGCTGAAATATTGTAGCAGCTGACCTCTAGTTTCTGCTGCAGGCTATTCATATTGTTGTAACGTGTTTCATGTGCCAGTAAAAACCTGAGCTCATTACCAAACTTACTGATGCTTATTTGATGACTGCTACTGCTTTGCTGTAGGATTCAACTTTTCAGCCCAGGTGCTTAAGATTTTAAATTTTCTGGAATGAATAACAAACCAAGCCTAGGTGATTGCTCAGGGTGCTGTGGGTTATGCTCTAAGTATTCTTTCAAAAATTGTAATTGTTATCCTGTTGGAAAAACTAAGAAAGGACTTTAAGTGGTAGGTCAATTTGTTTTCTGTGTTTATAAAACATACAGTGCATCCACATCAGTAATCACATTCAAAATTAATTTTGAAACTGTTGAAAGTACATGCATTTTAAAGATGAATGTTTGCCACACAAAGGTAAAAAAGTTGGTTTATCTTTCACTCTAGAGAGAGGTGATACTTTGTTCTTACCTCATTGCTTTCGTAATTGCATCAATGTAATAAATCTGTACTCGCAGTGCTACATCGTTTCAGTAGTGTTCACCTAGCTGGAATGTGTCCGGTAGCTACAGCAGATTGCGCTGAGTAAGTTGGTGGTTCAGGTGAAGAAATTACTGTTTGGGATCAGTATTAATTACTACCTTTTTTTTTTTGCATTTTTTTTTTTTAAGTGAGATTAATTTGGATGAGTTGAATATATTTGCTATGAACGCTTCTCTGCTAAAAATTCAGTGATTTTGGGGTAGTCTGGAAAGAATTGAAATCATCTCGTGCTTTCTCTTAAGTAAACGTAACTAACTGGAAAAGTAAATTTTGGTTTTTGTAAACATTCATATGTTTTTATTTAGTGTCTCAATTTGTTTTCCAAAGCTGAAAAATCACGAGTACATATAGACTTGCTGGGGGTGATTTTGAGTCGACTCAATTGAAGTTTCATACAGTGAGAGCTGTAGGATGCCTCTGAACGAAAACAAGTCTTCTGTTATTTTAGGTTTACAAGTTAGTGTTTTATGTGATTTTTTTTGGTTATTGAACTAGTTGATTAAAAAAACTGAACTGTAGCTCCGAGTACTTGTTCTGTGTGGTAACACTTTTTGCCAGCCCTTTTTCCATAGCAGTGTGTAACTTCACAGCAGCCTTTAAGTCTTCCCAGGTCAACAGAAACTCTCCTTGTTTTATTTTGGAGCCCAGGATGCTGCTTGGACACTATTTATAGCAGCCGTTCTAGTTCAACAAGTATGCAGCGAGTGAGGATGGCAGCCTTAAATCACAGGGTAAAACTGGGCTCACTTCCCACCGGGACGCAGGCTGGGAGCGCGGCAGGAAGGAAGGCCTGTCTGTGAGCGGCCCGCCGCTGTGGGCAGCCGGCGGAAACAATGTCCTCTTGTGTGGATGTACTCTTGTAGCAAAGGGCTGGCAATGTGAGGAGAGGCTCACTGGGTAAGTGAAGGAGGCAGCGTAATGGCAGCGTAGCAGTTCGGGACTCTTTGCTGTGCCTGAGTGCACGGGCAGCGTTTCTCTTGGCTTTGTTTCTAGTGGTTTATGAGCTGTTGCCAAATACAGTGTTTTGTTCACTTCAGAAGTTTGTGGAATTTGCTTCGCTTTGCAGAAGTTAGTGTTTTGAGAGATGCTGTGGTTTGCTTGTTTTAAGTCACGTTTGTTGTCCCGGTAAAGATTAAAATTCTCTCAAGTTGAAGCAGAGGAGTGGCTAAGATAGGATACATGTGTATGTGAAGTGACAGTTCCCTTTTGTAACGCAGTACTGACCTCTCTGAAATGCCATCTTTCTGTGTTTGTGTGCTGTTCTAACTTCTTAAAAGCCTGAAGATACTGTCTGTTAGAAAGAGGAACATGTTACTTGAGATTATTTTATTAGTTTTTGCTTCCCCACAGCTCTGTTCCCTCAAAGTGATTTTCTACCACCTGAAATGCTGTAAAGGCTGACTTCTTTCTGCCACAGGTTACTCTTCTTCTTGTAACAAGTTCTATATGCTACTAAAAACCCAAACTCATTACAGAAGTCTGCTTGAGTGTTCTAAAAATACTTACTTTTTTGACTGATATATAAAAAAAAAAAAATTACATTGCATGTTATCAGCAGGTAGTAAATACTTTTATGTGATCTTGGTAACAAATTCTATGTATTTTTAATTTGCTCTCTTTAGAGGAATGTGAAAATATGAGCCGTTATGACAGACAAGACAGAAATGTTAGGCAACATCAGGAAGGATTCTGGAAAAGAACATCCCAACAGCGATGGAATGCACAGGATCACTATCACCTTGGCCATACTGATCAGTATATCCGTGGTAAAAATGATCTGAACAGGTAAAGAACATGCCTTTTCCCCTCCTTTGAGAAATATTTTGCCACTAAAGGGTATCAAATGATTCTGAGTAAGGACATTTTCAGAATAGTTGTGTGTCTGTGAGTAGCCTGTCCATGTGGGAGCACCGCTGCGACATAGAATGATTTCTTTGTGTAACTCTGGTACTTGAACTGAAAGTGTTTTGCCTTGAGCTTGAACTTACTTGGAAATGTTGTGATTTGTTACTTGTCTTCATAGCATACTGTAAATGCTTGCTTAAGTTACCGTATGTATTCCGTGAGAAAATATCAGTGTCTTGTTAATTGCATGTTGTGAGTTTGGACAATTTTTTACTTTTTTTTTAATAAACGTAGTCCTATAGTTCTTGTTTCACTTGTTTCACACTGGGTACTGTAATTGTTGTCTGTGAGAGATCTGTGCAATGGGGAAGGAAAGGGAAACAGCATTGGCATTTTCTGATTTGTTTGCCTCTGTGTGCCACAGTGTGTAAATATAGCCCATGTTACATAATAGTTTTTACTAAATGCTCCCTAGCTCTCGTGTCATCCCTCTGTGTGTATGTGTGTAAACTTGTACATTTTTCTTCATATATTTGTCAGGGGACCAAACTACCTGGAGTCTCCTGTTGGTCAGTTGGAAAGCTATGGCACACCAAATTTTTACCAGGCTCCTAGACAGCTGGTGGGCTTACCGGAGAATACTGTGATGCTTGATGAAATGACTCTGCGGCACATGGTCCAAGATTGCACAGCTGTGAAAACTCAGTTATTGAAACTGAAAAGATTACTGCACCAGGTGAGCTGTTTAAATGGAACAAAACCCAATAAGGATATTGAAGAAGGGGCCCAGATGGGCTAGTCATCTGGTTTTAGGCTGTCATTTTCTTTATATGTTGATTTTTACAGTGCTTAAGAAATCATACGCTTTTCATTGCTATTTAATATAGTACTTTTCTGCCTTTTCAGCACTGAACTGAATGCAAAAATATGATTTGTTAGCATGCTGCTTCTCTGTGGAAATGATGGGAAATTAATCAGTAGGTGCGAGGACCGGCTTTTATTTAATAAGGTGCTGAAAACCTGGGAGTAAAAAAATAGAAATCAATCACATTGACTTGCTGAATGCAAGCTTGTTCAATGACAATAGCTTTTTCTTTTAATAATAATAATAATAAAGCTTTGTTTCCTTCACTCTTTTAATCATTACTCTGTTTTGGCAAGAAGCTGAGCAAGTTCTGCTAGGTCAGCTCTATTAGAAGCACTGAAACTTAACCTTACCCATCTATTGTCATAAATTTTTAAGCAGCTTGTTCATGTCACCTGTAAGCTCTGCAAATTGTAGGAGTCTTTGGATCCATTTACATGTTAGTATGGAAAAGCGTGTGTTGTTTTCTTTAATGTTCTATTTATTGCTGTTCTTTCATAACAACGTAATGTAATGAAAACAAGTTTGTGCTTTAAAAGTAAGACACTAAAACAAAGCACGACAAAACAAAAAGCCAATCAGTCTTGAGGCTAATTGGAGGTTATGACTCTGTCTTTGAGAAATGTGAGCATTTGCTTCCCATGGTAACAGCGAATGCTAGAGATGTTTTTCCAGTGACAAAATCAGAAGTCCTATTGTACAAAAAATAAGTGTTGGGGAGGATGTGTTCTTGAAGCCTGATGTCTGAGCAGCAGGCTGCATGAACTGTGCTTCCTAACAGCCCCAAGCGTGTGATGAGTGCGTGAGATAACAGGGAACCTTTTGGCCAGAGCTCTTAATGCCTTCCACACAAGGACAACTAAACAAGCAGACAGATGATCTGTGTGCTTGTAATTCAGTGTGAAGATGTGCGAGTTACAGCCACACAGCGTGGGGCCTTGCAGAATGCTGTACTTGAAATGTTGCTCTAGTTTATATTAGCCAGACTTTACTGAAAAGTGACACAAGTCTTGTTTAAAAACAAAAAAAACCTTAGAGACAAGTTACTCCTGACGTGTGCATTCTTCAAAATGTGCTGCTTCTCTAGCCAAAAGCTTGATTTCTACCACTCTACTGTAAAAATTAGTTTTGTAATAATAGCAGTGAGTTTAAAAAAAAAAAAAAAAAATTGCTTTGCTTTTTCCCCTTGATTATAAACATAGTTTTGGAAACAATTGCATGAATTTTACCAATCTCAGTGCTAAAGTAGCCCTAGATGTCAGTTTGGGTCATATGACACTCTGCTTTTTATAACGTGTGAAAAAGCAAGAGAAAAAGTCAGAGCTCCTTTCAAACTTTTTAGTAAAAGAAGCAAAAGTTCTTGTGTTTGTTTCGCCTATATTTTACTTAGGTATAAATATTACCTTTTTGTCTGGATAAAACTTTAGCAATGTTTCTGATTTGGGTGGAAATACAGCTGTAGTCAGGTCCCAAATGAGAAGTAGTTTTTTTTTTTTAAAAAAAATAAAAATAAAAAAATAAAAATAAAATGTTATAATTAAAGTTGTTAGAAGAGTATCTAATAACCAGTGGTGTGCCATACTGCAGAGCGTGGTGCATGGTGAGTGTGCACCTAGCAGGCTCCTAGGGAGCCTTGCTGTGCTGTGGCTGTACCTCACATAACCATATCTAGAGTATCCTTAAATAACAGAGCTGCAACAGCGTGGTTTCATGTTGTGTTCAGCGTTCTGCCTGCAGAAATAAGGAGCTAGAGGAGCCTAGCCTGCTCTGAGCTCTTTGTGCCCAGGACAGCACTGCCAGCAGTACACCTGCTGTCTACCTGCTTCTCACGTACGGCTGTCGTTCAGTCTTAAACACTGAAATAGAGAACAGGGATCTCTCTCATGCAGAATTTTTGAGATTTTCACTGTGGTAATGATTAACCTCTCTGATTTTTGCAGCAATGTTACACCAGCTTATATGGAGAGGGCAATGTACCTTCCTGCACAGCTGTAATTATTTACAGGGAGATGTCGAGCTACTGGTGCGTGTTCTTACTCAACATTTAACTGAATCACTGACTTTGTACCAGAAGCAGTCAGTAACTAGTAAGAACCGACATCTCAACATTAATGCCTCTTAAGTGATGGCTGAGGTGCTTCATTTGCATGCCTAAAAGTAAATATGCTTTGCTTTTATCTTAAAGATTGCTTCCTTCTTCCTCCTCCTCAATTTCTTACAATTGTTGCTCTAGGTTGAGGCTACAGAAGTAATGCATCAGAGCTTCCATGTTTAGACAAGGGTTGTATTGCTTCAGATGCACTGGAGCCTTTGTAGGCAAGGACTGACCACCCTCTGTAGTAATTCCTCTCAGAAATGGCAGCAGTGGTTGCCACCCACCTTGTCTTATCCCAAACAAGTACTTATCTTTTAAGGAGGACTAAAACATGAAGCACGAAGGCTAATAAAAATGTTTCTTTTCGACTTAGCTTTCATCAATGGAAAATAAATTCTGTTCTCCAATCACAATATTCATTGTAACATATCAGATATGATGGTCTGAACTGTCTGAAGAAGTGTGAAAGGAAAAAGGAAGTCAGTAGTGCAAAATTGTCCAACATGCCAGTATGTTTTGGCTGAGGGGTTGGATCCGTAAGTCTCCTGAGTTCCTTTAAAGTATGGATTCATTGTGTTCTTCTCTCTTGATTCTGGTGAGATCTGTCAGAAATATTCTCCTTTGTTGCAGGAGTCCCAAATACAAGAAAGCAACTGAGTGGACTCTTTCTGGATATACATTGAGATTTTTTTTCTTGGAAGCTGCAGTTTTTTAGGAATATTATGACCTCTGAAGCACACTTGTGTGATTGCTCAGTGATTGTTCTGAGATGTTAACATTTTAATCATTATTTCAACTCAGTAATTTCTACTTGTACAGACACTTTTAAATGTCAGCTGTAAATGCAGTCTTAGACTGTGTAATGGAAAGGAACTCGGGAAATAAAACCTTTCTCCATTAAAGTGGTGTAGAGTAACTTATCTAATATTGCATTCAGGATCTTTCACAGCAGCTTAAAAAGATCTTTAGATGGAGTTCAGGAATTTAAGATGATTGTTAATGGATTCTGTTTCACCTAGAGAAGGAAACCAGGCGTTGATTAAAATTTTGCTGTACTTTGGCTGCTTTCTGAAATCAGTTCCTAGCTGAAAGATGCTACTGTCCTGGAAATGTGGCTGTTATTTCCCTGTTACTACCCAGCAGCAGAACTGCAGAACGTACTGGAGCCTGTCATCGTTTGCCTTTTGGTTTTATGTGTTTTGAAGCTGTAAAGTAAGAGACAGGAAAAAATGTGTGGGACGCTGGTAATATCAGCTAGCTACTGCTGTAGGCTTGTGCTGCGTATTAGGAACTGGTGGTGATTGCCAGTTAGATATTCCTGCAACCTCCTGTTGCTAATGTAAATGGAACTTAATCATGGCTAGTCTTTAGCAATGACAACAAAACAAAAATGTAGAATTGTTTGAGAATATCTTGTTATACGTGCAGAAACTTTGCACTCAAACCAGTTTCAGGGTGCATCATCTGTATTACATGGCAGACTTTCCACCTGGCAGGTGAATTTTAAAGGATCTGTCCAAATGCTTATCTGCTGACTCTTCTCTGAAATCATTACTTTCTACTTCTGTGGAAAGCGGATGACATGGCATTGATAGAATAAGGCCTTGGTTTATACTGACAAAATGCTTGAAGTTGGTGCTTTGTAGGAAAAAAAAGTCTTGATAGGGATTTGCAATATTTAGAACACAGCACAAAATGTAGCATTGCCAAATTAGTTTGTTATTCTTTTTGGGGACATGATGGAAGCACGAGCAGAAGAGAGAAATAGTCAGGACCTTCAACTTCACAGCAGGAACTGAATTGAAAACAAAAAATAAATGTGGGGAGCTGAGGTTTGAGAAAGTAAGGGAAGGCAGACTCCAAAGCCTGAAGTCACTTGGAGTATTTAATCGTGCTGCAGTGTGATTAAGTGTAGTGGCAAGGGGATCGATAAGCTGAATGGTACGAGATGGTGAGACTGACTGTGGTTCACATGAAACACAAGTCTGGCCTGGTGGAGCAATGTGAAGGAACAAACTCAAATTCTAAAAGAGAACAAGTCAGAAATGAAATAAATTAGAAGCCTCTGAGAATCAGTGGGCAACCAGAGAGCAAATTAGGGCAGAATATGGATGTTATCATAACAGTAATTGTGTTTACTGTGCTGCCAATGTGGGAAGAACTGCTTTGCTTTCACTGTCAAAATGAGGTTGTTGCAGTGAGGAAGATGAAGTGTATGCCCCTAGGTTGACCAAGTCTGAACAAACTTTGGTATGGTGTGGCTAAGGCTTATAAGTCAGCTTAATAAATTGAGAAATGTACCATCCTCAGTGATTAGGAGTCTGTCTTGAAGTAAGTGTCAGTGCAGTTTTGGGTACTGCAGGCTATTTCGTTTGGCTGGATGTGGAGTTTGTTGAAGTGGTTGAAATGCAGCGTGCTCTGTAACTCTGCACCTCCTGCTTGCATGGAACCACCTGTCTCCTCGGACAGAGCACGGCTTGGTGCTGGCCTGTGCAGGAGCTTACCAGTGCCAGGAAGGAGGCTGGGGGTGGCTTGGTGTAGCAACAGGCAGTTGGCTATTCCTGTGTGCTGCGTGAGCTAAATGCTACCTTTCTCACTGACCCACTTTGTGAAATAACTGGTGGTTCATTATGGAATTTGAAAGAAGGGTTCAGGCTACTGGTGACTTGTGCGGTAGGAATGCTCTTAGGAGGAAGGGAAAGCCTCGTGCTATGGAGCCTTGTTTGGCCTGGCAGATTTTCTGTTTGCTGTTGTTTTAAGTCTTGATTTTTACTGAAACAAACAAAGAGGTCTAAAGAAATAAACAACACAGCAAATAAAAATGGAATATTTTAGGATTAAACTGTTGGCTACTAGCTGTGGGCTATTGTAATAAATGTTTGACAGAAGACAATTGAAACTGTATGACAATCATGGCAGTATGTCAATGAAACTACAGCCAAATGCACAGTAAAATGCCAAGTAGTAAGCAAGTGAATAGCACCCTCTACTTGATGAACACAGTTTTCCATTTGCATCTTTACAAAAATGCTAAATTAGCAAACGAAGCTATGAAAATGAGCAATTTGCAATATAGAAAACTTGAAATTTTCTGTATTCTTTTTGGGAATTAAAGGCTTGACCTTGAAGAAAAAGTGTTCATTATTTTTTGGCTTCGTCAAGAGCTGTAGTTGTTACAATATTCAAAACATTCTCAGGATGAAATTATTATGACATTATTGGCAGTAAATTGTTTTAAAATCCTGCATGTTAAAAACACAGCTTATGTTGGAAAAGACCACAAGATAATTGCTGAAAATGCATTTGCTTCTAATGGATAGAGTTTACTTTTTAATAGAAGAATCTAAAATAATAGTACAGTATAATGAAAGCAATGGCTGACTTAAGCTTTGGGCTTATTTTCCTGTAAGGCAGAATAGGAGATGTCTGCTGAGAGAGTAGCCTTCTCTTTTCGGTTCTTTTGTAAGTTCTACACTGGATCTTGCACGTGTATTTAGCTAAAAATAAACCTGCAAGTAACCTAATGCAGAGAAATGCTAACATATTGTTACAGAAGCTGTAACATCTGTTCTCATGTTTTTCAAAAAGTTAGGGATGATATTTCTTTCAGAATAAACTTGTAGGTTTTGGGTGTTCTTAGCAGTTAAAGGGTATTTGTGTGCGGGTGTTTTTTTCCCACCACCTCAGCCTGTTCCCTTTATGTATTGTTAATAAATTCGGGGTGATTTTCCAAATCTTGCTATTGTCTTTAGTAAGCTTCTGGCTTCAGACTTGCTGTGATTTTGCAAACTACTTTTAAAAGTATCTCAAAGCATGTGATGACCCCCAGTTTGTTACAGAGGGAGCACTCCAAACTGGCCATGTGCCTCAGCGTTTGCTGTTGACTGAAGTCCAGCAAAAAATTTCTACTAAATGTGATTGAACTGAAAATCACTGTTGATAGCTGGTGGTAGATTGCTGATAGAGCATCAAGAAAAAGGCTGAAGTGATCAGTCATAGCAGTATTACCTGACTGTTGCTTGAGGTCATGCTGGATGAAATAATGCATACAAATATATATGAATTTCTATCAGGTTAAAGAAATGAATCTCTAACTAAAGACTGCACCTACATGGCTAAATAAACATGAACATCTACAGCATTAGTCTTCTGTCAGTGTGCGTACCAAAGGCTATTTTCATGCCTAAACTGAAAGTAGCTTTTGAATATAAGCTAAATGTATTGTTTAATTTCTACTTTTTTTTTGCAGTCTTAAATTTTGGAAATAGTTACAAATGTTTCTATTTTTTCCTTCTAATGCTGATGTTTTACGAAAGCAGGCTTCTGCTAAGGAAGTTAAAATATTTTATCCTTACGTGTTTTCAATCATAATTTTTCAGTGATTTTGGTAAGCATTTGTTTTTGATATATCTAACAAACTGTCCTGAAAGTGTTTTTGCAAGCATCTTTTATATTTGGTGCAAGTGAGACTAGTCCAACTGTTCTGAACATGTGTACACACAGGTTAAAAAACGAAGTACCGTTAGCTTTTTGTATAGGTAATTGCAATGTGATAACGTTTACAATAATTTTACCTTGGGTTTGAAACGATTCAGTTAGTCCTAGCATATGTTCACAATGGGGTACTGAAGTCCCTGCTGATAGTGATAGATTTGTGCTTTTTGCCAGTGGGGCTGTGTTTGTTGTATGTAATAAGATAATTAAAACAATGCTAAGGGTATTGGTGCAAACCAACTTGGCTGTTCCTTTGCTGGTGAGTATCACTCAGGTACAGCACAGGGCTTGAGTACTTTAATTGCCAGAAAATTTGCGATGGTCTTTGCAAGAAGGTCATAGTCCGCTGCTGCGGAACATCTTATTTCTCCAGTTGTGTGTGCATTGTATTGGTATACTACAGGTATCTCTTGTAGAGTTTTAAAAGCTAGGCAAGCTACTTTGTAAGTTTGTTTTCCTTTGTATCTTTCCCTCCCTGTAATAAATCGTTCATAGTTATAACTGTGACACTGATACACCTTTTCTTCTCTGAGTTTGTATTTAAGTAGTTATTTAAAGTTAACAGTTTTCGACAACGTTTTTTATTGCTGCTCTCTAACATTTTAGATATGTTTGGGATTAAATAAGGTTCTTGTCTTCAACATATTACTTTGCAAAATAGTTCAAATCACAGTAGAACTGTAGACTGCCAATAGCTGCTTCATCAGCCTATCACCTGCTGGCTGTTTGCCCCGAATGGACAGACAGTGCTTGTGAATTGAGCTGAACTGCACGGACAGCTGAAGGATACGCTATGTTAAGGAGTCAAGCCCTCAACAAACGAGCTGAATAGCCTTGTTCAAAACAAAAAGGCCAAGAAAGCATTTTTATTAAATAAACATGTATCTAAGTGATGGTGGAAATGAAATTTACCTGTCTTTGTATGGTAAAAGCAATTTGGAACTGTGTCATAATTCTTAGTATTTTTGTCTTTAGCTCTGGTGATGGCTTTGCATTCTTTGGCTGCAAATAATCAGTGCTACTAGGAAAAAGCAGAAATTGAATGGTTAAAAGCCACAAATTTGTTCTACTTTTCTCATCTGGATGTTCTCTTTAATGTTTAGTTAAAAATTTATAAGAAACTTCTCACAGAATAAAAGCAAAAAATGCACCTTACGTACATAAAAGGCATAAACAGGGCTATCTTTTTTCTCCACAATTGATCATTAGCATTTGAGCTGCAGTTTTACTGTTGTGACGTTTGGGTTGGGCTTGCTGGCCCAGACTGGTCGTTTTAGACATGTTTTGAGACACGATCTCGTGTGTTTTGTGTTCTGTGAATGCAATCTTAGTGCAAGTGCTTCAGGACATATCTAAGCAATTATCCTTCAACACCATTGCTGGTTTTTCTGTTTCTCCTTACTGTGTTTAGTTTTAGAATTTATGACCCTCATCAGGGAGGTGGGGGGAAGAAAGCTTTTTCATAGTTCTAGTTTTTATAATTGATATTCTCATGGCTGTGAAATAATTTTGTATTTGTCTGCACAGCAGTAAATGTTAATTTTGTAGTGAAGAATATCTAGCTGAAGTACTTTGGCTGTATATTTGGGTATTGCTCAGACACTTTTGAATGGGTACTGAAGGAAATGAAGCTTTTAAAATCACATAGTATCACTGTTCCTTTCTGATGTGAAACATTTAAACCCAATGGCCAATTTTTGCACAAAATCAATACGTTTTGACATAACTGTTACAGTGAGGGCGGTCAGACATTGTTACAGGCTCTGCTGAGAGGTGATGTGTCTGTATTCTTGAAAGGAAGTGTGAAAAGGAGTTGTTCCAGCAAGTAACTTGACAATTCCTTCTTGTTCTCGGTTAGAACGATGAAGATGTGTCACTGCAGGACATCTCGCTCTCAATTCCATCAAGTCCAGAACCACGAGAACCCGAGTCAACTTATTTTAAGGTAAATGACACCAATTTACTTTTCAGAATAAGAGATACAAACCTGCTTGTAAAAAGTAAATTAACTTCTCACTGAAGTAGTGCTTCTTGCATCTATTAAGGCCTAGCAAATATGTGTGTATGTATAGATCATCTCCTCGCTTTTGTTGAAATGGTCAGTTAACCTTCTAAAATACTTACTAATGCTAGTGCATCCTAAACAGGTAAAGTAAGTTAAATAGGTAAAACGTTGCTTTTTGATATTCATAGCAGTCATGGGAATGAACAACTGTAGAGAACATCTTTACAGGTTTTTCTCACAGTTTGATTTTTCTCATCGTTTAACATCTTTAAAGATATTTCTCTGTGGTCTTTTGAAAATACAAAGTTTTTTTGTCTTTTTGAAAATGTGAATATTTTTTCCTTTGATGTGTGAAGATACCATAATTATTTAATTACTTGCCTTTTTATTAGATTTTTTTGTTTACTTATGGTACAGGTTCCTTAGATGGTCTAATACCATTACTAATAGTCTGGAGATAGTATTTGATGGTTAGGTTGTTTTTTTTTTTTTTTTTATCTCCATGACATTGGTTTCTTATACAACAGATGAATCTGCATCAAAACTACAGCTGGTTTGCATACCCTGCAAATTTCGTGGATTGGCTAAACCCTTCTTTAGAGACTTCAAGTTTCTTCATTTGTTAGGTGTACTCCTCATCCCACCTCACCCTGTGAATGAGATGAGAGATTATGCTAATATTACTGCTAGGGCTCCTTGAGCCTCTGATGTGTTGTATCCTATAGAGGTGTTGATTTAGATTGTGTGGCCCTTAAGGAAAAACTCATATGGCCGATGTTCTATTGCAGACAGATGATTTACTGAATGAGATCAGGCAGCTTAAAGATGAACTGAAGAAAAAGGATGAAACAATCAACCAATTAGAGCATCAACTTGTAAGTTCAATGCTAAATGCTTAACAAAATCCCAAGTAAGCACTGCAGAGTGCAAGCTTAATGGATATTTCTTATGAAGGCTTTAAAAGGGCTAAATTTCTCATTTTTACTCTTTCTTGGGGAATCTTTAATTCAGTAGACCAGTCATGATTTGTATTTTTAATAATGAGCAAATAAGCCTATGGCTCTGAAACCTAGGGACTCTTATAAATCAGATTCAGATGAATACACATCCACAAGCAAAAGCATTATATGTCTTTTCACTTTTTGCTCTTTTTCTAAGCTGATTTTGTATTTTGAAATATATATCTCTGCATTTGGTTCTGGCAAACTAGCCTACTATGGCAATTCTTGCCAAGTAGTCCCATGTTTCCAAGCCGTTTCATAAAGTTACTTCAGATAAATTGCTTTTTAAATTTACTTCGAAGTGATAGTCTTGATCTAGTATCAATCAAAACCACAGAGGAGTAGCATGGAGGGAAGGTATTTAAACATGTTGGGCTTTATAAAAGCATTGCAAACAAACTTCTATGGGAAGAACTTTTTTCCTTGCAATTTCCTGTGCAATCTATGCATTTTCCGTGATTAATGATACTGTGTTTGTCATTGCTTTCACATCCCATTTCACTTAACAACAGTGAAACTGATTCATGCCACAGGACATGCAAGTCTGATGTGGGATATGAAATTTTCATTTTATAACAAATTTCATAACAGTCCTCATGAAACTACATTCTAAAGGTTACCACCATTTAACTAAGTTGCAATTTCATCTCTTTGCATACAGTGAGTAAAGATTTTGAAGGTATGGTTACCTGGCTGTTCATCTTGAATAACTGCAGATATTTGCACTTACTATGTTTTTAGGTATATGTGCATACATATGACACACATCTTTCAAGTACTCTCCTGGGAAAAAGAAGTAATCCAGAGGAATTAATTGTTAGATAAGCAATTAACACAAGGACTAGTACTTCATTTGTAGCAATGCAAAGTAAACACGGTAACCATGCCAGAAGGGATTAAGTGCTGCGCCTGAAAGGTGTTTTTCAACCATCTTAATTATTTTCTAATCATTTATCCTTTCTCTTTCTTGGGGGGTTAAGGCCAGTAGATGTAACTGCCAGAAAGACAACCAAAAATCTACAGGGGCAACGTGCGTGTATGCTGATAAATTTACACAAACCTCCTGGAGGAGGAGTTCTGTGAGTAAAACTTGCCATGACCTCTTTGCTTTTCATTCCTCAATTTTATAATTAATCCAGTTACACAAGTTGGCTGTACTTAAGAGATTATGCTGTATATTGGTGTTTTATTCATGTCCTTTCTTCTGTGCCTACCTCAAACATTCTTTTTCAGACCTTTTCTTATTTAAAAAAATATTACAAACTTTTATTTTAAAATTTGTAATTACTCTTCAGAATTCTGTTTAATCATCTTCTGCAGTATGTATGTCACTGGCAGCCCAAGCTGTATATCTAACCATATATAAAGACATTTTCTTATTTTGATTTTAAAGTCAGTTTTCCATATCTGTTTTTTTTTTTTTTTCTTATTGAAATTCAATTGTTGCTGCGTGCACACTTGAGGAAAAGTAACAGCATATTCTAATGTTAGGTCTCTAAGTGTAAATAACAGAAGTCAGTTTTCTCTTAAGTCAATTTCTACAAATAAATGACTAATGCAAAAAATTGTTGGGTGATAATCACTTTGACAGAGGACATATTCATTTCCATATGTCATTGCATCAATCATATTTGCTCAAATTGTACAAAATTGTTGCATTCTTCATGAAACTGTGATAGAATACTTAAGATGGAGTGGTAGTGGAGGGAAACAACACTTTTGATATTGTATAATAACATAGGAGCGTCTCTGAATGACGAACAAGGCTTTTATCAGTCACCAGCAAGTAGTCTTTGGATCATAATCTTGCAGCTGCTGCTCTAGCTAGAGAACCCTGAACGTTTTCTTAAGATTAAAAAAGGGTTAGACTTCCTTGTTTCCTATTTGCCGTGCCCCAAGTTATTTGTTGTCAGATTGTAGTAAAGATGAATCAACTCTGCCACCCTTCTAAAACTATTCTTTTAAGTACCTAGTTCTAGGATAGAAATACCACCTTAAGCTATGTTCACCACTTCCTAGCAAATAGTTTTTTTTCCTGTTGAGAGCATGCTTTCCAAACATCTGTTGTCTGATTAGAATCCAAAGTAAAGAGAACGTAACCTTGTGTCTCTTTTTTGCTCTGACACCTCTGTTCCAATAAGTGCGTGTAATGTCCTTGATTTTTATTCCATTTACTTCTGTTCTCCAATGTTCTCCAATGTCTTGGAGGTTTTGAGCTCTTATGTTTTTTAGCAGGATTTAATTTCTTATGTGTGACATGCTTGTGATGTTTTCCCACACTGATGCTATTGCTAACTTACTGTCTATTGTTGCTTCTGTAGTCTTTTTTTCCTCTCTCATTTTCTGTGTAAATTCAGAAACAGAATAGTAATTATTAAAATTTAATTGCCATCTGCAGAAGCTGTAGTTGAAGCCATCTATACGATGAGTTGTTGAGAAAAAGATATCAGAAGATTATGTGAGAGGCTAAGTTAATATTTCAGCTAAAAGGATTAATTTGGCCCAATTACTTCTTTGTTAGGTTGAAGTATGTGTCTTCAAAGTTCACTACTTTGTCTCAGAAAGGCATTTCATTGTTATGTGAAGATTAAGTCAGATTAAGGGAGAATATCTTTATAAATTAAAAAAAAAAAAAAGGGAGGGGTTAATGGTTGGGAGTGAGTGCATATATTCACATACATGTAGACATATACACTTATTCAAAATAAATTGCTTTTCAGGAACTGTTATTTGTAGATTATCAAAAGAGATCTAAAAAAATTTTGGGAACAATTATGCCTTCTTGTGGCTTATTCTGTAGTGTAAGTGTACAAAATCCTTGGCATGAAGTTATTTTTGGTCTGGAACTCAATGACCGAGTGTCACTTGCAGTAGAAAGGAGAAACAAAAGGCTGTGTTTTCTTAAGGGAGGAGGACAGTAAAAGCAAATAGCAGGAGACGGGTGAGAGAAATGTGTTTTCACTAGAAAAAGACTTTTTTTTTTTCTTTGCTTTATTAAGTTTGCTGTTCATTTTAAACTAATGGTCTTGAATTGAGGATGCAGGCTGGAAAAAATCAGGTCCATTGCTTCTAAACGTGATACAAATCACAAAATGTTCTTAATGTTTATGGAAATTATGAAGGTTTTATGTAGGTTACAGATTTTAAAACCAAATCATAATTAAAATCTTGGGAATGGATGTTGAACTCTTTTGAAACATATAAGCTTTTTGTACCTCTAAGCATGTTAATAATTATCAAGGCTGATGAATATTCAACTACTTTTTTTTTTCTTAGCACTGACCTGTCACTCACTTCAAATGATGGTGAATATCAGGAGGTTACTTTGTATAACTTCGTTCTAACACTTCACAAGTTCTAGTAGAACTGATACTATGTGTTAATTTAGTGAAGCATAAATAAGTCCTTGAACATACAGTAATTTGCTGTTTAGAAAAATACTTCCAGAAATGTACTTGACAAACTTAGCTAATGTAATATTTCGTAAAGAATAGATGCTAGAATAAAGTAGGGAATAATGACAATGAAAATCATATATTAAAAGATCTCAGGGATTTAAGGCCCACGTGTATTGCGGTAACTTATTGCTATTTTACTCTCCGTATAATTTAGTTAATAATCCTGATAACTTCATGGCTTTCCTAGTAAATAGGCAAGTAAGCATCATTAAATGTTTTCTTTCTTTTCTTTAATACCCAATACATTTCTAGAAAATGGTCCAGAAAATGGTCCATCCTGATGTAGTCATAAATTTGTTTGGGATTATTCTTTGCAGCAACCACAGTTTTTTGAAAGTAGCTTTTGAAATTTTTCCTATGTAAAGGTAAATGTGTACATAAATGTAATTTACGTAAATTTAGGTTAATTCTTCAAACTTGTTTAGAAAAGTGAGCATATCAAGATGAAGTAGGTAGCTCCCTTTTGTCCAGCCACTCTCTGTTACACAGTATGCCATGAATGTAGTGTCCTGTATGCTCAGAACTACATCAGATAGTTGTACTGTCTGTATAGACAGCAATAACTTAGGGGAAACCATTATTCTTGTTTAGCCATCCTCAGAGTAATGACTTGTGCAAGTATTGACCGATGGGGTAGATCGTGACATTTTTAGAAGGATTTTATATAGATCTCTTTTAATGAATTCACTTCCAGTCAATATATGCCTACTGTTTAGCTGTGATGAAAAGTAGAAGTAAATAAAACCTTGAAGGAGATATTGAATATAAAATTACCTGGAGGATTTAATGTTGATGGGGAAGGCTTACAAGGAACAAAAATGTGAGCATCCATTGCCATAACTGTCTTGCAGGCTTTGCAACAGTTTCTGTAACACTAAATACTTTTTCAAAGGTAATGAAGTTACAGAGGTTAAATATCAAGTCTTGAGATTATATTGACAAAGTATTTGGTTTCTTGGACTGGCAAGGTTGTTTGCAAGTGCTGAGAAATAAAATAGTAGCAAGTTAACAGTAAAATCCTGAATTTGGGTGGAGATGCCTGTAAGGGATTCTGGCCCCTAAGATCCGGTTCCTTAGCATAATAGAATTCCTCCTAGTCTGTGAGTGCTCTCCTGTGACATGGAACAGTAATATTGTACAGTAAAAGCTGATTTTCTCCTTCATCTCAGAGTAGTAAGTTGCAATGAGATCAAGGTTTGCTTCCTGAAGGTTTATATAAATTCATTCCTGTCTCTGGTAAAATGACAACAGAAACATCAGTGTCCATGGGAGCATGTGTATTCCTGTTCTTTGCTACATCTCTTCTCCTGCACTGAGACATTCTTTGCCTTCCATCAGACCTTCCATTGGAGTATTGCTCCAGCCAAGTGTTCCAAAGCCTTGCACATCCATTGTTTTGGTGAACCTTCATAATATTTTTGCTGGCTTTGTGTACTGTTGTTGTCTTTAACTTCTTCCATCTTAGCCTTAGATTTTCTGTGTGCTTTGACTATGCAACTATTAGTGTAAACCTCCAGGTGCTGAAGCCTAGTCGCTATGTAAGTGTTTATCTTCACATTTAGTGTAAGTTTGTTATTGTCCAGCACTACTTCACTGTTCTCTCGCTGATCATACATAGGACCTATACATAGGTCACTCCAAAAGTAATTCTTCCTATTTATTTCCATAGAAACTACAACTACAAAGAGCACAGTGACACTATTTGATAAAGCAAATTCTCAGCTAGAAAACACTCTTTTGCAATAGAGTCACCACCAATAGCTCTGCATTTTTGTCAGTGATGAACAAGAGCCTGCGTGCTGTGCATGTCAAAAGCTACACAAGTGGAGGTGGCCCACTGTTCCACAGCTGCTATGATGGACATCATTGATAGGAAAACGTTACCCACAAAGTCTGTCTTTGATTGGCCAAAACAGATGGAAATCAGAAGGTGCCAAATCTGGTGGGTGTGGTAGGACAGTCCAGCCAAGACTGGCAGTGTGTTCCATGGTCTTCAAACTGGGGCCTGGCATTATCGTGTTGCAAGAGAAATGTTGTCTTCTGGCCTGACTCTGGAAGTTTGAGCCTTCAGCTTAGGTAGTGTTGCAATGTAGTGGTCAGAGTTGATGGTTTCTCTGGGTTCCAGGAAATACAGAAAGATGACCCCTTTCCTATGCTATAAGACAGTGCACATCACTTTACCCGCTGCATCTTGAACTTTCTTCATGAGGAATTCACATGTCGCTACTCCGTGGACTGCCTTTTTGACTCTGGCTCCTAGTGGTAACACCTCACCTCATCACCAGTAATCATAGAATCATCATGGAATCATCAAGGTTGGAAAAGACCACTAAGATCATCTAGTCCAACTGTCGACCCATCACTCCCTTAACCGCTAAACCATGTCCCTCAGTGCCACATCTACCCTTTCCTTGAAAACCCCCATTGACAGTGACTCCACCACTTCCCTGGGCAGTCTGTTTCAATTCATTACCACTCTTTCTGAGAAGAAATTTTTCCTCATATCCAAGCTGAACTTCCCCTGAGGCAACTTGAGGCCATTACCTCTCATCCTGTCTTTAAGTTACCTGGGAGAAGAGGCTGTCCCCCACTTTGCCACAACCTCCTTTCAGGTAGCTGTCACTCCTCATAAGACTTGAGTTCCAGACTCCTCATCAGCTTTGTTCCCCTTTAGACATGCTCCAGGGCCTCAAGTGTATTTCTTGCAGTGAGGGGCTCAAAATTGAACACAGTACTAGAGGTGTGGCCTCACTAGTACTGAGTACAGAGGGACAGTCACCTCCCTAGTCCTGATGCAGTCCAGGACACTGTCACCTTTGGCCTCTTATTGGTTCAATAGGTCCTGACAAACTTGCGCATGGTGTCCTTTTCTATTCCTGTGAGCATTTGTGGGACTCACTTGGCACAAACTGTGCCAATGTTGCCACCATCATTTCCAACGCATTGAAGCCAATATTCAGCTCTGTACACAGTTCCCTGTTAGTAATCTACTGATTCGCATGGGTGAGCTGATCAAGACACTCATCATTTTGTGGTGTGACAGCTGTGCATATCCATCTGGAACGTGGCTTATCTTTCACATTGCTGTTGCCACTGCTGAAACGCACTCCCTGCCACCTCAATGTACTTGTATCCACTGTTTGGTCTCCGTCAATGTTCAGCAAGCATTGGTAGATGTCAATGGATGCTATTTTTTCCCCGCACGGAGGAATTAAACTTGCTTCATCTGCACTTCCATGTCAGATGCCATTGTGTCAGAGTGCCCCTCTGCTGCCATCTGTCACACAGCAGCAAAACAGAATGGGATATTGGTGGAAAGGTTCAATCTCTACTGCCATAGCACCATCATCTGCCTTTGACATAATGGGCCAATGTAATAAAACATTACTTTCAGAGCAGCCCTCTGAAAAAGAAGGCTAAAAAAAGACCTCTAATAAAACATTTTTTTTGGTCCATGTACTTTTTTGGTACATGTACTTTTTGGTTCTAGCTGGACTAGGTAGCTGTGTTGTGCATCTGCTTCTTGCTTTGCTACAGTGATGTTGTGTAACATGTAGGCACGTGCAGAGAAGATGTCATTTAGACCTTTCATGGGCAATTCATGCTTGTTTAGTGTAAAACCACTATATAAAACTTGTTTTATACTAACAAAATGACCATTGCGTGTCAGAGCTGCTCATTTATATCTTTCTGGTGCAAGGCTAGCAAAAGGAAACTGCTTCAAAAACACTTTGTTTGCATTGACGCTTGAATTATGTCATTGTGAGTTTCTGTATGATGTGCTGCTCTGAGTTTATATGGGGCATCCAGCAATGCTAGGTGAGATAGCAAACATAATCCTGGTAGAGCTCAAAAGCTCCAGACATATGGATCTTTCCTGTAGTTGTTTCTGCAGCTGGAAAAACTTCTCAAAGCAGTAGTAGTTTTGAATACTGGTGTATTCTTGGAAAAAGAGCTGCAATATTTGGCTGTTGGCCTAAGATTACTACACAGCAGTAGCTTAGAAATATTTCCACTGTCCTGCTCTGGCAGAAGCATTTCCTTTCGTTTGTGTGATGGCTTATTCCAAGGTTGAAGTCTCTTCATAGCAATGGAAAACTTTGGCAGTAGTATCTTTGTAGTAGCATTTTTTTTTCTAAAAATGAACAAAACCAACAATAACAAAACACAGGTTTTCCAATGCAGTTTGGATTAAAACTTCAGAAAGCTTTTAACAACAATTGCTTAGTTAGTCAGGATCTGTGAAAAACATTCATTTTGTTCTGCATCACAGGCTACTTGATTTCAGTTGGTCTTATTTCTCCACACTGTTCCAGAATCTCCTGTTTTGCCTGGTACTTAATTCTGAATCACTTTTCTGTTGGGATGCTTTTGCTGTTTCACAATTTCAGTATCTGGGAAATGAGAGGAATGGGATTAAAATTCAGTGCCTGGATACGTATAGTAGCTGAGGGGGGAGGATCCCTTGTGACTGCTGTCTAGCATTAAAATGCAAGTGGAAAGACTTGCATCACAGCTGCAGAACTCAGAAGAATCGAAACATTTTTATTTATTTTGTAATAAAAGCTTAGGTAAGTAATATTCTCATCTTTCAATTCTACTATTGCCTTCTTATGGATTTTAGAGACTTTCTGATAATCAAGCAAAAAGGATTTGTAGTCCATGTTTCTTCCCTGCATTTATTTGGAAACTACCATTTTCTGTGTGCTTTAAATATGTACCATAATCTAAGGAGACGCACTTATTCCTGTGTATGTGTGTTTTCCTGTTCTTTGGATTTCTTGGGAACCTGAGCATGCATTTGGCTAATAGAGGGGGATGAATGTGAGTCATTCTTTAAAGAAAAAGCTTTGTAAATTTCTTTGCTGGAGCTCTGTAAAATGCTATTAAAAGAAAAGTCATCTTTCCATAAGCCAGGTTTATTGTCAAATACCAATCTCTTAATGTAATATATGCAGAGGATCAGTATAATCTTGATCATTTCTAAAATCAACATAAGTTACAATATCTGAACTAGTAAATCTCCAGCACTGTCTTTCCTATTCCTTACTTGATTCCATTGATGTTGATTTTTAATTACTTTTTTTGATGTACAGATAGGCAATGCTTTATTATTTTACAAGGGAGAAATCCAGCTTTTATTTGAGACTTGCCTATATGGAGCAGTGCAAATTTTGAAGACTACTGCCAGAGGAATAACTAGTTCTGCTTCTCAACTTGTAAAATGTTCTCTGTCATTTCTGAGAGGGGAACTGAGCCATGCCTGGAGAGCAGTTCAGCCTTGCAGGCAAAACACTGAAATGAGTTACTTGCCCTTTCTCCATTTATTTCTTCAGTCAACAAATAACAATTAAATGCCATGAAGAATTACTGAGCAGACTGTATTTAGGGCTGCTTTTGGAAGTGCTAGTATGGATGCCTGAAAAGTACTGAAATGTATCGAGACATCTCAATACTTTTTTGCTTTTACAATCGTATCATAACTATCATGCACCTCAGCTGGCTTGTACTTAATCTCTTGCTTTTTAGAGAGGAAGGAAGAGGATAAAAAATCTTTCACCACCCTTCTTAAATTAATGCATTAAAATACCAAAGAAGGCTGCGGAGAAAAAAAAAAAAAAACAGCAACAAAGAAACACGTCAAGTCGAACAGTTCTCTACAAGATGAAACCCGTGCCTGGTGATATTGGGGTTTTTACTGTCTGGAGACTGGACTATAGTTAGAGAATGGAAAGAATTTTCTGTTGTTCCTCAAACTTGACGTAGTTTAGGATGAAACATGAGCAAATTTTATGGAGATGGCCTGAAGAATGTAGTGTTCTTTTGTACAGTGCTGTGGAAATCCAAAGCTTTTGTTAATGTCTCATCAATCACAGCTCAATGAGTCTTGTTCCTAGGAATATTTCTGTTTTTAACACCGGTCACCAGTCTCAGTTGATGCAACATATTATTGTTCTGTCGTGCTGCTAGACTGAAACTAGTAATGTTCTTTCATGCCTCAGTCTAGAGATTGTATAAACACTAATGGCTACTGACAGAGGGCAGTAAGAACAGGTTAAGTAATGAATATCTCCATTTAGACAAAAATAGCTTTTTCATAATTGTTTAATCTCAGCTTCTGAAGAAGAATAGAGAGGCCTTCTCGGCTTTTTTGTTTTTCTGCTTTAAGAGTGTTCTAGCTAGCAAGTTCTAACATTTGATGTAAATGTGTATGTTAAGTTGTATCTTAGCAGTAATGAACCTTGAATAATGGTGGATAAAAGCTAATTAGATGTAGACAAGTGGTAGGTCAGGAAATTTTGAAGCTTCTGTAAGATTTAAAAAAAAAAAAAAAAAAAAGCAGAACATTTCTTCATAGAAACAGTGTGATGCTTAATATTCTTTGAAAAGAGTCATGGAAATAAACCACTACTTTGTTCAGCCATGGCAATGTGATGATGTGCAACAGACAAGGCAGCAGAGAAACTAGAGGGGAGGGGCAAACTATGTTCCTGTTACTTTTGGTGGAGATGTTTGTTTAGATACCAAATTCCTGTTATCTAAAGGAATAGCTACAAATGGCTGCTGTTGCTGTCTGCTGGTTACTGGTAGCAATGGCAGTCCTTATTCTCAGAAGCAGCATTCCCAAACCTGCAGAAACACAAGTTTTCAACTGGCAAACAGTGAAATGGTTGTAAAGACTAAAACCTGACTTGCTGAAATGGGACATCAAGAGTGTCTGATCTGAGTTCCGACTTTGGTAGGTTTCTTTTAAACATATGGGTATGGAGAAAAAGACTAACTACGTAAAGTTACTTTTCCATGTATCACTTCTGTGGTGATCTGAAACATCTGAGAGGCAAACCTTGCGTGTCATCGACATACACAGTCACAGTTCTGATTCTGTAGTAGAAGCTCAAGCTCCTAAAGCTAAGTGCAAGGCAAGCAGTTCCATGTCACCTTTCCTCTTTTACAGTTGATAACACTATCAAAACATGAGTGAAGCAGACTCAAAAGCACCAAGATCTGTTAGGAATCTTTTTCTGAGAAAATCTTTTTGTTGTAAACGAAACTGTTTTGTTTTCTAGTGGATCAGCATTGTTAACCAACGCAGTAATTGGTGAGGCATTTTAAAAACATTCCTGAAACCTATAAAAATAAAAATCCTAGCATGCATTTTTAACGTGAAAAGTTCAGCTATTATATTTTTCCCTGGGGAAAAAAAAATCTTGAACAGAAATGTGTGTGTAGATATTGAATAAAAATGAAGGTGTATTATGAGATTTCTGGCTAGGTTAGGGTATCATAATGTCGTCATTTCTTGTAGGCTTCCGTAGCATCTTGCATTTGCCTTAACCAAGTAGGGAAAACTCATAAATATAATGATGCCTTTCTGGGGGAAAACGGAAAAGAATGGTGTGGCTTTTTGGTGTCTTGTTTTTCTCCTGTTCTCTTTTTTATTATACTTCTCCCCCTCTCTCTTTCTGCACAGGGTGGGTATTCTGCTCCCTCCTTCTCTCCCTGGCAGGGCTCATTCCAGGGCATCCCTCGGACTGTTCCACCGCACCGCAGACAGAGTGAGTCTGTACCTCTCACTCATCTCCCTCACCGTGTTCCAGTAGAAGCTTCCCTTTGCACGCACTGTTCATCTCGTAGTATCCTCCTTTCTCAGGCAGATTTACAGGCATACACAACAGTCTGTGGCTAACCAAAATGCTTCCTTCAACCAGCGTACAAGCAGCTACAGCTTAGAGCTTTATAACAGTTACTGAATGCTGATTTACTTCAGCAGTTCTTCAGGCAAACCCGAGTAGTCCCTTGTTTCCAGTCATGTCTTAACATAAATCTTGCTTGCTGCATTTTCCCTTCGTTTTTCATGGCTGTAATATACTATCTTGTTTGTATTTGTTCTGTTTGCTCATAAGTCTGCATGTTTGCATACGTGGATGTATTTACATCAATATGTTGTGGATGTACATAAAAAATTACTGAGAATGTAGTTGTCATTGCCTCACAATAATTTTTCTTAACTTTTCAGAATGGCTTTCTTGAAACTAGCGTTTTTTTTTCTCCTGGTGTTTACTGTAAAAAGACTTCTAATACATTGAAGTGGCTGTTGCAAAACCTGCATGATTTGCTAACGTTGCTTTTGTGCTAGCTAAAATATGGGCTGATATAAGATGCTTTTGTTCTCTTGGCTTGGATCTGCAAAACAAAGACAATTGCTGATTTTAAAAATGTATGCTTACATAGATGTAGAGAAATGGTAAGTCTGGTTTTGTGCTTTGGATTGCATTATAAACAGATAACTGTTCAAAGAAATATAACTAGTTAATGAAGCAAAGTTATATTTTTAAAAATTTACTGTAATTTGACAATTACAGTGGTTGCTTAGCAATTTACAAGAGTGTATTTGGACAGGAAATGCAATGATATTATGGAAACAGTAAGATTTCCAAGGCTGGTGGCAATCTGAAGAATAAGCTGCACTTTGGAAAACTAAGCTTACATTTATTTCAGATTGAAATAATCCTGACAATTATTTCAACTACAAGAAAGTATTGTAAAGTGTCCCATAAATTGTATTTCAAATACTCTCTTGACATTTTTGTAACAATATTAATTTAATCAGCTCACCAGGAATGCACTCCCTGTTCCGTAGGCTTTTCTCTATGCAATAGAGGGATATGCTTCATTTGTGTGTGCGTGTCTGTAAATGTAATGAATGTACAACCCCAAAGCTGATCATCATGCCCTCTGTTTCTGGCTAGAGGGCAAGCAATACCACAGTGTTGCTGGTTTGCTGTCCTGTCAGGAGAGAATTGGTGTTCGAAAAGATTGGGTTTAGACCTGAGGAACATATAAATGCCACATTTTTGGAACTTAACAGTCGGAGTTGGAATGGACAATGGTGTGTGAGCTGCCAGTGTGTGCCTCTGGTGTCACACCATTCACATCGACTGCTTAACTGAAGAAGAAAACTGCTAATCTCTTTGCAGTTCTGAGCTCTCACTTAATTCCCCCACCAACAGCAGCAGCCTCTTATTTAAGGACTTCAGAGTGAACTTCCATTACTAAAGCTGGTTGGATTTTTTAAACTTTACATCTTATGCATTAAATTACATAAATTAATAATTACTGGAATTATCACTAGCATCTTTCTATATCCCTATACTCAGTTTTCCCTTGATTCAGAGGTTTTAGGTCTTCTGTCTTTGGGGAATGCCAAAGGGGAGTTTTCGTGGCAAGTGATGAGCTGGGTATCACCATTAAGAATAGGAAAACAACCTTGCAGTTCTTTTGTGATAATATAGAGAAGGTGATGGGAACACAAAGGATTCTGTTTTGTTTGGCAATGTTTTCTGTCTGGAGACAATTGGAATTCAGGCACTTGTTTAAATTTTGCAGACACTGGAACACAGGCGGTTCTGTCTAAACATCAGGAAGCATTCCATATTGTACAGGTAACAGAGCACTGGGCTCAGGCTGCCCAGAGAGGCTGTGGAGTCTCCTCGGAGATCTTCAGAAGCTGCCTGGGATGTGGTCCTGGGCACCCTTCTTCTGGGTGTCCCTGCTGAGCAGGGGTTGGGCCAGATGGACCCAGAGGTTCCTGCTAGCATCACCTACTCTTGGAGATTCAGGATCCCAAACCTAAATAGCATCTGCACTTGTGAGTGGTGCAAGTTTTTGCTATGTTTCTGGTAGTTGGTGGATGGATAGATCACTTATAAACACTGTAGATTGAGGGCATAAATGTGCAAACTGGTCATATTTAGTTCTTTACCATAGCATAATTCTATGGCTGCGCTGCTGTACAAAACAGATAACATATCCCTGCTGCATATCATTATAATACTGTGGTGTGCACAGTTTTTCTATTAGCATTGGTTACAAGGTTAGCGTGCCTGCTGCCTGAGCTGCCTGAAGAACCAACCATGACATGGATTTTTTTTGCCACGCTTTGGAATTAGATGCATGTTTTCTACTTCTAATGAGAATTATTTTTGTAATACTTTGTTGCTTTGACAGCCTTGGAGACGATTCAGCATTTTATATTTCATGAACAGTTTCTCAGTAGTATGTTGATTTCTTTTTAAGGATGAAATTGTATGGTTTTAGTATTCCTATAACTTATGTATGTTGAACTCAGTTCTTATACTGTGTTGCTTTATTTTTCTATTGGTAATAGGATATAATTTGAGAATATAACAAACTTTCTTCAGTACCATTCAAAACTTCTGTATTTGTGTTCTGGAGCTTTAATAATGTATGTCTAGAAATGTGGTGTTTAGAACAGACATTTTCAATGAACCAACTATAAACTGTTATAATACAAGA
The DNA here is from genome assembly GCA_013396635.1 of Penelope pileata. Classification (NCBI taxonomy): domain Eukaryota; kingdom Metazoa; phylum Chordata; class Aves; order Galliformes; family Cracidae; genus Penelope; species Penelope pileata. Next base: position 907,657 of record WBMW01006194.1, on the reverse strand, counting down.
ATATTATACCAGTTTCTCTAGGCACATAAACCCAAGTACTTTTCTGTACAGAAACACAAATGAAAACTTTTTTTGCTCACCTCAAGCACTGCAGTTGTTCACACCTGTTTACTATGCTCTTTGTGAGGAAAGTAAATAAAGCTTTTGTATGTAAGCATTACAAATAAAGGTAATGTAAGTAATTCTAGCAGGTGACGTGTACTTCCTTCACCAGCAAGAAGGCTGCAGTATGCATGTTGATTATGAATCAGGTTCATGCTTTACTTTTTTATGCTTTTTTCAACAAGAGTATGCCACTTAACATTATGGCATGTTTCCATGATAAATATAAGAATTTATTGACCAATTTAGGTTCTTGGTAGGGTGTGTTAAGTGTTGATGCTAGCAGGACAAATTCGTTTCAGAAAATTATCTTGGAAGTTCTATGACTCTCATGCTAAGAGTGATGAATTATTTAAAATGTCCTGGAAAGACTATATTATTGTCCTTTATATGTATTTATTTGTGCTGTAAGAGATTAGTGTGCAGTTACATGAAGAAATGTCTTTTAAGAAAACCCCTTCTCCCAAGTTGGGTGGCTGCAGTTTGAACTACAATGGAATTGGTTCTTGTACCTAATCAGTTAAGTTTGCAATCAAAGCTTGATTTTGTATGGTCGTACTTTCCTGTTAGTTACATGTATATCTGAATTCATAGGTGAAATTACCTGTGTTGATGTGTATGTTATTTTCAGTAATTTTCCTTGAAGGTAGCATTTTTCTTGTAGAAAGTTGTATTTACATACAGACTATGCAGAAAAATTCATGCTATGCCATATTACTAACTATTTTATTACCTCAAACAGTGGTGAAAAATGATTTGGAGAAGAGGGGGGAGATTAGATTTGTTTTGTCATGGTCCTTACCGTAGAATGCTATTTTATGGTGTTGAAACACAGGTTTGGTACAATTAGCTGGAAGAAAAGGAGGGGAAAAACAAACAAATAAATTAAAATATTGACAAATACTACAGATTAAAGGTGTGAAATCTTGATGTTTTCCAGAACTAGAAAATGACAGCTTTTCAGTGTAGGTTTCCAGCAAGGCTGCAACTTCAAATGAAGGTCTGTGAAATGACAGCTTATCCTGTGCCATGGCAGTGAGATAAGTGATGTCAGGAAAAAAACCATATATGTGGCAGGGTTTGTGTTCCTCCCTGTTCCTTGCTCCGTTTCCAAAAAGAAGAAATGGTAGTTTGGAGTCTCTTCAGGCTTATGAGTGAGTTGCAAGGAAGATGGGCACAGGCAGCGTGGTCAGAATACGTAACACAGTTTGTCTTACAACACTGTTGTTCATTGTTAGGTATCTAGCATATATGTGTGTGGGTGCAGGTATTTTTGGTGTATATATTTATAATCATACACAAACTAGTCACTATTCTTAATGATATTTGCAGCATAAGAGATTAAATGTGTTAAAAGACTTGAAGCTCAAAGAGCAAAGGTATTCCTTGCAGATCTTGCTATAAACATGGTTCATACTGCCTTACTTAAACACTACTGCTATTTTTTTCTGAAAGATGGATTAAAGACAAGTGGGGAATGTGCTAATTGCAATTTAAATGATGAAAAGTTGCAGTTCTGTCATGGCAATTGCTCGATGTTTTGTCTTGGTCCTCTGACATCATTGTCCTTGTCTTTTTCTCGTCTCTGCTTTCCCATTATGCCATTGGCAAGGAGTTGAGAAGTTAGTCCATTACTTCTGTGATAAAGCGTGGTACAGTACAACCTCAGATTTCTTCCCATCTCCTCCTCACGCATTTTTACTGTTGTTCTTTTGCCCTATGCATGATGCATGTCTATTGGAGATGTGCATGCAGTTCTGATTTCTCATTGCTTCATTTCCATTGTTCCTCAAAATACTGCAGGGAGAAAATGTCTATGCTTCATACTGCAGAGGTACTATATGGGGAGTTGAGATGGGTATTCAGATTAGAGAGAATAACAAAACAAAAGTGAAGGGAATTTTACAGTAGTGATACTGCAGTGACTATAACTGTCATGACCACATTGACATAACTACTTATCAGTGTAACATTCTTATATCTGCATTGGCTTTGTGCTGGAAAACCACCTCAGTGATTCAATGCCTTTGTATTACTGATAAACCTCTTCATGGATATTGTTGTCATTTTTCTCTGGATGATGAGAGAAACAAGAAAAAAATTTCTTAGGCAAATGTGGTAGGAACTGCAGTTCAATAATCTCGACTGGTGCATCAGTATATCCAAGTCTTTGAAGCTCTTGCCATTACAGAAAAGTCTGTTTCTTTGTCTTGCAGAAGGAATATATCCACAAAACGTTTTATCTACCGTACTTTCATTCTGAGGAGAACTGTCCTCAGTTGCATGGTACTTAGAAATAAGTTTGTGTCTAACTTTAAATATAGGAACATCACAAAGGAGTGTAGGGGTTTTTGTCTCCCTGGGTATTTTGGGTTTTGGACAGAAACAGAAATCTTAGCATGACAGTCTACACCAAACCATGGTCTGTCCCTCCCTGAAATATTGTCTGAAGTGCATTTAAAGGAAGACAGATGACAATTTTTTTTTCTTTTTTTTTAAGACTTCCATGAAATAAAATATTATTCCTGGGAAGGGAAGTGCTTCTTTATCTTTCTGTTCTCCCACCTTCTTGTGGCTGATTTCACCAAGTACTAGTTCTTCTGCTGGTTTTTATACTAATACCCTTGTCATAATTTGTTAAAACCCCATGAACAGACACTTGCATATTTTGGAAGTGTTTTTCTGCTTTCACTGTCATCTTGAATGATAATGCTTAACAATTTGAGGAGATAATCTGCAATTTGGTTACTGGTAGACTTGGACTGAGTAAAAACCCAAGATTAGGAAACAGTACAGTATTTAAAACAACTTAGCAAAAGATGACGCAGTAGCTTTAGTGTCATCCTCATAAGTTGGGGCGTGGAGCTGTTTTCTACGTTTGAATTGCTAACTTTATGAATCGTAAGCTGCTTAGACCCTTTCAGATTATGAAAGATAGTAAGGAAAATACATATTTGGCTATTTTTCTATGTAAAGCATTAAATGCAAAATTGTCAAAATGGAAAAGTTCCAATATTACCTACTCCTTTGTCAAAAACCTTGAAATAACAGCATTATCCAAAGTTTGTTTCTCTGCTGTATTTCATGTTTCTATTAACTCAACTTTATTTTCCAACAAGTTAATTTTCTTCTATAACCTTTTTCCAATTTTCTGATTAGTATAACTAGCATTATTGGGTATTAAATTAACATTTGCATTTTTGAAGACGGGCGTTTAGAAACCCTTTCTAGGTGAGAGGAAATTTTTTTTTTTTGACCACTGTGTATATATTTGAACTTGACATAATGCTACTTGCTATAAACATAAAATTTAATTCTTTTGCCTTCATTGAGATTAGAAAATCAGTAATTTAAGTATTTGTACAGTAATAACATATGCATTGCTTGGGTTTCTGCACACATTTTTAGCAGCTTTGGTTTTTTTAGATGTGGTCTCAAAACAATAAATCAGCATAGCTAACATTTGTCTGTCAACTCCAAAGCTTGAAGGATAATTTCTGTAACCTATTACATAAACACTGAAAAATGACACAAATATCTGGAGGATTATTTTTAAAGCTGCAATTTAAAAAATATTTGATTATTTCTTGTTTATAGTGCTTCTTTCATGTAGGTAGAATTGTTCCGCATTTGACAGAATTCATTAAAGTAGTTAAGGAAAAATGCATTGATTATAGATAAGGGTTTTTAAACTTGTCTGACCCATTTTAAAATTCCCTCTACCTCCCCCACTTTCAGAAACAGTTGTATTCTGTCTACTCAATGTCTCTCACTTGCTGATGTCACTGGTCCAACTTAGATGTTGCCTTTGCGTGCAAGTGGAACTGTTCTAAGTGGGGGGAAAAAAATGCTAGTAAATCAGAATTAGATGAAGAAACCCTGGCATTCCTCTCACTATCAATACCATTCCAATTTTTCTCTTAATAATGAACTCTGAGGATTCAGTTTGCAGCAGTAATACTGCTAGATGAAAGATGAAAATCTAAAGAACACTGAGGTGTTCTCTTGTCCTGGAAATGTTGCAGAATTTTGGCATGAGCAGTTATCATTACATTCTCTCTGCTAATTCTATGAAAAGCAAAAAGACCTGGCAAATAATTCCTTCCCATTTTGAAGCTGAGAATAATTCAAGAGGGTGATTGAAGTGATTTTCAGTCAAATCCCTTAAGACAAATGCTTCTTCTTTTTCACTGATTGTATTTCTCTAGTAAACAAATGCTACAAGGGTGTTTACTATGTGCATGCAAACTGTAATTTGGTAAGAATTCAAGTAGTTTCAGCAAGTTTTAGGGTACTGCTTGTTGCAGTAGAGTTCCTTTATAAAGAAAATGAGAAAACCATCCAAAGCTGAAGCTTGCTAAAAGTATAGTTTAATTTTCAGTAGATTTTGGGTTTTACCATGCATTACAAACTTCTTAATTCTTCCAAGATCTGTGTACAAGTTTAAGGTCCAGGATATGTTTGTACGCACATTAATCTTTAAAGTCTTTTCACAGGGAAGAACAAAATGTAGAAGTGATCCAGAAGGCAATTCTCTTGTCCGATGCTAGAATGTCTCTTTTGACAAAATGTAAAGTCTCATCAAGTTATCTTTATCTCCTCGATATTTAGTGTAGTAGTATGTGATTTCTAGCTTAACACGTGCTTTGTTGTACTGTTCTGTTGAAGGTGGTTTCTTTCTCAGCCCATTTGAATTCACTTCAAGATAAAGCAGTTAGCTAAATCTATTCAGTAACCTAGTCACCGCATACCTGTGTCCAATTTTGAGATCAGTTAGGCAAGGAAAGTGCAGTGTAAATTCATGTGGTCCATTGAACTCCTGTACAGTACGTAGCTGTGATGAAAACCTTGGGATAGCTAACTTGAGTACCCCGTGGATAGTAAGAGATGGATACAGTCTGATAGCTGTTGCATTTGTTTAAGAACTTGAATCAGAATTTGACCAGTAATCCTCTGTCATTCTTAGGATGTCCTGCAGACTAAGGCAAAACCATCAACCAAGCCTCTTTCGTGTTTCTTACTTTAAGCTAATATTTTTGTCTTTGCTGTTGTGTATTTCAGTCATGGTTTAATTTTTTTGACCTTAGTTACAAGTCACATTTGTACGTGTCCCATGAACCACCCTGTTTTACCAAAGTCAAGTTTTCATTTTAAAAGAAAGATATACAGCTGTTATCAAGCATCCAGTCAGCATACTTTGGGTTCAAAATATTACCTGGTGTTTTCTTTGCCTAACACGTTATTGCATTATTTTCTCTTTAACAGCCTCAAGTACTACAGCCTTCCAGCAGCCTTCCCAGTTCCACAGACCTCGCCCAGGGAAAACTAATAAAAATGCCACATATCGAGGCCCCCAGTGAATATTCTATACATGGTGTGCATGAAAATGGCAATCATCAGAATAAAAATGCTGCAAATATGTCTCTCAGAAATAGCCTGAATGATGCAAACACTTCAGTGAACATACAATTAAATACAAAAGATGAGAATGCATTGTTTTTGGAAAATGTGAAAAATAAAAGTACTGAGGACCCAAGGGAGGTGGCTAGTAATAAGGAAGGTACATTACCGTCTCGTTCTTGTTTTCAGACCTCTACGCAAGTTGATGCTAGAGAGGTGAGGACTCAGTTAGCTGTGAAAGGTCAACCCTCATTCACATACCAGGCTTCTCGGCCAAAGACTTCAAGAATTGCAAAGCCCCCAAATGCTGTAGTGCCTCCTACAATGGCCGTACTCACACGATCTGCAAATCATTCCGCTGCTTCTAAGGAACCTGAGCTTCTACCATCAAGTAGTTCGACTCAGCTACAGCCAGCATCTGGTCCAGATGACCTAAAGGGTAAACAGAGTCAGAAAGTGTCTAAACTTCGCCCACCAAGTATGTCCTTCGTTAAATCTAAGCAAGTGAGCAGTCAGAAATCCACACCGCTGTCTCAAGAGCCTCAAACCACTTGTTTGAAGACTAACATCCCAAAGCCACCAGTACAGAGAAAGGAAAATGTGCAAACACAGAACACCACTTTGCATTCTGGGGACAGTTTGCCTTCTAATCGGCATTCCCGCCTCCCTAAACCAAAGACACACTGAGAGCGTACCTACATCTCATTGGATGATGTCACGTTAAATTATGTCCTATTTATTGACTGCCATTGAGGCTGCTTTATCTGTAGCCTTCAAATCCTGAGTGAATAGCAAGAAGAGCATTTTCCTTTAGTTTCTGCATATTCTGGTTTTTGTTCTGAAGTTCATGTTACGAGCTGTGCAGCAGTTCTTGAGAGTGTTAAATTCTGTTGTAATTCTGTATTAATGATTGTATTGCAGAGTGATCTGAGTCAGTACTGAAGCCTGGTGACCATGAATACCAGAGTGCTGCACTATGTATTCTAGGAAGGCGGAAATAATTTCTTACCTCTGTTAACTTGAGTAATTAGACAATGAAATTACTATTTGGTTTAGCTTCCTGGTTCTGAGTACTCGTTAGGTTAGGGTGGTTAGAAATTAGAAATATTAGCAGATGTTTTATTGGCCATAATTATGACTCTGTATTCCAGAGGCCTATGCAAAAATCCTTGTATTTATCTGAAGACTGACATATTTAATGTTATTTAATCTGGTGGGTTGGGTGGTTTGTGTTGTCTTGTTTTGCTGTAATCTGAAGTTGCTCTGTTCTTTATTTATCTCATTTTCACTCTTCAAAGACAGTAAGCAGATTTCACGTGGTGAATTGGATCTTCTCTCTTAAAATCATTTGTTAAGGTATTGTGGTATGTTTTCATTGTGTTCAATATGTTTTCATTGTGTTCAATATGTTTTCATTGTGTTCAATAGACACGTTACTGGGTAAATTCTTGAAACGTAGTGCTAAGGATAGTTGTGCAAAACCTTCCAGTACAGGCTCTTATTTGCAATTATTTGATTGAAACTATTTTGAAACTATTTTACATAATAAAACTTGTATTAAAAAAGCAACTATTTTTAAATAATAATAATGAATTAACCCCATTTATTTGCTTTGAGCAATCCTATTATGTCCTAATCCAGAGCTGGTACTCTAAGAGTTTTTCAGAGATGTGTATTTTGTTTTGGGAGCATTTATGTAAGTTTTTTTTGTAATCACTAAAGTGCATGATAACTGACAAGGAGCATTTTGGGGAAATAAAATAAAAAACCAACATTCTTCTGCTCTCTAGGGTAAGTTTTTCGGAAATGGTGTGGGAATGTGCCTATCATGGTGCAACAGTGGGACCATAACATATGAGCTGTGAGTTGAATATATACATATCAAGTCAGGTGTTCTGAAAACTTAATGTTATGTCCCATTTCCTGTTCTCCTCTTTCCCATCACTGAGTCTTAGATGTTAATGTTTTTTTCTATTCTTGAATTGTTTTTAAAATAAGCAGCAGAAGGCTGTTGCAATTACTTCCCTCAAAATCTGTTCATGTACAGCATCTAATGACGAAAATATAGTTTGTTCTAGGCTTTGGCTATAGGACATTGACATATTGCAGTATTTTCTTTGAGAAAATAAAGCAAATAAATATAGATATCTCAAATATTTTCCATTATCATCTTGTGTAATATCAGCCTTTAACTAGGGCTATCCTGATGGATACCTTGGTCAAATGGGTGAATGAAAAAAATGGTATGATTTGAATTTCTCAGTACATAATGTCTCAGAAAGGTTTGGATTTGTCATGCTGTAAATTCTTTTAATTGACAAAGTAGTAGAAAAATGAGATGCTTCAGTGGGGAAGGGGTTGGGATGAGTTTACATTTCAGAACTGCTAGTAAGAATCTGAAATAAGAGACCTACAGGACTTCCTGTTAATGGAGGGGGCTAGGTTGGAGAGAACGGAACCAAGAAGTGTAATGAGTAACAACTTCTATAGTTAATATAAGATCAAAATAAATACAACTTGAGATTGCTGTCACAAATATTCTCCAGGAAAAAATATTTTTTCTTGCAAAGCGTTGAATTGGATGGCCTTCAATGTAAACATGTACTTTTGATAAGAAAATAAAAATGATTTTTTAAAATATTTCCCAAATTAGCTCCTGGCAACAATGTTACTCAAGAGTTTAAAAACTACTGAGGGAATTATGAGATTCCTGGTTTGTTTTCTGGTCCATATAGATTTCTGTGAAAGGTTGTTTTCTTTCATGTTCACTTTCTTTGAAGAGAAGCTGATTTTATTTTTGGTTGTATATGATTTTATGTAAAAAGATTATTTTCACTTAATGCTGTTGATGAATATTTCACCATGAGTTTTGTTGCTTTTTATTCTGGAAATGTCACCAGTCTGGTTTAGGAATGTTTAAAATTTTTATGTTTACATTTAAAAGAATAGATATTCATCTGTCTGCACCTTTACTGAAAACTAAGGAGCAAAGCGAGGAGGTGATTGGGATTTTCGTAATACAGAAGATGGTTCTTTATTTTCAGAAGAACAAAAATACATTATTCTGTGGGTTTTACTCCTGTTAAAGGAGCATAAATAGATTATACTCCTTGATGTGAATACATAGCATTTCCCCATTTTGTTCTGACAGATTAGGAAGACGTTGAGCTGGTGAGATTGGGATTTGATCAGGGATGAGACAGATGCTAGTCTGAAGTGTTTGTATTCAGCTGCAAACCTCACATTATTCCTTTAGAGACAATTAAGTATTTTCGCTCTTCTGGCTTTGCCAGGGAAGGATCTGTTGCATGTATAGCAAGTCCAGAGTACGAGCAAAGCCTGTCAGCAGATGGGCAACTGGGAAGAGTAGCAGTGAAGTGAAGTTTGAAGCTTCACTTCAGTGAAGGATAGGGGCTGGGGGGAGCATAGGTCAGAGGGTATTGAGTAGAGCTTGTAGAATGGGATTAAGTATTTTCAGGTAATTTATCTACCTTATGGAAGGTGCGGATATATGATCAGTATTTGTGCAGATTACCTTAAATGCATAAATTAAAGTATTTTATATCTTTAAATATTTGGTTTTTTAGATTATTGCATTTCTTATGTCTTATTTTTTTGTGCAGTATTCACAGAACTATGGAACTACTGTTCAGTATGTGTGTACAGAGGCAATTAAATGTTTTAACAAGTGAATAAACACAAAAGAAAAAAACAGAATTGCACTTTAAATGAGCTTTATTGCTTGGAGTTGTGCCTAAAATAATCTAGATGCCTCCTGCTGCGTGTGGCTTTTGTTTGAAACTAATTTCCCTGCTAGTGTTAATGTTTCCAAGGTATCTTCACATCACTTTCACAGAATTGATATGCACTCTAGCATGTTTAAAAATAGTCATGTATTGTATTGAATTTCTGTTGTGCAATGGCTTTAATTTTACCGTGGAATTTCAACACTGCTGAAGCAGCCAGATTAACTTCCCCTTCCCTGAAGCTAGCGCTTCGTTCTGCCAATCAAGGCCAGTGGCAAAACTTTCCTAGGAGTACCATAGCCCTTAAAAAATAGTGGTCCCAGCACATGTTTTTGTTTTTGAAAAAAAGTGCAATACTGTTAGAATTTCTGGAAATAATCACAAAAACCCTGAAAATCCAAAATTGAATGGAATTTTTCATACGGTTCTGAAAAAAGTGGGTTCTTTAGTCTCACTGCTGAGATTTGAAGATGATGTAGCAACTAGACTGCACCATCGCTCAGTAAAATTTATTTCATCCTTGATCTAAATGCCCATTTGTACTAATGATGCTGGAAAACTGGTTACCATTTGTGTGATTTACGTTGTTTGCATGTCACAACCATATGCACATTATGAAGTGTCATACTTGGGTAGGTTGCATGCTGGGGGTAGAAATACTTGTTTTTGCACAGCACATAATCCTCTTAGTGTGGACGTTTCCTTGCCATTCAAGTGGCACTCTGTTCTTGAATTGGGCTTCCGTAACAATTCCTGATCTCGTTATAGTGGCTTTTTCTGAGCGGAGTGGATTTAATTCACAGTTCTGGTGGTAGGCCTCGGGATAGTAATCTTACAACTTTGCTATCAAGGAAATTCAGTCACTGTTGTGGTAAAGCTGCTCGCTGCCTACTCAGCTATAAAAGCATTACAATAAAAACAGTATAATTCCAGTGTCAATGAAATATTAAATTCAGTACTAGCTAAAACAAGAGGTACCCTTACTATATCTGCTTTGTTGGATTTGTTTGTTTGTTTTTTAACCCAGGCCAGAGTAAATACTGTATATTGGGATTTGCTTGTAAAGTTGATTTAAAACCCTGTATGTAAAAAATTCTTTCCTCAATGTTGCTCTAGTGAATAAAAATAAAAGTCATAATTCTAATCAGTAGCTATTTCTCTTGACTGTTCACTTCATACATTTTTTTAACTCTGTCAGTGACTGTGCAGAATTATAAGACTGCAGAGAGAGGTTTGGGGATGACGGTGGTGGGAGATTGTTTAAGCTTACAGTTATGTTTTCTCACTGACTTGTCTTTCTCCAACAGACTTGCGGCTTCTTTCCTCTGCCTTAAAGCATGAGAGCATTTAAAAACAAAAAAAGTCAGAAAAGCTATGAACGAAGACTGATGTGGTTAGTTGTTAAAGGTATGTTATTTCAATTCTAATGCACAGTCTAGGAGAGCCAGATGGTTATTTCATAGCTCTGTTGTGTAAACTAGATAAAATTATTATCATGAAATAAATTTGAGTAAGTTGTTTATTTTAAGAGTCTAAGTCAACACAATGCATACGTACACAGTCAGGAACCTAAGAATACTTACAAGTATCGGTATTCTGCCCATAATCAGTAGAGTTTATCCTTGTGAGAAAAGGAAATGTTCCACTAATTCCATCTGACAAATTTCAATAGATGGAAATTCAGGTTTAAAATTCCAGTCAAAATGTGGGGTTTGGTAAAGGGAGAATCCTGAAGTTAGAAGTAAAAACATTTTAAAAATGCTGCTGACAGATACTTATCCTTAACCCAAGGTTTTATTTAGAGCTTCTAGAAGATGATCTTTGAAGCCTACTGCAGGTTTTGGGGGTGACAGGAACTCCTGCATACAGCTTCCAAGCTCAAATGTGTTTTATGTCCCTTCCTCACCTGAGACCCAAAAAGCTAGTTTGTGGATCCTCCTGCCTTGCATATCTGCTGGGTTAACGTACTTTTCATTGCTTGATGGACAATACAATACAATACTGCCTGTATTTTAGTGGTGTCTAATCCTATCTGTGTGATCACCAGATGTTAATTAGCTAACGCAACAACTATGTCAGTAGCATACTTAAAAGCTGTAATTCACATGCTCCTCCCTCTCTTTCTTCCTTGCCCTCTCCCATCCAGAGGCAAAGGCCTTGCAGCAGTGATGTGCTTCGACTGAGAGCTGTGTTCTGCTCACACTGCAACAGAGCTGCCTTACTGTCATTAGGCATAATGCTGAGTGAGGAGCAAGTGCTAGATGATGACACATCCTTCCTTTTGCAACCCAGAATCAACGCCCTTCCTACCTTTCCTGGTACAGGAATGACTTATTTTCATGAGTACACTTGAATACTGCTGAACCACAAAACAAATTATTACTGAAGCATGCGTAGTGTCAACCAGACTGATGTGGTTGCTGCTTTCCTTAGGTTATGAGTATCAGCTGCTCTTTCAAATGAAAATTGACTTTTTGCAGAGGACATGGAACATAAACACCACAGCTCTAAAAATGAGTTATTCAGGTATGTAATGCTGATTTGGCAACCTGAAGGGTTAGAGGAAGACTTTCTTTTACTAGTTCCAGTTGTTTTCTATGAAACCATAGGCATTTAGAGTCCCCAGGTCTAGTTCAATAGATGGAATACTTCTGTGTGCTTTGAATATAGTCGGAGGTCTTAGTATGAAGCTGAAGGCAGAAGTAATTGCTTATATAACAGACTGGAAACTATTTTAAGAGTGATTCCACTCTGGTTATTCCAAAGCAGAGCAAAATCTGAAAACTTAAAGGCTTTTGAAGTAAAATTCTACCCTCTATCACAGCTTCTGGAAGTCATCTCAAGATGTTGAAAGCATTTCTACGACACGAATCTCAGAAATACCCTGAACTGTCAGGCATTTAAAAACAGGTGTGGAAATAGGATGCTCAGGGCAGTTGTTTACATTTTTTTCCCCTAAATATTCTATAGAAACGCAGTGATTTCAGAGTTTAGATTTCAGTGGCACCTCCCATTCTGATAGATATTAAGGGAAGCACATTCCACTCAAAAGAATTGTTTAGATTTTACTCTGAAGAGACCTGATACATCGTTATCTTGGGTGTTACTGTGAGAAAGGGGGATCCTTGAAAATCAGCCTGTGTAGATTTCTGTAATTTCTTTATGATTATAAATACATATATAAAAAAATCTTTTGTGCACAGAGTGGTTAAGTGTTTAAGTAGTAGTAAACAAATTAGATATGTCATAAGGGTATTCATATAAAACCTGTAAGCATTTGAAGACTTGGGTAATCTAGTCTGATAAATTTCAGTATGTAGTGATATTCAAGTCCAGCAATTCCTACAGTACTTTGCTCCATTTTAATTGCTCCTCAGTTTGACAAACAATACCAATTATTCCATGCTACCTTTAATCTCAGTACCCTAGTTTCCTTATATAAGAAATGAGAATAATACCAGTATTGGTGAAGTCAAGATCTGCAAGGTTCTGTGCTGACAACATGACAAAAATTCCACGAGGAAATGAATCCTCCCTTACTTTCTTGAACGTTGTGTTCATCTCCCTGCATTTACCTGGTAGGAGTCTTCAAAAGTATGAGCTATACCAAAGGTGGGTTTTTGTTGTTGGCTTTTGAAGATGGCTGGCAAGTTTCTTAATACTTCACTGGAGCTATGTTATCACTATCAAATCCAGCAAAATTCCATCTGATTAGGATTCCAGAGCAGTTATTTGCAGGAATTCTTAAGTGTAAATGAGAGGGAATAGTTCCAACATGCAAATTATGTGCACCATACTGAGCAAACTCTCTGAGGCCCTTGGGCGTCTGTATCCCAAACAGTGCACTGACAGAATCCCAGGGCAGCAGGAACCTGCCTCCCTAGCTTCCTGGAGGATCCCAGAGATCCGTGTTATTATGCCAAAAACAAAGTTGCAAGTTTGTGGTGGTTTTTCTTTTTTGTGTTATTATTATTATTGTTCTTTTGCAAAGCAGCTTTTGTGTTGCTAGGGCTACTACAGGTAACTCCAAGTTCAGCCCTGGTTTATAAACCCTCTTAAGTTTTGCTCTGTTAATTTACGTCTGTTGTTGCCATGTTATTCTTTTGTAGTAAAGCAGGAACCTGACAGATCTCAGTCACAAGCGAGAGCCCTTTCTGTGAGATGTTGTATCAAGAAATGTAACAGGAAAGTCAGTACTGCTGGAAGGTACTCAGCAGAAGGTTGTCAAGCTGAGCTGATCCTACCACGACCTGAACTTACGTTTCTAGGAAGTCTGATGTACAAACCGTATGCTTATGAGCTGCTGCAGAGCTGGTATTACTGCATAGGAAAGCTTAATGATACACAAACTCTTTGCTGATAATACCCTTGTGCATTTTATGTTGGCATTCAATTTCTTCAAGAGTCAGTTAAGGGCTGTGCATGCATGTTGCATTAACTGCTGTCGAAAACTTCGTGTGTGACATTTCTGGGACATGCAGGTAGTGAAAAAAATACTGTATGTTTGTTATTTATACATGAAAAATGTATTTCCTTTAGAATATATTTCTAATAGCACCTATTTTTTAGCTCCTTTGAGGACGTTAATTTTCTCAATGGTTTATCCTTGACAGTTACTGTTCTGCCATGTAATGTTATCTGACATAAGCATTTCTTTTAATGAAGCAAAAGGGTAATGGAGGCTATTTTCACACTGCAGTATTATGTCTTTTGTGCTGCTGACAGATGGAAGACTTCATGTGTCTTGTACATTTTCCGGTCTTATACTGGAATTCAACTAGTTGAGGTACAAATTAATCAGGAAACTAAGAAGTCTGAGAGGGGTGTTAGAAATATACTTATGGCCACAGGGTCAGTGTTAATGCAAGGACTTTTCAAATGTTATTGTGAGCAAAAGCAAGTGTCACTACACAGTGCTAACTGCTCTACATGGGGTGCCAGCTGCACAGGCCTTGGCAAACATACTTTAGTGTCTACAGGGTAACCAAGTCCTAACAGAATGCACTTTCTTGGTAAAGCACTTGGAGTTCTGCAGATGAAAAGGGCAAAAATTGTTTTCTTTTAATTGTAAATGCATAGGAAATGGGTGGATAACAAGCAAAATGAAACTTGCTGGGGAATCTCGTGGAGAAATACTTCCATTTGCCTCCTTTCCCTCGTCTGATCTCCCTCCGGATTTTAACGCAGACAGCAGGCTGCCTTTTGCTCCTGTCAGCAGCAGAGGGCAGTGCAATGCAAGCAGCTGGGAGACTGCACATCCACAAACACTACTTGTGTATGTCAGAGCACCTTCCTCGCCATAGGCGGGGCTATGCTTTTGACTGACATACAGATAGTTGGTCTCCTCTCCCTGTCCTGTTACCTTTGATGGAAAGGCCCCAAAGAAAGCAAGACTGATTCTGATGTGTCCTTTTTTTTTTTTTTTTTTTCCTTTTTTTTTTTCTTTTCCCATTGCATCCCATTGCAACATTGCTCAGTCGAAAGAAGCAATCATCTGTTTGGAGGTGGAGAGTACAACAGACATAGATAACTTAAACTGAAGCATCTGCATCATTTGAACTGGAATAATTTAGTTGGCTTTCCCTGCTTGGTCTCTGTGACAGGCTGGCCTTGTTTCAGCCAGCTGTATTTATCATTCAGCTCAGTGACTGCTTAGGCTGGAAATCCACAAGGGATATGGGAGATAAAGACTAAATGTGCAAATGTGTTTGCAACTCCAAGCCTCTGCAGAGTCTTTAACTGCTCATTTAGTGCACAAAGTCTTTTCTCCAGAGAGGAAGTCCTGCCTGGGAAGAGCTGCTCTCTTCACTCTATTCCAACAACTGCTGTGCTGGCCATCACTTTTTGGACTAATACTTGGGGAGAACATGTGTATGTTCTTTCCTATCTAATTGCACAGAAATGTTAGTGACTGCATACAGTGTAAATGAAATAATCAGAAATTGCTGTTGCTATTGGGTCCTCAGTTTTCAATGCTCTTTGAATGCCCTTGATTTCTTGAGCATACCTTTGTTAAATCCTTTTTTTTTTTTTTTTTTTGATAAAAATAAATAACTCCTAGGATTTGTTGAATTTGTTACCCAGTGGGTACCACTTTCTCATCAGACCTTGTCTCTGAAAAACTGTTGTTTTTTTTTATTTTTTGACTGAGAGCAAGCAAATTATTTGCTCTTAATATGAACATATTTTGACAGTAAGCAATCAGAACTTTATGCCTTGTCTGCAAGCTATCTAGAAATACAGCATGGTATCCAGCTAATTGTTTTCTATTGTTCTATCTGTGTGATCTCAGGACTACAGTGCTATGCACCACTACTGAAAAGTATTTGACTTTTTCAGACTGAATCCAGTAGAGGGAGTTTTGGGATCTTTTTTAAAGTAACAATGGAGTTTTCTCCTGTGTTCTAAATATGCTTTAATAAGTTATTGTTGGTACATACCTCATTCCACTTAAGCATGAAAAACAAGAAGCTTTGCCAATTTAAGCCATTACAAAAAGTCTGAAAGTAGTTGCTGCAGGCAGGAAGTAAGCTGTGTTACTGAAGCAGCATAAGAAAGCTGTAACACCAAAAGCTGTGAGAAAGCCTCTAGAAGGAAGGACTGGACTTGCAGTCAGCATGTCTTTTGTGCAACAGAATGCAGTGCAGACTAACCTGAGCCTGTAGTAACTCCAAGAGCAGAGGTAGAAAACTGTTAATAGCTATGCCTGTCCCATCTATATATCAATGCATGTTAGCTTACGTCAGAAATATTTACACATACGTAAGCCCAGGTTGATGTTGGTGTAGGCACTTTTAGACCACGTTATGTTGCTAGGCGCATACATACCTCTTGTAAATAAATATTTCTCTCCTTCCACTCTTACAAAATCAGTCACAGACAACAAGACTGAGTGTGCAGGAATGATTATTGCTTCTGGAGAAAGTATACAAATGCAGAATGTACCTGGACAAGTTGGAACACAGCTGTACGTATGTGTACATATTCTTTAACAACAAAAATAAAAGGATGTTGAGGAGGGGAAGAACATTCTTTTTTCAGTCTTTCCACCAGTTTTACATTCTCAAAGTGTTCAGTTTAACCTACAGAAATATTTTGATCACACTTTCAGTTCAGTGTCACTTCTATTCTGATATCTCCAGTTTGACCACAGCCCTGATTCTCCCTATGTTGGGAGAATGGAGGAATGAAGCAGCTGGGATTCCACAGCTCCATGGATGTGACTGAACTAGCTTTATCCCTTGTCTTTTTTTTTCCCCTAGAATATTTTTGTACACATACACAGACTGTCTTCTGCCATGCATCTCCACAGTCTCTCTAGCTGTTTGCAGAGGTGGATACATTTTATTTGTAATCATATATAAACATCAGCCCAGTGCTTAGAAAGTCCTGAATCCTGAACCTGAATCTTTTATCTTTTCCCTTCCTTTTTTATCTTCTTTAAAAAAAAAAAAA
>WBMW01006194.1:850520-890928 GCA_013396635.1 Penelope pileata | reverse complement strand
AAAAAAAAAAAAAAAAAAAAACCACTATCTGCAGACCATTACTTAGCCAAGCTTGATCTCTGCATCATTTTCAGCTGTTTTTCCTGTCAGTCCTAGATTACGTTTGGTCTTGGCACTTATTTGATTATTGGTAACTACTTCCTTGTTCCTCTCTTCTACAGTGACCCATGGGCATTGCTGGTTTTCTTTTCATCATGTAACTCTGGCTGAGAGAAAGAAGTGTTTGGACTGCAGAGTACGGACTGACAATGAATTAACCTCTTACTGCTGGGACCAAGAAAATAAATTTGTCAGTCCCACGTCTGCTGCTCAGAGATGTTCTCGCTGTTTTAAAGTCATGTTCTTAGTTTGTATTTCATTACAGGTATGGGAATAATTAATTTTCCTCAGCTTTGGGGTTGTTTTATAGAGACTCATCCAGGAGGTGCTGAGTGCCTGCACGCCGACCCTATGTGTCCCTGTGCTGCTAGCTGTCGCTCGCTGCACTGACCAGGGGAGTCGTGTGGTGACAAACGTGAGCAGCAGTGCTAGGGCCAGTGGTAACTGTCAGGGTCTCTCTGTGCTGTTTCTGTAAAACTTTTGCAGCGGGCTGATGCCTTGCAGAGCCTGTGGCTTTGCTGGAGGCAATCCTGACACACCTGTGATCCCTAGGAGCACATTAGGCATTGTTAGCCTGGCAAAGGCACTGCTCATCACAGCAAGGTCGAGGGAGCGTGGCTCTGGTGCAAATTCCACATTTCTGGAGATTTCAGGAAGGCAAATTGCCATCGGTATGCATTATTGCTAACCTGTATACAAAGTAACTGCTAGTAAACGATGTGTAACATTGTAACTGGCACTTACCCAAACACCTAAAGGCTGCCCCGATGGGAGGAGCTGCCAGCTGTGCCTGCTTTCAGGATGCAGCCTGTACCAGAGCAGCTTCCTTGCTCGGACAGCCCTCGAGCCCCGCTCGCTGCACCGGTACCCGCTGCATCACGCCGGCCCTGCAGCTGCCGCCCAGCCGCGTTCCCTCTCCGCAGGACCCCCCTCCGGCCCCGGGCAGCGCTGCGCAGGGGCTGCAGCCGCGGCAGCCGGGGCCGCTGGGGGGCGGCCGCTGCCCACTGAGCGGGGCACGCGCCTCTCCTCGCGGGCAGCGACCAACGGCTCCGCCTCAGCGCGCGCGCGGCCGTTGGGACCGTTAACGGTCAGGAAAGGCCGGCTGCCATTTTGGGTGCACGACAACGGCTGCTGGGGCGGGTGATGCGCTGAGGCGTATGCGGTGGTAAGAGGCAGAAATCTTGATGCCATCAAGTGTAAAATAAATATATACGTTATAAAAAATATAAAAATATTTATATCGGGAAAGGGCTGTGAATCAATGGCTGAAATGTGACTTGCTGATGGTTCTGGGGATTCCTGCAAGAGTGGTGATGGTCTGATGCTGCTGAGGTGCAGAACACTTTGCGAAGCTTTTAAACCTGAAGTGTACAGCTGAAACACCTGGTGTTGCACAGGGCTAGGAGAACTAGATTCTTGGAAAAGATTAGCAGTGTGCGTTACCATATGTGGGCGTGATTCATGTGGGATTTAAAAGGTACAAAAGGTTTCTTGGCACTTTTAAATTGCTGTTATTTTCTCCCCGTAAATAATGAGAATAGAGAGAGAGAAAAAAAAAGGCTGCTCAGTTCTGAAAAAGAAAACATTTTTCATCTTCTTGTCCTGGTGCTTTGGATGCTCTGTAGAAATCAGTTCATTTCGCTTTCAGCAGCATTGATCAGTCAGAATGCTCCTGTATTTATTTCATCACAAGTTGAACAGCATCTTATGGACTCCAAACGACCTTTCCTCTTAGCCTCATTGTGGATGAACTTGCACTCACGAACACCCAAATCAGAAGATGTTACTTTTCCCTGCTCAGCCTCCAGCATGCTGTTGCATCCAAGCACGCTGCTGAAGGTCGGACTCATGGGCAGACTTGGAGTTTTTGCTGGCATATCTCTGGGGATGGAGATGGTGACACAATTCTGAGCCAGCATCAGTTGCCTGTGGTTTGGTATATTTAATTTTGTGGATGTGATTTGAGGTGTGTAATATAGCTGATGCTGCACATCCTAAACCCAAAGGCAGAGCAGTTCCTGCCTCATGTGAGTGTTCAACTGACTTGCACTCTGTGTTTGTGACTGAATGTTTTTGCATTATGTTATTTGCTCGTGCAATGGCCTTGTTTTTTCCCTCTGCTGTTTCACAGATTTTGCCACAGAAAACAACTGAGTTTTGTTTCACAGCAACAACAAACTGTTGCTCAGTACTGTACGATAGCTTATTTTGAAGCTATGGCTGTTCAGCTTAAAGATGAAATTATTTTGGGGTAGTTTCATGGCACTGAATGCTTTGGCAAAATCCAGAAAGGAGTTATTTAGGACAACACTGGTGATAGTATAAACAAACATCAGAGAAGATTAATGCATCTGTTTCAAAGGCTATCTCTTGCTAATCTCTTGGTGGTTCTGCTTCAGGCTGAACAAAAGTTGCCCACTGAGATTTTTACTTCAGCTGGTGCTCCTTTGGGGTCTTACAAGTGTGAGGTTGCTAAGCTAAAGCTCGTTATTATTAATTAAGGAGCAGCTGCGTTCTTGACAACCTGAGGCACAGCTTCATGAATCAAATGCTAACTGTGCTGAGATGATCAATGAGGAGGGGGATCTGTTGCTTTGTAAGACTTGTAAGACCAGTGGTTTAGAGTGTAGTGAAGTTCTTGGGGTATTTTATTTCTAAGTTAATTGCTGTAAGATCAGCCTTAAAGGGTCCAGGAAGATCCATTTTCTTTTCACAACTTTTGCCTTCTAATTGTCCTTCACTTTCCATTTGAATGATTGGGAGACAGGTGCATGATTTTTAATTTGTTTATAATTCTCCCCAGCACTGGGGGGTGGTGGCTGAGCACAACTCCAATGAATTTATTGATCTTAGTTCACAGCTCCAAATTATTCTCTCAGCAGCCCTTATTGCTGGTTCTTCTCTTGTATGTAGGTGGTGAACATTACGTTTTATTTTAAGGAAGGATTAATGGAAAACAGTGAGTAAAGCAGTAGATGAGAGTTTTGAGCTGCTGCTGATCTGAGTTCTGTGCTCTCTTTTTCCAAATACCGTACTCAGGAATGAGCACAGCTTGTCTGAAGGAGCCAAGGAGCAGTCACTTCTTCTGGAGCAGAGAACTGAAGGGTCAGGCTGTAAATTCAGGCTGTTTGCTGAAGGCCCCTTACCAGAAGATATTAGTGTTCTTCCTACTAGGCTGCAGTGGCTTGTGCAAGTACTGTTTATCATGTTGCAGTTTGAGATCCATAAAGCTGCTACCTGGAGCTCATTTTGAATGTTTAGAGGACAGTATTTTCTCAACAGGAATCCACTTGGGCTGGATACAGTGCTCAGTGGGGGCCAAGCAGTGTTGGCTTGCTTTTCCATCGGTTATTACCTGTGGCTTCTGTCTGGGGGATGTTATTGCTTGTTGGTCTTGCAGAATGCAGGGTGTGGAAGAGCATACTGTAAAGAAGAGCAAGCAATGATTTGCACCATTTTTCGTTTCCAGATGCACTGCTGTGTTTGACGTTGATGGAACTGGTCTGCCTCCTCCACTGTTTAGTGGTTTTGCAGGCTGTGTGTTGAGGCAGACAGGGCAGCTAGACCCCGAGAGCAGGGCTGCCAGAAAGTCTGTCTGCAAGAGGAGAGTTGGATTAAGCCAATTCTGATCTGATACAGACAATAGACTTGCATTTCCCTGTGAAAATAATTCTGTCCAAACTCTTCTTTTGATATCTAGTTAGAGATAAGAAAAACTTTTTTTCTCTTGAACTTGGCAGAAGAGGTGCGTCCCGTTCTACCTCAAGGCTTTGGACCTGATGACCTCTAGCAAATAATAGCTGCTGGCAGGGAGGTGACTTGGAGGTGCCATGGGTCTGTGTGGCACCCTGCCAGGTGTAGCTGGTCTGGCGATACTGGGCCATCCCCAGTGGCTCTCTGTTCTCCTCCAGTTCCAATGCCAACAAAAGCTGTGAGCATAGTTCAGGAAGGAACATGCATACCATTGCAAGTCAGTGAGACTTGTACAACAGCCATTGAAGAGTCTTTTGAATATTGTACCCCACTGCTTCTGGGAGTTACAAGGAGAGAACCTGAGAAGTAGAGGAGAGAACCAATATGGACATTTCCCATCTAGGCTGCAGAGCTGTTCTTTGCTATCAGCACACCCCAGTTGTGCAGATGACCAGCTGTGTTTGGGTGGGAAGAGGAAAAGACAGACAGGGGCTCTTCTGCCCAGTCCTACCAGTAATTGCTTTCCTGGGTTGAGTGCAGTGGGAGGGTGCTGCTGTACCGGAGATGGGTTGTGTCGGTGAACAGCATCTTGGGGGAGCAGGCGGCTCCCGCTAAACCGGGGCGAGCTGGGTCTCTGACGGGGTGTGCTCCGTAATTAAATCTTGGAGGAGCTGCTAAGTTGTTTGACCCCTTGTGTGCATGTAGTAATTGAAAAAGCTTGTAATTAATGGAGACCAGGGAAGTCAACTGGAACCTGTCAATTTCAGCCGTGTTTTGATGGTGAAGATTTATGCAATGAAGCAGCTGGAGTTTCCTTTTACTGCTTCTGTAGGTCGCAGCTTTACATGACCCTACAAATGGCCAGCGAGGCTTTGCAGCTCTGTTAGGCATACTCGCCCTGTCTAACCAGCAGGAAATAAACACAACTTATTAACTGTGTTGAACAAATCTAGATTTTTCATTTTACCTGGAAATACTTGAGGTTGTCACTTTAGTGATACAAGAAGCCATGAATTTGTGAAAGGGAGAGAATCCTTGATGTAAATATGTACATATGCATTTCCTTGACAGTGAGAAAAGCCTACTATAGTAATTAAACCCAGTAACTTCCCTCATTTTTAAGACTGCAATGCAGAGCACTCAGAATTAGCCAGCTGCTGCGGTTAGTTGCCTTTGTGGTCTGTTAGGTGATCTCAGGCTTTTTTTTCCTCTCTGGTGTGGAAATATCAAAAGGCTTGTTCTCACTGAGTGAAATTCAGCACTTCTTTAAACACTGAGAGCTCAGGCCTCCTCTTCTTCACGCTTCTCAACCCCTGTGCAGGATGTCAAATTTCTGGCTGCCTCCTGAGCTTTGTATGCAGCTCATTGCCACAGTCTCATCTTGGAAGATATTTGAGAAACTTCAGAATCAAGTATGAGAAAGAGAGTATTGTTGTGCATGGAGGAGGGCTTCGTTTTAGATGACAGGAGGTATGGGGTAGTGGAATCAGTGCTACAGTTGTTTTTCAGCAATCTGGCCAGGACCAGTAGTGGTTTTGTGTTTTACCATTTTGCCAATAGTGTCAAGTGTATACTACACACTGTGAGATAGAGACATCTATGGCAAAGCCAAAGTCCATTTCTTTTGCTATTAGATTACGGTGAACAAATTGGAATGAGTTCAAGAAATGGAAACAATATTGAGCAGACCTTCAAGAACAGAGCCATGGGAGAGAGTCCAGGCCAGAATCCTAGGGGCACTTCTCGGAAGCTACTATGTATCTGCAAAAGAACAGATACACAGTAGGGTGAGCAAGTATAGGCATGTGTGCACTATGAGCGCATGTTATGTGACACTGAAAGGAGCCAACGATGAACTCATAAAAGTATTTGAAAGGTGCTATAATCAGACAAAGAAAAGGTGGTTGTTTTTTGATGGTTTGTTTTGAAGTGACATAAGGATGCTGAAATGAAAAAAACCTAGCTGGAACATCAGACAAGATATAGATTTGTCTGTGAATTCTAATTGTACACAAAGTGAGAGTCTGTTAGAAATACTTAACTGCCCAGTGACCAACTAGTTTTGGTAGACCTATACTGGCTATCATTAGATATTTTATACTGAAAACATTTTACTTATATGTGCCAACATTTGACATGAAACTTTCATCTGGGATTGTCTAGGCTATGGACGGCAGAGTTGAATCACAGAACCCAAAGTATTTACATACAGTTCAGTGGCTCTGTGCCTTGTTCAGAAGCTTATCTGACAAAAATTTGTTGAAGGTTGTGGTCTTTGGTACTTCCCAGGCAAGAAAAAATGAGGTATCTGAGGTATTTGAGAAACTCTGAATTTCTCATATAACTTGTTATAAAATATAATTCTCAGAAGTTAGTAATTTCCTTGATAGAATTGCAGCTGTGCTAATGACTGTTTCCCTGGCTGATTTGGTGGGTGTTATCGGTTGGCTCAGCAGATAGCTGAGTTCCACACAGTTATTCACTCACCCTCCCCCCTCCCCAAATGGGACGGGGGAGAGAAGTAGAGAGATATGCAGTAAAACGCGTGGGTTGGGATAAATGCTATTTACTAAAATAGTAAAGAGATCAAAAGAAATAACAGTACATATATATATATATATACAAAAAGGATACGCAGAGCAAGGGCTCACATCCACTGGTGACCCTTCCTCCCGGCTAGCCCCCCTTCCGTAACGAACGGAACCCGGAAAAACCACCAACCAATCACATGATGTTATATGGGATGGAATAGCTCCTTGGCCAATTTGGGTCAGCTGCCCTGGTCCTGTCCCCTCCCAGTTCCCAGTTCCTTATGCCCCCCTTAACTATTTCACTGGCAGAGGAATGCGGAAGTGAGTTATGTTCTCGGCTCCGCTCAACACTGCCAGGATGTTATCAGTATCTCGGAGGTACAAGATAAATTCATACTAGACACTACGAGACGTGTAGCTTCTGTTAGAAACCAGGACAGTGGGTTTATATGTTCTGTAGCTATTTTAAGTGTGAAGGCTGCTCTTGGGCGGAGGGGTCATAGCAATTGAGTTGCAAGAGGCAAGGTGAAGGGTAGAATCGTGCTTGCTGATGTACTTAGGTATTAAAAGAAAAAAGGCTTCTCAGATTGGATTTTAGTGTTTTGAATATGTTTATTCCCAATGCAAAGCTGTTGTCTCCAGAGAGTTCTCTCTGTAGTGAAGCAGAACTGAAAGATCGCCTACTTGCAGTCCCTCTTTCTATCACAGAAAGATGTGAAGTAGACTTCCTGTGTTCTCTCTTTATCCTTCATTGCTACGTTATTGAATAGCTATCCTGAATGTTATGCAGTGGGGTCTCAGTTTTGATTTTTGTGCACCACTGGAATTTGATGTTTTCCTTGTTCCCTTTCTTTCCTTCTTGCAACAGAGGCAAACAAATCTCCATTTCTGTAGGACCTGTTCTGTTGTTGGAAATGCTGTCTGGCCTCAGCAGGTCCTTGAACAACTACAGGAATAACTCAACACATTGGCAGGAGTGGGCACAGTGTGGTTTCTGTTACAATTTTTCCAGGAGCAGGCTTCTCTAACAGTGAGGCTGAATTGTCAGTTCCCAGTATCTAGAACTCTACATCAATCAGGAGAAATAATCTACGAGAGGTTAAGACAATATGATGATTGCTCTGAAAGTAATGCCTCCTATTTTATTCTGTTGGCCCACAGTGTCAGAGGCAGATGTTGGTGGGATGGCAGCAGAGGCTGAACCTTCCCACCAATATCCTGTTCCATGTTGTTACTGTGTGACAGACGGCAGCAGAGGGGCACTCTGACACAATGACGTCTGACATGGAAGTGTGGATGGAGCAAAGGGATAGAACTGAATTCTTCTGTGAGGGAAAAATGGCACCCATTGACATTCATCGATGCTTGCTGAACATTTATGGAGACCAAACAGTGGATATGAGCACAATGAAGGGTGAGTGGTGTGTTTCAGCAGTGGTGACAGCAATGTGAAAGACGAGCCATGTTCTGTAAAGCCATGCACAGCTGTCACACCACGAAATGAAAAACGTCTCAGCTCATCTGCAAAATTGTCAGATTACCACCAGGGAACTCTGTACAGAGCTGAATTTTGCCTTCAATGCATCGGAAACAATGTTGGCAATGTTGGAATATCACAGAGTTTGCACCAGGTGGGTCCCACGAATGCTCACGCAGGAACAGAAAGAACACCATATGCAAGTTTGTCAGAACTTATTAAACCAATTTGAGGCCAAAGATGACAGTTTCCTGGATTGCATCATTACCAGTGATGAAGTGTGGTGTCACCACTATGAGCCAGAGTCAAAATGGCAGTCCATGGAGCGGCGACATGAAATCCTTATTGAAAAAAAAGGTCATGATGCAGCGCTTAATGGGTAAAGTGATGTGTGCTGTCTTTTGGAGTAGGAAATGGTGCTTTGTGACTTCCATCTGTTTGGGCTGATGAAAGATGGAGTGCATGGGCAATGTTTTCCTATCAATGACTTCATCATAGCAGCTGTGAAACAGTGGGTCACCTCTGCTGGTGCAGATGTTTACGAGAGTGGCATGCAGGCTCTTGTTCATCACTGGCACAAATGCATAGCTAATGGTGGTGACTGTTGAAAAAGAGTGTTTTGTAGCAGAGAATTTGCTCTCTCAAATACTGTTATTGTGCTCTTTGTATCTGTTGTAGTTTCCATGGAAATAAAGAGGAGGCATTACTTTTGGAGTGACCCATGTAACTGAGATGTACTGACCAAGAGACAAATGAGGCTCTAAGGCAGTGTAATAAAGTGTGCAGACTTTGCCCTGGAGTGTGTAGACTTGTCTGTATCTGAGATAACAATCTTGTTAAAGAAGAATGTCTCCTCTAGGATTTAAGAATTGTTACATTGGAAGACACTTTTCCCTGCTCTTCTTGGACCCTGTGAAGCGAGAATCCAGGAAGTTCTTAGCCAAGACATGAGTTGCAGGTCTTCCATGTGATGATTTGCAACCAGAGATGTCTGCAGTCCACACCCTGCTTTGGCAGCTGTCCTTGGCAGTTTCACAGAGAGAAAAAGTGTAAAAATGAATGATGCAATGGGCAACAAGCTGAAAATAAAAATAATAGAAATCAGTCTGTTTTTGAATATCAGAATTAACTGCAGCTTTGGAAGTTTCAGTGCCTTTTCCCAAATCTGGGAAGCTTAGCAGGGTTAGAGAAGAATGGGGCCCCATGTAGTAAAGCATGAAGAGGAGCTGCCAGAGTAAGGGGTAAGAGAAGAGGGTCATTTTCCTCTACAGAAAACACCACTTTCAAGAACACTGAGCAAGTCTCTAGAGTGGTGCATACATGTTTAGAAAAGGTCGGTCTCTCTGGGTTTTATTCTGAGAGATTTAAGTTTGTGTGGTTTTTTGTCCTAGCATCTTTCCTGAGCTGGGCTTGAAGTATGAACGTTCATAATCCAGCTCCACTGACTTGCAGAGAGAGAACTCTTCTCTAGACCAATTTAAAAAACAAAAAGAAAGAGTTGTGAAGCTTCTGCTGTCCTAGCAATTATCTGTGTACTTTTGCAGTTTTTGCCTTATCTTCTGTGCCTCTTGATCTTTGCAAACCAGCTTAAAGGAGACTTCAGAGAGGCAATGTTAAGAAATGCCTTGTAAATGGAAGTGTGTGGTCAAGGCTGCCTTAGTCTGCTCACTTTTAATTTTCTTTGCTTTGGGGTGAAGACAATGGAGCTAAGCAGCAGCAGTGATGGAAGTGAACACTTCTAAATTAAAAGCAGTTATAGTGAAGACCAGTGTTTAAAGGTAGAACGATGAGACTTGCCTGCCTTTTAAATCCCAGAAATTGTTTAGGTCTTCAAGAGTTTACTGATTGCCAAGAAGTATTCTGTGAGCTGAGTGGATTTTTTTTTCATCTTTAATTTTCAGGCTATTTATTATTGTCATAACAAAGGCTGAGAACAGCTTACGGATGCATCACGCCATTCTTCTATGTGTTAATGTGACAGAGAGGCTGCTTAAAGCAGGGCTTATCCATGTCTGTGTGTCTTTTCACTTAATGTTTGTGTAGTTACTACTTGTGAAGTTGCAGTGTTTTTTTTTTTTTTTTTCAGTGTAAGATATATAACATACTATTGGCGCTCTTTAGCTCGTGGTTAGAGCAGAAGCTGTCTACTGAGCTGTTATGAGGACAGCACAGTCCAGAAGTTTGCCTGCACGCACTGTGGAAGAGACACACTGGAGGCCTGGTGCAGTGGCAGTTAGACCCTGCAGATGGAATTGGCAATGTGGGTGGTTTCACTTCTGGTCTGTCTTGCTGTGAACTCAACTCAGAAATGAAGTGGGATTTTTTTTCATGAGAAGATGGGGCTCTGTTGTCTCAATGCTGGAGTGTCTTATGAAAACCTTTTCAAATGAAAAGGCTGTGAGATATACTCAGTAAAGAGTGAGCAAGGCCTTCCTGAGACAGATACCACTCTGTTCATGGACTCTACTCCTGGCAGGCAAATTTATTATCTGCCCATAGTTTTCATTGAGCTGGTTAGGTGCTGAGGGAGCTGAGTTTCTCCAGCATTGGAAGGTCTATGAGGAGGAGTTTGTGTTGCTACCTAAAGATTGAGAGTGCAGAAAGGACAGAGCCAGCCTCTTCCTAGAGGTTCATGGCAGGATGAAGGTATCAGAGATGAGTTGCAACAAGGGGAATTCTCATTAGATATTACAAAGGAAAAAATTATCATAAGGGTGTAAAACATCGGAACAGGTTGCCCTAAGAGCAAACTCAGCTGAGTAACCTTTCAGGATGTGGCACAGATGAGGAGAGAGCTCTAGATTCCTCCTAAATTAATTTTTTCTACTTCTTTGTTTTTCTTCTAGCATTCTCATGAGTGTGGTGTACAAACTAACTGCACATTGATAGTTCGTGTTCCTTTTGGATAACCAGTATGAAAAGTCCAGTAGCTGAAAAAATCTGATGTATTTAAAGAAGCCTGCTTCTGCCTTATGAATAGTCCTGAGGAAACAGCTATCGCCCAGCAGGAGGCATGCTGCTGAGCCTTCTGTGAGCAGGCTGCAACTGTTCATCTTCCAAGTATGTTAGTGGCAGTGGAATGGTTAGTGGTATAAAGCAAAGAACTCTTTGAAACATGGCAGATAACGGGTCACACCATAATTTTAGTCCGCACCAGCAGGAGACAACTCCCCTATAGGATTAAACACAGCTCTGCAGCAGCCCCTACAACATTAAATACAAACCTGTGCTGCCTGGGCCTTCATTTTGTTTCACATTGTAAGTCCAAAAAGAGGGTGGTTTCTCTAGCATTTGCAGATACTTAGTAAAATATGTCAAGACTTTAGTTGTAACCATGCAAAAAGGAAGTTGCAGCATGGAAATGATGTCTTTCATCCTTTCTGGGTATACTGAAACTAAATCAGTTAGGCTGGGTATGAGAAGCAGTGCAGAATGACATGGGTTAGTTCACCTTGCTTGTTCTGTCGTGCTCCTTGAGTCAGGGGAGAGGTGTGCTGTCTTTGGATTCCTGTTTGGAAATTAATTTCATATAACTGTCTAACTTGCTTCTGTGGATAATGTAAGGTGGATGTTGTCCATCTGAACAAAGTTCCTCAGTAACAGGTGATAGTTACGCACATGAGGCTAGAGGGGAGCTGTGCTGGATCTGAATGAGAAAAAGCAGCGAGAGGCATTAAGGTGATGATATCAAGTCTGACAGAAAAAAAGTGAAAACAAAACAAACAGGAAAAAATATAAAAAGAAAACTGACAACTCCAAACCACAGCCTGAATCATGGAAAACAAAGGGCCATATTAGTTGTGGACAAGTTCTGGTCTGCTGGGATTTCATTTTCAGACCTTCTGGCATGGGTGGGATAATGGATTTTTGAGGCAGAAACCATGATTTTGATGCTGTTTCTGTTGCTGATTCCCAATTTAAATCACACAGTACTTACCATTGCCAGCTATAGAGGACTGTTGACTTCCAGTCCATTAACAAAATGATATAATGTCCCCGAGCTGAAATAAAATATCCGTTGGAGCTTGTCAGGTTGGGTTAAACAGCTAAGGCTGGAGACTTATGAAGGCTCTCTGCAGTTCTGCAGCAGATGGGACTGAACCCAAGGTCCTTGGCTGTAAATCAGTTGTGCTCCAGGGGAGGTGGAGGAATAGCCCTGTCAGCTGTGTGTCTGGCAGGGACTGCATGGCACTGCCTGCCTCTCCTTCCACTGAGGACTGACAGCAGGGTCAGAGCAGCCTAAAGCAGAATTCCCTGGGCTGTCACTCTTGTTTGCAAGAAAGTACCGGCTAGCCATAATAAGACTTTTCCTAGATGCTGCCCTTCTGATATTTCTCAAGATGTTTTTTTACTGATTTTGGCCTACAATTCATAAAAAAATGTTGTCTTTCAGAGGGAAATGCATTGTGGAAGGCTCTCTTGGCTGGTAGATAGAAACCTTCCTGTATTTGGGATGTCCTTTAGATTTGTGCTTTGTTTACTGGCAGTGTTAGGACGTATTATTTGAAGATGATTTGGTGCTTTGAAAGCAGGAGAAGTCCTGTGTGGATAGGAGTTGTTTTAAAGACTTTGTGAGCTCTACTACTCTACTGTAACTTTTCATAGTGTTGCTTTTTTCCATGTGGCATATCTTTGAAACATATAGGCACTGTTAGTCCTATCTGTCTTGTGTTGGGATACTCTGAACAGACTCTGACTGTTATTTCCTGAAAATACCCTTACTTGTGATTTGAACTAAAGTTGGCATGAAATGGAACTGATGAGAATTTTTCACGTTTCTGTGTTTATTCAGATTTCTATGGGGGAAAGTGGGAAGGGGAGGAACATGGGATGCACTGTAGTAGCATTCGCTTTATGTTCTCTCTAAGCATTCTCTAAGCTTCATGTCCTCTCTAAGCATTTCTTGTCCAGATGTGTGGATGACATTTTGTATTTTAGACTTTACTCAAGTATGAATTTTTATTTGCTCCTGGAGCAAGAAAGAGAACCAGACGTAATTTTAAACCTTACATTGTACATTTAAACCACAATTGTAGTTTATTATCAGGCAATGACAAATAAATAAAAAGTTGTCTTTGGGGCAGCAGGGGTTCAGGTACGTGTATTTTCAACTGGTTTTTGGGTTTTCCAGCACTCAATCACACTCTGTGTTTTGGAATGGTCCTGAATATTGTTATTTTTTCATCACTTTTTATAATGACACCTAATATTGTCAGACAACAGCATTTATCTTTAAGCATCTTGCTTTTGTCCCGTCTTGTGCTGATAGGTTCAACCTGTGTTCACGTCCCTGCTGCTAATATTAACAGGTTTCACATTGATGGAACTGCTGTCAATGCTGGAAGAAATGGGGATGGAAGATGTCAAAATTGATGGTCCTGGCTACTTTTTGCTGAGGTGAGCTCTAGTTGTTTCTGTAGCTCTCAGGATCAGAACTCAGTAGAGGAGAAAAAAAGGAAAAAGGCTTATGCCAACATGTAGATATGAGAGTGATCCAGAATCTGAAGACAGGTGGAGATAGCAAACACATTTGCAGACTGGAAGAGGTCAGACTTAGTTTCTACATGTACCTATTTTGGCCTTTGCTTCAGGGAATGAGGGGGAGACAATTCTTGTTACTCGAGAGAGGATTTTTTTTTTTTTTTTAACTTTGTTGCTTACCATAAAAATAACATGTAGCTAGAGATAGTATATGTGATACAGCTTATCTGTGAATGAATAGCTATCTAGCAGAAGTATGTGGGCTGTGCCCTTACGAAGCTCATTTGAATTTCAGATCAGGATAGGAATGAGTTCACAATGGTTTTGGCAGCATAGCTCTCTGCCTCTCTGTCAGCAGAATCCTATGTCTTACTTTGGTCCTTCCTCAGTCGTCTCCACAAACATTCCTTTACAAGGGATAAGAGAAACCTTGGATTTGTGTTTACATTAAAGATTGTTTTACATTTGTGGCCTTTCTGTATGAAATTTTTCCCTCTCTCTGCTCTAAAATGCTAGCATTTTTCTTTCCTTATAGTTATCTCTTCTGAAGAGCATTTTGCTACACTATATAGAAGAACACTACATAAATTGTCTCATTGTTTGTCTTGCAGCTCAAGCCAGGTTATATTCTTACTAGGAACAAGGCAATTACACGAGAATCTAGTGCTGACTGTACAGTGTTATTTTTTATTACAGGCAGAATAATAGGCTCAACCTTCTGCCAAAATGCCCTTTCCTTTCCTTACCACACCCTTCTTACCTTCTTCTGTTTGAATAAGATTAGTGAAGTATAGGGAATGTTTAATTAAGTTTAATTGCATGACAGCTTAAAAGTGGGAAGGTAATTACTCATTTAATTATTGTGCTGCTTCGTGCTTAAAGTGTGTATATAATTGCTCTTTTTTTAAGGACACTCAACTTTGCAAGCTTGCATGAAATTATAAGAGCCTCGTACCTTTTGATATTGTTTGAAGTGAAACTAAACAAGTACTATCTATAAAACAAGAGACGTGCATTCTGTTACTTCAGCCATTCTCTCCACCTTCTCTGCTCAGTTTTGATGGTGTCATCCTCCTTTCATCACATTTCTGTGCCGGGAAGGATTTCAATCTATTTAAACACATAACCCACTGCCTCTTATGTATTTTTCATTAACAGTTGTAGAACATGTTGAGAGCTTGGGATTGATTGCAGACATGCAAGTGAAAATTATTATTTCCTACACTGTTTTCATTAATTGTTTTCACAGTAGCAACCTGATAAATCACTGGATGTGATTGCTTGAAACAGTCAGAGGTTAAGAGTCTCCTAGTTACGAGTGCTGGTAGAAAACAAGGAGTTTTCCAGTGTCCATAAGGACTCTCAAAGGTATCTAAACAAGTGTCCTTCTTTGCGATAGTCCATTTATCTTCTCTCCATAGTGGTGCTAGCAGTAAGGCTGAGTTGCTGACTTCTGACAATCCAGTAATTCCCAGAGCAGCTAACCCAAAGATACTTTTCCTGTAGGATTCACCAAAGTGGAGAGAAGCAGAGCAGTGAAGGAGAGCCAGTTATTCAAACAGTGACTTGTAATTGCAAGGGGACTCGGAGTCTGAGGTAGTTACAGGCTCTATAAGATTATTATTTTTTGTTTAAATAGCAAACAGATTACCAGACAGTCCAGTGCACATAAGTCCCTTTATAGTCATTAGGCAAGCAAAGGAATTTCCCCAACTCTTTGAAGGTTACTGTCAATTTCTATGTTGATGAGTTCTCTTTTCCCAAGTTGAGAGGGAGTAAATGTGCGTGTGAAGGGGGGTCATTATAGCGAGTTGGTGCTTTTCTTTGGTAATCCTGATGTGATGCATCTAAATAAAGTCAAGGCCAGTGCTCTCTGTGATCTCCCTACCGGAAAGTTAAGGGGCTCAAGCTGCACAAGCCCAGAAGACTGCGTATGTCTGGATTTGGGTCCCCCTGCAATCTGGAGCTATCCTGTTTACTGCCTCTGTGTCTCCTTCTGTGGGTAAGGGGATCTAGAGTAATTCAGACTTATTCCCTCATGTGAGATATCTCCTGCACAGGCGAGGCTATTCCTTGTTGCTGTGTGCTGCTTTCAGCCTTCCCTGCCTCTTGGTATCTGCATCCACGTTACCTTTCCACATGTCCTCCCAGCCTTGGATACTCCTAGAACTTTTACCACCTTTTCAGCATTCCTCCTGTGTTTCAGGTTTTTCTTTCCAAGACACTGCTTGAAGGAGATTTGGCCTTTCAGTAGCCCTTTAGGTACTGCTCCCATTCAGGCTTTCCAGAGTGGATTCTGTGGCTGTTAAAGAAACTTTTTACAACATGGTCAGGTTTAGTGGTATGACAGTAAGCAAATTTTTGGCCGGTTCGCTGGAGCGGGACAACTTTACATTGAATAGGTGACATGTTTTCTTACCTAGCCTTCCTACCAGTGTCAGAGTGTAAAAACACGTGTGGCTTCTACACAGGAAAACAAGAGAGAACCAAACTTCATGTTTGGATAGTGCAGCCTTTGTTGGTTACTTGGAAAGAGTGGTGGCTACATATTGCCCAAGGAAAAATAATTGTTACAGGTAATCTTTCTCAGGGAGAATGGAAAGGTGGGATATAGAGTGTGGTGACCTTAGAAAGTTTCTTTGCATGGTCTGGAAAAGATGGCAGGAAGCTGCTGTTTAAAAAAGGGATGGAGAAGGAGGGTTCCTGACTCAGCAAAACTCCTGCTTCTGCAGACAAGGAAATCTGCTGTTTTGCCAGCCTCTGAAGAGCTCCTGGGAGAAGGAAGGGTCTTTGAGTAGGCTGCTCCATGTAAGCAGTGACTCCTGGCACTAGGATGATATAGCCAGTTCTCCCTGCAAGTCAGCATCTCCCAGCTTTTGAAGGGGTTCCACAGAGCTTTGCAGAGAAAGCTGCTACTTTGTGCAAATGATGCAAGTATTCTGTCTTCTCTAATGCCTCAGTGTGAGCCAGCACAGCCTGAATGTAAAGGTAGAGCCTAGCGGAGCGTGTTTACAACCTAGCACTTCTGTCTAGTCAATATTACACTGAAGAGAAACTGCAAAGAGGAATAAGCAGGAGCAGGCTGGAGAGTCTCAGCTGTGGCAAAAGCAATCTTGGACTTTACATTTAATCACCTGCAAAAAAGTATAGTTGCAGGGTGTGCAGATGTGGGGACAAAAAAGTTGTGCATAGCTGATGTTGAGGTAATGATATATATCGGGCAGAATTGGCTGAAATGTGTAAAATATGACTGTTGACATTAATGCTGAATTAAGCTTACAGAGGACTGATTCGAGAATAACAGTGTCTTCATTTGATGAGTGCCAGATGAGCTTGATTTTATTACCTGCCAACTACTGTTTTCCTCTGCTGATTTGGTTGTTGATTTGGAAAAGCAGGTAATGCAATGTGCTGATTTCATTAGCTGCGTGTCCTGGGGATTCATAGTCCCTGGAAAGTTATGTTGACCATCCATAGGCTGTAGTTCTGTGCCTGGTGTGGGCTGATTACAGCAACACTGCAAAAACAATTAGAGGTGAAGAGTTGTTGCTGGAAGTGTGTGTGAATATTTTGCTGAATAAATGCCTGACTACTCAATTTGACTAGTTGGAACAAATGAATTTTATTTTTTACAGAGGAAAATAGTTACAATTTTTCTTAGTTGGTGTTTTGCAGATAATAAAGTCACAGTGTTAATAAAGATAAGGATGTTAGACTCCTGAGATGTTTTTTGATCAGAAATTCTTTTGGCAGTTTTTTTTAGAATGAAACACGCTAATCTTCTGGGGTTTTTCCTCCTTTTTCAGTCTCTTTGTGTTCAGCATGAAGAGCAAATGCTCTTTCACTCATCTCAGTATAAGTAGAACAGGGCAGCAATGTTTTGTTTTGTTTTCAGGAAATTAAAATCTCCTAGTGTTCTTTGTGTTGAAAGTATTAAAAAAAAAGTTAATAAATTCAGTGTCAGTAATTGTACAACTTGGAAATGCCGTGCAGCCTTACTAAGAATCCCGAGGTGAAATACCTATAGAAATAGCTATTAATTGTAATTTTAGTCATTATTATATGTGGCTTCTTCAAGCAGGTAGAAATAGGGTTGGAAAAAGAGAAGCCAAGGGAAAACGATTCCATAAAGCTTCAGTCTTGGAAAGTATGAAGTAGAACTGAAACTTCTAGCACTCTTCTGGAAGTGAGTTGTTATCTGTGGGTCTGAAAGAGCATAGGGGACTGGATGTCTGATGAGAGGCTTAATTTTCAGGAGAAAAGGAGTTAATCTTGCACAAGTAACCAAGACTGATTAGAAGTTAACTAGATCTATCATATCTGTTATTTTACTTCTTATTCTGAAAAGTTTCAGGGACTCCTGATGCTCTGGAATATTCTGTTGAACAGCTACCTCTTATTTGTGAGATTTTCCCATACGCAAGCTGAAAAAAATCTGTTGGCACTAAAACTTACTGAACACAGCATCTTAGCACAATTGAATGTGATATTGCTAGCAACTGATAGCTAAAGATGCTTGAGTGGAAAGCTTACTTTCTAAAGAGTCTTCTTCCTTCCCCTTTGTCTTGGAAGATCAATAAGAAAAATGACTTCTCCACTAAGATTTGGCCTAGCCTGAGGACAGCTGGATACTGGGCATGCAAGTCCCTACCAGATCACGAGCACTGGCAGAGGTGCTCACTGAGGCTTGCTACACCCTGGGAAGCACCATACTGATAGAGCTGTTGAACGGGGAGTTTTCCTGCCAGTACAGACCAGAAGTAAGTATGCTTGTAGCCACTTTCTTCCAAAGTCTGTGGTGATCTTACTTGACTTCTGTACTCAGCAAAGGCAAAATGGAAATGAGACTGGAAAGAAGATGATTTGGAATAAGTTCTTTTAATATATTTTAACATAAGCTGAAAATTTTTCTGCTGAATGTCTCTTCTTTGGATTGATTTTGGAGAGAAATTATGTGCTATGTCAGAATTACTGAAGCCATGCACCTCTTCAGCAATAGCTACGTTATCTTGGAAATGCAATGAAATCATACTGCATTGATGTAAAAATGGATGTGCTTATATCCTTGGTAGTTCAAATGTGGTTCTGGCATGCTGTAGTGGTCTAGCCACCACAGACCTTGTTCGTGCAGCCACACGATGTTGTATCTACTTACTCTAGACATGCTTACTCTAGTCACAGAATGAGTAGAAGATTTAGAAGTGTTGCAGATTATATGAATCTCCTGGGAGCAGGTGTGAGAGCCTTGTGAAGGCTCAGCTTGGACTTTCTTTCCCATTCAGCAGCTGATCTACTGAGAATGTTTTTGAATTAAGTGCTTAGAGAACAACAGGATTTTTCAGAAACAATATCTGCTTGCTTGTTTGTTTGTCTTGGTGCTTTGAGGTTTCCAACACTTCAAAAGCCTTTATTACACGCTATGTTAGAATAACTCTCTCTTGAGCAAATGGTTCTGATGAAGCACAGTGGTGGATGTTCACCGCCGTCAAACAGCATGCACTTGGAACTCAGGAGGTGATGCTTCCCTTTCCTGACAGAGGAATAGCATGTTCCAGCATGCCCTTGCATTGGTCTATCACACTGAAAGAGATTCTCTTTTCTTAGAAACATAGAATGTTTGTCATTGTTTGCAGATACATCTCTTGTGCATGGTTTGTTGCTTGAGGAACAAGCACGAATAACATGCTGCTTCTTGCACAGAGTATGCAAGGTATGAGTTTTGCACAACTGTCCCTTCTTGAGGTCAGTCTGTTAAGCATACTTGATTTCCTCCAAAGTATGAAGAAGAATTTGTTACTTGATTTGGAGTCTGTCTATTGCTTGGAATACCCTGCTGTCATTTAAATGCTGTCTCTGGACAAGGATGTTAGCATACAGCTTTAGGGTGTTCCCTTTCAGCTGATGGTGACTGCCATTGTCTAGGTATGCACCATGCTTGTGATCTGTGATGCTCTGTCTTCCTCCAGCCTTGAGCCTTTCCTGGCTGAGGGTTATCTGACAGAAGAACTCATGAAACATTCTGTAAAGGTGATAACTTTTTGTCATACTTTTTTTTTTTTTTTTTGTATTTTCAACATGTGTTAAACTATAAACCACACTTAAATGTGTGTCTTCATTCAGATGAGAAGCTACAGCCCTGTGTGTTCTTTTTGTTCAGGGACTCTGAAAGTGCTTTCCAGAGTAAGGTGCACAAAGTGAGACAGCAGGGGAATATGGCTTGTCCATTGGGACAGATGGCACTGGGACCAGAAATAATCTTTCTGACACCATATTTAGTATACGTTGCTTGCTGGATGTAGGTGGAGATGTCTCAGAATGAGTGACTGGTGGGTATTTGAATGGATCGAAAAAAATATATATTTGTTAAACTAGAAAATATTGTAAGGATTTGAACATAGAAACAGAAACCTCAACACTTCCTTAGACAGAATCCAAAGATATTTTATTGCCTGTAGGAAATGGAACTGCAGTGAGCTGCAGTCCCAGTTTAGGTTAGCAACAGAATCTTTTTGTCACAAAGCTTTTTCCAGTACTTTTTATTCAATGTTGCAAGTGTTTTGAAGTTCCAGTGAAATACTAGATGATGAAGAACTGTGGCTGAGATATATACTGAAGGTGTTACAAACATGTGCATCTATTTATTTCGTTTCTACAAACTTCCTGGAAGTTTTAATTAGTTTCAACCATGTAGCTGTTAACTCTGTAGCAGCGTTCAGGTTCCCTGTGAGGGAAGTCAGAGATGCTTTTTACTCTCATAATGACTGAGAATGTGCTGCAGAGCTGGGAAGGAAGATCCATTTTAGCTTTATTAGGGACATAATGGGCCCTGTTTTGGCTTGTGTGTGCTGTAAGTAGTTAGCATTGGGGAACACTCAATCACAGCAGAGTACAGCAGGCAGTGTGCAGTGCAGTGATGGGACTATTTCTGATGAGATTATGAGAGCATCTAATGCCAACAATAGTGCCCGTCTTTTGTGATGAACTGGTAGGAAAAAACCTCTCTATACAATCTGACTGTCAGATATTATCCATGGCTGATCTTTCGTCCTCTTGCCCTGACACTGAGGGACAGACAAACACATAGTGAAAGCTCTGGAGACAGGAGAGACATGGCACAGCTGCAGTGACTGGTTGGGGTGTAAAGGAGGGAGAGAATGAGGAAGGGAAGCCAGTCTGCAGTGCAGCGGAGTCTGGGAGATGTGACCCTTTTATCTTAGTGTTAGTACCTTATCTCCTGCAATGCTGATAATGATCAGAACTAAGAAAATACATTGTAGCAGTGCAGGTAGGACCCTCCTTAAGATTCAGAAGGCTTTGGAATTTAGTCTGGTCTGAATGCCTTTTTGGCCAGTGTTTTAATTTTCCTATGCCAGCTCTAGTGCCCCAAACCTGATATCCATGGCTTTGAAACATCTAGAAGTAATGTCACATCTGCCAGGCAAAATCCACACTAGAACCATTTGCAGTATGTAGGTGCACTGTCACAGGAAAAGTGTGTGGGTTCATTCTTGTGCAGGGATTATTAACTGATTGTGTCTCCATATAGAATCTATAGAATATAGAAAGTTTAATTTTTAGAATAGTAAAAACAGTTATTGAGCTTGCATTATCCATATATCTTCCTTAAAAAATTCAGTGCAGATACTGAAAATCTTTTCATCATGTATCTGTCTGTACAAAGGAATTGGATTTACTTGATTTCTGCGATCTGGGCTCAAATATACATGGGCTCAGATGCAGTGCCTATAAATGATTGGGATCCTATTGGCTAGTTATGCCTACAGGATAAACATTGTTCCAGTGTGGTCCTTTTGCCATCTAATTAAGTGGAGGTTTATTAAACTGAGGTAGTGCTAACATTGCCTTTATCTAGCAGCAAAGTAGCTCCAGATCTCCTGAGGTAACCTGTGTGCTATTAAGTTCACTGGTTTTGATCTCGACAGCCTTTTGAGCACTTTACTTTAATGACAGTTACATCGTTCTGCTGGGCAAATTCTGATTGGTTTTCTGGGCACAGTGCACACTGCTAAGAGCTGTCTGTGACTGCCCTAGCCTCCCAGAGTTCTCGCTTGTCAGGGTAAAGCTGATATCCCCAACATTGGTGTGGGGCTCCAGGAAGGAAGAACTGTGAAATGGGGAGAGGGGCTAGGAGAGTGCTCCCCAGCAGTTGTTTGTGAGAAACTAGCAGAAACTGTAGAGCAGAATAAGCAACAGAAGAGCAGAGGTGATTTGTTGAGAGAATGATGAGGGAAAGCAAGATTTTCAAAGGGCAAGTACTTGCAAAGATTAAATGTTACAGAGCTTGATCTACAGCTGGTAAACAGGAAAATGCCAGGGTGATATTTCTGATGTGAATGTTTCTGCAGATTAACAGTAATTAAAGCTGGTTTTGGTCTGCTTGGGGCTTTCTTTTCCCTCAGTGTCCACATGTTTACTCATTAATGTTAAGAATCAAGTGTATTAATGTCGTTTTATTAGATTTCTACTTTTTTCCTTCAATAAATTCTTCCAGTAGATTATAGATGAAGCTGTGTAATCCCAATTGCAGCAGAATGTGTCTGTGTTCCCCTGTATGTTACAGTACTTCTTTTTATCTTTCATTTATAATCATAAGCTTATGTGAAATATTGTTTAAACTTCCTCATATGAACCATTACAATGTCACTAACATCATTTAGTGATGTTTTTTCACGTTGCATACAGGTTGGCTATTTGTTGATAAAATTCTCATTTCTGTAGACCTACTTTGGAGCAGATTTTTTTTCATGTATTTATATTTTGTCCCTTATGATTCCTCCTTTTCTTAT
This sequence comes from Penelope pileata, assembly GCA_013396635.1. Classification (NCBI taxonomy): domain Eukaryota; kingdom Metazoa; phylum Chordata; class Aves; order Galliformes; family Cracidae; genus Penelope; species Penelope pileata. The sequence goes on along the minus strand of WBMW01006194.1, from coordinate 868,840 downwards.
TTTTTTTTTTCTGTTAAGAATATTTGCATTGAGAAAGAACATGCTAGTGTCTAGAAAATGCTGTTTTTATGCAAGATGGTTTGCACTTGGGAATATGGAAATCATGCAGTTGCATGAATTTATGTCTAGAATTGTAACCTGCGACGTTTCATTGGCTAGCATAAGGATCAATCCGCCTTCAAGACCTTGCCTCTCAAGTACTTCCAACTGAATCTTTGTCCATCCTCAATCCTGCTGCCACCTTGCCTCAAGAATGAGGAAATAAGACTCAACCAAACTGGATGCTACTTGTTGGCTTACACACAACAAGCAATCAGAAGACTAAATCTAGGGACAAGAGGACTGTAGCCCAGACCACTGTATAAGTACAGTATTGCTTATATGCATTCTAGCACCATCTAGCAGTTTTCCAAGGAATCTTCTGTAATTAAAAAAAAAAAAAAAACCTCACAAAATGTGGTATTCATATAACAAGAGGTAAAGCAATGAGAAGAAAGAGAGGAGGAAGATGAGAAGAGAAATGCAGAAGGAAAAAAAATTGCGTGGCTTTACTCAGCAGAGTAAACTATTTTGGAACGGTTTCTTGATGTGACAGCCATTCAGCAGAGGCATGGCCACAGTTCATGAGAGCAGAGAGAAGAACAAACTCTGATGTTTTCATTGTGCAAATGGCTTTGAGGAATGTTTCATGATGACAACCTTGGCAACTGGTGCTTTGTCTGCTCATGCATTAGCATGGGTGGGTGGCTCCCTTTACCAACCATTTCCCAATTTGCTCTTAAAGAAGCTTAGATTTAACATTTTCATTTTCTTAATCCAGGTTCATATGTAGTTTAGGAAGAAAACCCCACTGAGTTATCTCTCATGCCAAGCCTTACATGCAAATGTAATCTTAAGAGACTGTTATATCACTAGACTGCTAGTACAAAACTGATGTACAAATCAGCCAGTTATGAGCTGTTTGTTAAGTCCTGCTTGTAAGCAAGATCATACCACCAAAGCGCTCATATTTTTCAGAACTCTTTGGCCACCTTACTTTCTTCCATGTGACTGTGACGTGTCACATGGACAGTGGTGTTCTGAGCTGTGACAATGCAAAGCTGAAGTTTCAGTGTCAGGAATCCTTTCTGGAGATGCAGTGGTCTCTTCCTGAAACCATGTCTCTCCAGTAAAGCTGTTATGATGGATGAGCCTTGACAATATGCTCGATCTAATGAATACTTGCCTGCTTCTTCTTGCCTTCCCCACCCCTTTTCCCAGGTGATATCCTGTTACTACGTGTGCATAGGTGCTCAGTTCTAAGAGCTGAACTGACAGAATTCTAATCTCATGGAAATAATTTTCTCGGTGAAGAACATCAATATGCTCTATCAGACTCCTTAGACTATTATTAGGAACACTAGTGGATTGAATTTATGCAGCACTGAATCAAAAAGTAAGAGATGTACAAATCATCACATGTGACATGGGATGTGAAATGAAGCCCATGACAAATAAGAAGACTGTGGTGTTTTGTTGTTGTGGGTTTTTTTGTTTGGTTGTTTTTTTTTGTTTTTCTTTTTTTTCACTGGGCATATAATACGTCTGGGATCCACTCTGTTCTCACTGTATGTTAAAGGGATGTTTCCCAATAGCTAGTATAACAGTTTAGGATGCAAACGTTGTAAATATTTGACTGTAAGACAAGGCAGTGTTAAGTATAAGGCATGGCATTAATTGTTTTGTGGGCAAGAGATGAACAAAGGAAGTCAAGTAGTAGCGGATTAAAAGTAAAACACTATTTCACCATTACTAACAAAACAAAATTCCTGCTGTCTTTTAAAAAGAAGAAACAAACCCAAAATAGCCAGTTTCAGGATTTCTGAGTCACAGCTTCTTCAACTTATTTCCAAACAGTCAGTTCAAGACCTCAGTTGTTGTCCTTCTGATGAATGTTTACACCACTAGGCCCTTATCAGTGAAGAGTAGAATAACTTTTTTCAGCAGATTCATCCTGCAATTTCATTTAAATTTAGCAAAACCCATTAACACAGTGTCACTTTCCTCAGACTTAGTGTAGCCATTGTATTTTCTCTCTCTCATCTCAGAGTTGGAAAGGCTTTTCTCTGGGGCAGTGCTCCATAAAATTTAATCTCATCATTCTGTAGTAGACCATAGCCTTTCACTTGCAGTGTTGGCTGGGGGCCTGGGTAACCACTTAACACTACTTCTAATGATGCTGTATGCAACGTTGCCCTTGCTCTTTGGTGCTCATCCAAGAAAGCAGAATACAGCTGCTGCGTTCTGGTTTTTGTTATGTATTGACCATTTGGTGTGAGTATTAATGGGATTTTTGACTTCGAGGCCGACTATTAGTTTAGATGTTTTCTTACATTCTTCCATTCTTGAATGAGACGAATACAGCATGAGACAACAATTTGTGTTGTGATAAAAGGCAGGGTGTTACGTACAGGGCATTAGGTTTTACATAACTGTGTCCATGTTCCATGGTAATTTGTGGTCACTCATCTGTAATAATTTCTGTTCTTTCTGTAAGTGAATGCAGATGGGGCGTGTTCTTTCCTTGCAAACTAGTAGTTCTAGAAACAGTAGCATCAGACAAAGGAACTATGTTCTTCTGTTTTGTCTTTTGGGCTGGAATAGGAGCACCTGGGTGATGACTTTTACTTAGGCTGAATTGCAGTAACTTTTGGAAGGTGGACTTTAGAACCCATCCCAGAATATGGGCTGTAATCATGTTCACCCCTCCAAAAATAGAGTAGATTTCTTGTCTTTAGCCTGTTTATGGTACTGTGTATATCCCTGTAGTCCCCATGGGGATCTAAGAGTTACTTTTTCTAACGTGTTTTCTGTCCTAAAGCAGCATCATGTATCTTACCGGCTTAGGGAACTAAAGTCAAAACCTTCAGCTTCAGAAGCATGATCATTGATTGTGCTTCTAGACCCCCATACCTGACCAACGTCCAGAGATCTCCTCATGTACTGCTTCAGACATGCTAGATGTTATCTTGCGGTTAATTCCTTTAGTGCAATTGAAAAGTGGCAAGCTTTCAATTCCCAAATTTGGATAGGATGTGAGATGATATTGGGTTTGTTTGTTTGTTTCCCTGTAGCATCTTACTACGTGTGGAGAAATGAGAAATGTGTTTTAAATCTAAATAGCAACTAGAAACAGATTGCCATCTTAATGCGTTCATGCCTTTGAGACTGTTTTTGGCACACCTGTGGTTATATTCTGGTATCAAGTACAACTATTTGCCTGGACCTTACAAGATTGCAAAAGAAAAAAGAATAGATTTATTTACATGAGTTGTGAAATTACATCAGATGTCTTTCTAGGTATACTTGACTCAAAAGGGAGTAGACTTACTGGTCTTCCAGAGGAAATGAAGTGAGTTGGCCAATAAACCTGTATCCAGGCATCACATTAGGTCAGGGTCTGCAGTCAGCTCTAAATATTCCTTCACTATGTTAGAGAGAAACAAATACAATTTATTTGGCATATTTTGATTTCACTTTACACAGTTTTGTTCCCTCTTGTGATGAAGATTTATTAGGCTAAGGGAAATTATCTGAGTCTGAGTTACTTATACAGTCTTGAGTTCTGTTCCAAGTGACTTCCAGAAACCTAATGACTCTTTCTGTTGCATCTATTATGTGTGTTCTGCCCCTCATGTGATACTGCAGTGACTTGCTGTAATTCAGAGGTCAGAACGTGTTGGGAGGAGTCCCATGTTGTGGTGCCCTGTACTGGGATTCTCAGAAATCTGGAAACAGTTACCACATCTGGACTCTGTGATGTGACGCTAATAGATTACATAATTTTTCATGGCCCTCCTTTCTGTAATGAGGATAACGTTTCTTTTTTTCTTTTTTTAATCCTGCCTGCTTAGATTATCAGAAAGTTTGAAGCATGAAAAAAGCGTTGGAGCAAGTTGGCAAGGGTTAGTGTTATCAATTTCACATGAATGGCTATTAGTCACATGGCCTGAAGCAGTTAAAGGTGTCCAGATAGAAATAGCAGCCACTTTACTCCCTTTCATACTGTCTGGCTTGAGTAGCTGATATATGTTAACCTCTCTAATCAAGTGAACCCTTCCAGCTGAGGGGTACCATGCTTGACTGGAACATCTTTCTAGGTATTTCCACATTGTTCAGCACAAATAGGCTCTGCTTTTGGCTGGGGCCTTTAGACCCAATGAGAAAAACTCAAAGTATTAACTAAATAGTACTTCTGAATAGAAGCTACAGTAAGTGGAGTGAAAGTTAATAAATAAAATATTTCATAAAATGCGATGTCACAGTGCAACCAGTTGTCTGCCTGTAATGGTGTAGGCCTGCCTTGCCAGCTCTGGGTTTTTTTGTTTTGATTTGCTTTCTCCTCTCCATAGTTCCTGGTTTAGTTACTGCCTGGTTTATGTTTGCTCCGCTCCAGCTTAAACTCCCCCCAGAGACTGTTCTAACGATCAGCTTGATGAACAGGAGGAATAGGAGAGCTGCTGACCTGCATCCTTGGAGTAACTTTGACAGCCTGGAAACTGACTTCATTGTGCTTGCATCAACTGCTCAGAAAGACACAAGATTACATACAATAGGGAGATACGTATGTTCAGGAGAGTAAAATTGTTCAAGCAACATCAGGAAAGAACAGAGGTGTTGCTCAGTGAAACAGACGCTTGCTGTGATGGGTATTTTTTCCAGATAGCACATTAAAAAGGCTAGCTTTGGAATCTGGGAAGGACAGAGAGTGAGAAAGAGAAGGTAGCAGGGAACAGTACAGGCATTTTTCAACACAGAAGATTCATTCTTAAAACAAGCAAAGTGATCCGTGGCCTGAAGATTCTGAGATTTATGACTCTTAGCTTAGTTGTCAGTTAGTGACTAGAAGGAGCCACACAGCAAATGCCATGGCAGCTAGCAGGTGGGTGAGATGATCTATTGTAAAAGATAGTTTTTTATTAATTCTCAGTCTAAAATAAAATCAAACTAAAAGCGACGTATTTAATGCCTAATACATCTGACTCTCAGCTTAAGGTAAGATGTTCTCTTATCACCTGTGAAGTAGAATTGAAAAGATCTATCAGTATTGCATTTTAACGACATTTAGATGAATGGTTACTGTGAGACTGCAGAGATGTTTCACAGTAAACTGGAGTTACAGCTGCAAATTCAACCTGTGCTTTCGGACACACATTGACAGGGCTGACAGTGTAGGATGAGCTCCAATCCAAGTCAGAAGGGGCTGAGGGTTAAAAGCTTAGGGAGTATAGCTGATCAGACACCTGGGCAGCTGAAAGATGGATTAGAGTAGTGCTATGTATCATGGGACTGTTAAAAAGGGTCTCTCTTCTAGTAGGGTTTGGACAGATTGTTTTGTCTTTCATTGAACACCTGATCATCTGGCATTTAGAAATATTTTTTTCTGGGTTCGTATCTCTTATTGTATGGATACATTTTTAATGTTTAGGTATTTCACAACCTCTGTTTCCTTGATTTGCAACATCAAAAGCAAAAAGACCTGAAAACATTAATAGTTCTGATTTAGTGTTGCACCAAGTGCACACACTTGCTTCCTTTGGTTTGTGACAAATCTTGTTAATATAATAGGTTAAGGAAGGTTATTTCCTTACTGTACAACAGCTGCCACAAGTCTGGCTGTTCTTTTAAAACTGAAATTTGTAATTAAAACAGTAACTGCTTTCCAGCAATTTCCTGGAGATTTGAGGCTGGAAGGGAAGGCTGCAAGGATCTGTTCAGAGCACTCCACACTACGGACCAAAGGTTCTCTCCTAGCAATCTCTGCATGAAACTCCAATATCTGTTTTGACTAGAGCACTTCTCTTAAAAGGACAGTTTTTTGAATATTTTGGTAGTAATACAATATATGAATAGTGTTCCCTAGAGAGGAACACTTAAATACACAGCATCAGTACCTTACTCTTGTTTCTCTGAATACTAATTTAAAAATAACTGTTGCAAAGGGAGGAGAAAGATGTACAGAATAAGCCTTGTTTAGTCATGCTGTTAGAAGTGAACAGCTTTAAGCACATGTGTAGGCTTACTGAAGGTGATGGAATTGTTTCTGAACCATACATTCTTAAAAGCCCAACTGAGTGGGAAATAGGGTGAATTATAAACAGCTTCTCCACTTGGGGAGGACACAATCAAAAGGAAATTCTCTGAATTACCTTCTGAAGCAGAGTAGTTACTTCACGTTAAATCTTTTGTGGAGGCTCTCCCACAATTAACTGGACTTTAATTCAGTTTATCTTGGTTCACTTGCAAATCCGTGCTAGAGACAGATACTTTTATTATTGACCAAATCTCAGATACGTTTGTTTAGCAAATTGTTTGTTTAGCAAATCGTTGTGTTGTGCTGCTGCCAAAGGCTGCCACTTCTACCCTGCTACAGAGAAGGTAAGTGCCTTGCAGCTGTATCAGTTCAACAGCCCAAACCGTGACAGGAGGTGATTTGACTAACCTGTGAGGATGTGCTGAAACCTCAGCCTAAACTCCAAACTGCTCAGATAACACCATTATCAGTGGCTTACTTGCTCTGCTGCACCTATTTTGCAAAGACTCTTTTGTGACAGCTTATACAAATCTTTCAGTTGATGTAGCTTTAAAGATGAGTGATGCGTTTTAAACATACATGAAATTTTTCAGAACGGGAAAAAAATGAGACAGGTGTCATTTAAAAAATATTGGAAAACTTTATTGGAACTTCAGCTCTTTCTGCTATTTTGGGGAAAGAACAACAATCAGTTTTTCAAACACTTCCTTATCTGGCTGCTATTGTCTCCCAGAAAACAAAATGTGTATGTTGTCTAGGACTGTGATTCTCTGAATTTTCATATGCAGGCAATGACTATGTTGAGTAATGTATGAGTTAAATATCTAAGCAGTAATCACATGGAGATGCAAATAATATATTCTGTGTATTGTGCTATATCTTGAAATAGGTGCTTCCATTTTCGTGTAGTCTTTAACTTAAGCTGTATTGCTGGGAGTTGTGTTGCATCATCCTGAAGCAGCTAAATAATTTAAAACTAATGGCAAAATAAATACAGTTAACTAAAAAGCTGTAGCATGAATATGGAACTGTAAGAGAAGAATAACCTCTTTAAAGGTTCTTTCAGTGAATGTTCATCAAAGATTGGTGAGCAAGCACTAGCAAACTGAAGATCCTTAGTCTTGTCATAAAAATATAGAGGTAATTTATGGACACGTTTGCAAAATGTGCACTTGCAGATAAGTAGTTTTGACTGTGCTCATTAAAATATCTACCTTGGAAGAGTAAATTTCTACAAGCTCTTGTGACATAGTTCCTTGTAATGGTCATTGTCAGATATTTTAAAAATACTGCTAGCTGTTAGCATAGGTTGTTTTTATGTGAGATATTATTTGCAAGTACTGTTATTGTTGGATTTGTTTCTATGGTAATAGGGGGACATGTCATCATCACTACTACAAGGAAGCTAACTGGATCTTCTAAATATTCTACTATTCTATGCCTTTGTCTATTAGAAGTCAAAGGCTTGTTGTGACTACTATATGTGTAATACATAAGTGGAGCTGGGTTTTAAGCTACAGTGGAAAGAGAAAGCATTGTTTTCTTGTGTTGTTTTTTTTTTTTTTTTTCCCCCCCTTCTTGCATCTCATTTGGAAGACTCTAATAGCTGTCTGTTTTTTCCCCTTAGGTGCTTGCATTGTTTTCTCTTTCCTAGTTCCGTGGCTCTTTGGGGTCTTCTGAGCAAACTATTGCTCATCAACTGTTGACCCTGTGACCAAGAGAGGCATAGGCAAGACTCCGAAGGGTTTCACTCTCAGCAATGAGTTCAAAAGTAGAAAAGTTAATTGAATTAGATACACTTATGCTGTAGGCTTTCAGTGGACTGTGTGTGTATGACTGTTAATATTTGTGTCTGAGGACCAACTTGCCGAAAGTTAATAATAGATCTGTGAAACAGAACAAGCATTGATTAGTCAGGATAAGCTGATATTAAGAATTAAATGGCCAAGTGACTAATTGTGGTATGTAACTTCTCATTTAACTTTCTGGCAACCAAAGGAAGTGGAATGCTGCTAGTGGGACATCAATTAAAAACATGTAAGGGAAACTACAAATTAGTAGCCTCAGTTCTGCAGTGGACTGATGAAACAGAATTAAGAGGAAGCATGGAGTTAGTGAGCACATAGAGGAAATGAACATGTTGGCAAAGCATTTACATCATTTTAGGGAAGGGAAGTTGTGCCTCGTGAATTTGTCAAAGATTTTTGGAGTAGCCAAAGAATAAGTGGGTAAGGGCAATCTCAGTGATACAGACTATCTTAATATTGAAAAGGTACTTGCTCCTTACGCCTCACTAAAGGTGCTTCAAGAAATGGAGGTGCTGAGTGAATTGCCACAAATTGCATATCTTTACTCTTGCATGGATAAATAATTAGTTAAAAGGCAGAAGGAACTTAGAAATGAATGATCAGTTTTCAAAGTGTAGAGAAGTAATGGTGTTACAGGAGTCTATTTGAGTCAGCGCTGTTCAACGTATTATCTTGAAAATGAAGTGAATAGACAGGTGACAGCTTACTGACAGTACTGAGAATCTCAGGATAATAATGGTAAAGGCCAACTTGAAAGAATCTCAGAGAAATTTCATGTGCTGAAGTCACTGAGTGAAAGAAATGGCAGATAGAAATACAGAGGTGAATGTAAAGTCATGCACATAGGACAAAAAATAATCCTATCTGTGCATATAAAATGATGACTTCTGAGCTGTCTGTTTCCAGTTAGGAATGAGATCTTAGCATCTTGATGGATTCTATATTGAAAACACTAGCTCACTTCTCAGTTCTATCCTAAATTGCAAAGAATACGCTAGGAGTATAGGAAAAGAAAGAGAGCAGGCTGAAACAATCTTGGAACACTGTGCCTGTTCCCAGTTCCCTCTCCACAACATTGAAATAGGCTTCTGGGTATAACTGGAAAAGATGTAGAACAGTGTGTTAAGCATTTCCTTACTTTTTGTGCAACCAATTATACAGAGAAAGATTCTTCAGCTTGGAAAGAAGATGGCTAAGAGAGCGTATAATGGAGCGACAGAAATAGGGAACAGTTTGTTCAGTTATTTTTTTCCTCTAATACAAGATTTAGGAAGTATTGGAGGAAATCAGCAAGCGGTCAGTTCAGCACTGATAACAGACAGTAGTTGATCACAAAACGCACATAATGTTCTGAATCCTGAAAGTTTGCATGAGTCCACTGAGGACTTGTAAATATCAGGACAGTGCTTCTAACTTGAGAGTTCTCTGAACTGCAGTCTGCTCCAGAGTGAAAGAGTATCTTGGGGGAAATAATGCTGCATTTGTCTTGCCCATATGCTTGTTCCTCTGTGATATATTCCACTATGAGCCAGACTGGGTTGGGCAACTGGACCCAGTAGAGTTTTGATCTGATCTCTGATTATACCTGGATGTACATGCAGAAGGAGCAAAATGCCCTGATTCCTGCTTTGTCCTTCCTCCTTGCAAAAAGTCCCAGCTTACCTTAGGACATGAAAAAAGTGAAATCTCTGACTGATTTAAGGATAACAGATTATGCAATTTCTTGTACCATTTCCTTTTTGGGGTATTGCCAAATTGATAACTATATGAATAATGAAAGCAGCTGACTCCAATGATTTTTCTCCTTTAAAGAATACACTTTCGAAACTTGTAAGCATTCCTGCTTTGCTGACTGTACTGGCAAATGCTGTCTTTAATGGAGCATAGATTAGTGTTTCATAAATTCAAGCTTAAAATTAAAAACTGAGAAGGTTATTTCTCCTGTCTAACCCACAAGGGAATGGTGTTTTGTTCAGTATGCTGGAGGAATCTTCTTCTGAAAGCATAGCTAATCTGAAATACAATAAGCTGTATTATTTCCTATTCAGTCTGCTGGCTGTTTCATTGGATTGTTCATCCTTTTACATTGGCACGCTAAGAAAAAAGAATTGCAAGTTTAATTGTACAAGGAAGATAATTTTCACACAATTGCTTCCCTCAAGAGATGAAGTGTGATTTGTTATTACTGATGTTCATTTCTTCAAGCCTGTTTCTCTTTTATGTGAAAAGCTGTGTGTGTGTTGGATTTGAACTTAGCAGTGGCTTCAGCAGTAACCATCTGCTGCTTGACCATTGTGATGTGTATGAGCAAAGCATGCCTGACCATCACTGCCATCTGATCCTGTTTGGAGCAACGACTTGTTGCATATCATCATTACGTAGGGCAATTTTGTCAATGTGGCAGAATGGTGTTTCTCCATCCTCAGCTAAGGTCATCTGAGGCGAACCTGGTAGGAATGTTCAGAGAGATGTTGTCTGAGCAGCACATTTGCAGTGGTAGAAGAAGCCTGGTTTTCTATTAAGTTCCTGTGATATTGCTGAAGGTTCTGTCTCCTAGGTTCTTAGCTTTGTGGTGTTTGCAGTTCTCGGGGAGACAACTGCCATCTCTGTCTCCTTGGCATGTATCTTGTGGTTGTACTGGAGGAACCACTGCAAATGAGCTAAATGTTTGTTTCCTGCAGCATTTCTGTGTTTGAGGAGCAAGAAAATAAACCCAAGAAAGGCTGGGAATAATTATTGTTTATTATTTCCATTGCTTTCCACGCTGTGCCATCACCTGCCCTTCTACTACCTGTCCCTGTCTTCTCTGAACTGCTCAGTGGGATTTGAGTTTCCCTAGAATTAATCCCATATTTAAAGGTTTTCTTTGTTTATGTGAACACGCAGGAATGTTTTCCAAGCCACCAATCTATGAACGGTTTTATAGAAAGTGCTGTGGAAAGGCTTATTTCAGAAAGACATAGTCTTAAACTTTTTCTCTATTTTTTCTGTTTTTTTTTATTTTTTTTTTCCGGCTTGCTTTGTGTCATCTTTCACCTGTGCTTGACTCATAGAGTATACTGCGAGATGGCATTTCAGATGCCTCTATGTACTTATAAGGCCTTGCTTTCTTACAGAAATTTTTATGTTTTACCAAAGAATGAATAAAATGAAAGAGAGAGAGAGAGGATTGACAAGTTCTATTGCTAAAGTTGGCTATACTGTAAGTTTGGGAAGCTTATTACAGTTGAAGTAGGCTGAAGCGGATACTTTTCTTTGTGGTTATTTTTTTCATTGTGTGCACATCCTTGATTCCAATGACTGCAAGGGTAATTATTTCTTTGTTTGCCAGGAACATTAAAATTGCCATGTTTTCTAAAGAAAATGTGCTCATACTTCTGGAAAGTAAGTGCACAACAGGCTGTCACAGCTGCCTTTTCTACTGGAATTGTTTTAAGTAATAGTGGTACACAGTAATTAACCCTTTGTGCTTGAGGATGCACATCATAGTCTCGATCAATGGGCACTTAAAGAATAAAGGAGCAGGGGATGAGCAGTTTCAAGATTCATTTTTGAAAAGCGTCTAGTTGAACTGCCTGGATCTTCAACAATAGCCATCTTTCAATAGCGTATTGGATTTCTCGGACCATTATCTCACGTATTAAGTCAATAAAACACTGTTTTTACTCACTTTGAAAAATGTGTGGGTGAAGTTAGAACTCCAGAAGTGAGACGCCACATCTGCTGCTGGAGACAGCTCTGTCATAAGGACAAAGAAGCACCTGTCCTTATGCTGTACAGACTTTCCCAACTTACAACCTTGGCTGAAACCTGGCCAAATCACAGGCCTCCACATAACTCTGCTAACATCTCCTCCTCTTAATCTGACACACAGATAAGTTCCCATTCCTGGTCCCCTGAGCAAAGGTAGTCCTTTGGTCAAATATCTTTCAAATGTATTTTGGTTAGCTAAAAAAAATGAGACCAAGATATTTCAGTCCAAAGCAGAAAATGGTATTGAACATGTCTGAGTGAGTGTTGAAATACTCGTGTTCAGGACAGGCAGAGAATTCTGTGCTCTACACAGAAATGCATCCATTATTTGAGTTTTAAGCCAAAATTAGCTGAAATCAGTGGAAAGATTTCCATGGAGATATATATGATATTTTCTATTGTACTGTTAAATAAGCAATTATCTGAGAGGCAACACAGACTTTTGGAAAACTTGCCCATCTGTAGTGCAGAAGTCTTGTTTGTTTACTATTTTCTATTGTATGTTGTTACTCCAAAAGTAATGCCTCCTGTTTATTTCCATGGAAATTACAACAGATACAAAGAGCACAAGAACAGTATTTGAGAGAGCAAATTCTCTGCTACAAAACACTCTTTTTCAATACAGTCCCCACTGTTAGCTGTGCGTTTTCACAAGTGATGAACAAGAGTCTGCACGCCGCACTCGTAAACATCTGCACCAGCAGAGGTGCCTCACTGTCTCCACTGCTGAAATGCACCACCCACCCCTCACTGTGCTCACATCCGCTGTTTGGTCTCCATCAACGTTCAGCAAGTTTTGATGGATGTCAGTAGGTGCCATTTTTTCTGCATGGAGGAATTCAATTCCACCTCTTTGCTCCATCCACACTTCCATGTCAGACGCCACTGTGTCAGAGTGCCCCTCTGCTGCCATCTGTCACATGGCAACAACATGGAACGGGATATGGGTGGGAAGATTCAACCTCTGCTCCTGTTCCACCAACACCACCTGTCTCTCACGATGTGGGCCAAGAGAATAAAATAGGAGGAATTGCTTTCAGAGCAGCCCTCATGTAATGCATAAAGAATCTGTAAGCAAACATTCTGTGATTGCATCTGATCTATTGGGAATCGATCTCTTCTTATGTGGTTAAATCTGTTGGATGCAGATGTTGAGAGAGCCTCTCATTTTTGCTCTTTATCCTAAATGACTATAGTGTTGGCAATTGCACGTACTCATTTATACTTTAATTTTCTACAGAAAGAAGAAGTAAAGAAAGCCTGGTAATTGGTTGAAGTTTCTTGATGCATTGTGTATACGTGTCTAATATATTGACAAGACACTTTTCCAAGTCTAACGAAATCAGAGTTTAGGACTATGTTTGGAATGACAGAGTTTCTCTTTTGATAAAATGAGAGAAATATTCCTAATACATTTGGAAACTGAGCTCTGACACAGTTGCCCAGAGGCTGCGGAGTCTCCTTGGGGATCTTCAGAAGCCGCCTGGATGTGGTCCCGGGCCCCTGCTCTGGGTGTCCCTGCTGGAGCTGGGGTTGGGCCAGATGGACCCAGAGGGCCCTGCCAGCCTCAACCATGCTGTGATCTATATTTTTTGTTGTTTTCCCTTCCTTTTTGAATGAATGATCTTGGCTAAGAATTTGGTTGCTCTTATTCCTTGACTCTGTTAAAAGTAACCTTTTTTCCTGGTGCTATATTTAGTGCCACTTTGGAAATCTTGCAGAGAGATCATAAAATGCAGAAGGAGAAGAGCAACAAATTTCTAAGAGAATGGAAGAAAGGTTTCTGTCTTTATGTAAATATCCCATAAAGAATCAAAATTGGGAAATTAATTTCATATTCAGAGCCATATGGCTGTTCAAAATACTACAACCTCTGCAGTTAATCCTGAGCTCATCTGTTAAACTAATGCAACAAAGTGTTGGACTTCTTCTCTTTCAGGGATTGATAACTATCAAGCTCTCCTGAAACAAACCTTAGGGAATGCTCCCAGTTGACTGGCCCTGAGCCCCAATGAACAGAGCCACCAGAAGGGACAGAAATTAGTTCAACTGAAGGGATTTGGTAGATATGAGGGAGAAGTAATCTGTTCCTGGGTGTCGCTCAGATAGGAGGAATGGTCTTTTACAGGGCATTGACTGCAATTTGGAGTTTGTTCCCAGAAAGATGAAGAAGAGAGTAAATGTAGAGGAGCACTGAGGAAGCTCCAGGTCCTGCTCATTTCTGTAATTGTGCACTGGAGATTAGTGCTTAGCAATCACTGTGGGATCTTCAGTATCCTCAACACTGAAGGCACATACGTCATGGAGACAGAAAAAGAGTAGTCAAATGCTGAAGTACAGATGCAGGTCCTGTAGCTGTGAATGACATAGCTCTGCAAGGGAACAAAAAAAAAAGATCTTACTGATATCAAAATTTATTGCTGTAAGAATTTTGAGAAAGAGGATCAAAAGAAATGTTGATAAAGCAAGCCAGATATCTTCTTCCTCAGCATTTTCTACTTCCAGAGAAACAAGGCTGTATGAGAGATGGGTGTGGGGAGGATGCGGTTTACTGCATGAAATAAATATTCCTTAGCCCTCAGAGATTTTGTCAGCAGAAGCCTTGTCATTGCTAATGTGTGATAGCTTTGCAAGTGCTCTAGCAGTGCACTTGAATTAAAGCCAGAATAAATTTGAGATTAAGATTTGAATGTGAGTGTTATGGAAAGCCCCCCAAACTCTCACATTTTAGTGGTAAAATATTCAAATGGGGTCATTTCTCTGTTTGCAGCAGGTTTCTACCTGGGGTACAGCAGATTAAAAGTAATGTATTGGTGTAACATACAGGTAGTGTTGTTTGTGTGCAAGCCAAGCAGGAGCTAGGTCCCTCTGAGCTTTTGCTGTGTAACGATGTGTGTGTTTTACTGGACAGACAGTACTTCACATAAGTATTTACCTTTATTTATACATTCTGGTTCGTTTGCACTTTCTCGATTTACTGATGATGAAAAAGATCACTTCTGGATATTTTACTAAGTCTAAATTGTCCATTTGTTTTTTCTTTTATTTACTACCTTTTCTTTGTTTTTCTCTTTTCCTCTTTTAGATTTTTCCAGTTTATCTGTTAGATTTCTAATTTATCATCTGATTTATATTTCTAGATCTCCTGTTAGATTCTTTTATTGTTTTTGTCTATTATGACTTTGCATGTCTAATATTGCCTTTCCATTTTAGACCCCTTCCCTTCTTCTAAAAGCAGCCTTAAAGCCAATTCTATGCAACAGAGCATATCTCAGAATACAGTAGTATTCACTCTGTGCTCTCAAATGTGTGGTTGCTCTTTACATAAACGGCTACACCGCTTAACACTTGTAAATGATGGTGGGTATTTTGATCCCTTGTTGCAGTTATTGTTGCTTGCTTGTTTGTTTATTTTATGTTTCCTTGTTTTGTTTTGATTAAATGACTATTGTCAGGCTTGGATCTTACTGGACAATCCATGTCAGACAGGAGAAAGGTGCCTCAAGCAGTGCAGCTAAACATTGCTTTTCTTAGAAAAGGAATTTCCTGAGAATTATACAGCAACAACAATTGTACAGCAGTAACGTAACCAAACAAGCTCATCAGACTTCAGTATTATGAACCAGATCTGCAAGCACCATGTTGTGGGTCATTTATGTTGTGCAGTTCTAGGAGAAGGTAAAGGATTATCCTGTCACTGCACTCTTCCGAACCATTGAGAGAATGCTGTTTGTACATTCTCAAAAGCATAATCTTGGAGAAACTCCTCCACCCACCCCCTAAAAAAACCACGGTGGTTAGCTTTGGATAGTTGTCCTTGGCAGTTTGAAGGAGGCAAAGTCAGAACACTGCAGAAGTAATGATTAAAGACGTGTAGCCAAGTCACAATGTCTGTTGACAGCAGCATTCTTTAAGGACCTCGCTCAAATACTTATCACTGTGGTAGAAGTAAATCTTCAGTATCATGACTTTTTCCTGTATCTACTTTTCACAACTTTGAAGTAATTTATACTTTCCATTCTTTTATTTTGCTCTCTTTCCTTCTATAGGCTTTGATTCAGCATGATGCACTTTGTTTTGATTACTTCTGCTGTGCTTGTCTCTTTGTACTAATTTCTCCCCATTTCTGCTGGTTAATGAAGAAAAGGCAGCAAACTTCACAGCTCAATCAATTTGGTTGTGCAAGAGCAATCATATGCAGTCCTGTAAATGTTTCTGATAGTTGTCTGTCTGGCAAGGATGTATTGCAGAATCAAAAGCTGCAGAGAGCAATAGCACTAGACAAACTTTGATTTTTATTATTTTTTTTTTAATGCTTTGAGTTCTGTATTTTGGGCTGTATCTTTGGGCATGAAAGCAATCCATTAGTTTCTTATAAAATGCAGCATGAAATGAGCTTACATCATGATGATGCAGTGCTTTGATCCCCTGAATTAGCACTATAATGCAAGAGCAGCCTTGCAGACAATGAGCAGTGGATAAGCATAACCAACAAAAACAACCAAGCCACTAATAGCTGCATTTCATCTTTGATTCTGCAAATAAGGCTTCAGTTGATGTTAATGGGAACACTTTATGTATGCAAAAAGAACCAGATTGTGTGCCTAATTAGAGACTGAAGGCTGCAGTAGGATACCAAAGTAAGTGAGAATGTTCACTAGAAAGCACTAGAAAAGGTGGACAAAATTTTGTAACTTGTTTAGGGCAAGATAAATCAATTTAAACCAGATTAAAACAAATAAACACCAAAATAACAATAATGATAATAAAGCCTATGCCTAAATTGGGTAGGAATTGACCCCAGGTAACTGCTGAACTTTAGAGAAGTTCAGTTTCTTCTTCATCACATATTTAGCTGCCTGCCCTGAATGGAATGGAAGTGATGAAACAGACTAACTCACTTGAGAGAAGGAAGTGGTTGTACTCATGTTTGAGAGCTGGAAATCAAAGGGCTTTCCTGACAAGTGAAATTCAGTAAAGTATCTGAAGGTATTGAAGGGCTGGATGGGTGCTCCAATAATGTCATCTTAATGCTACTCAGCATCAGAGACTTTTGTTACTGTGATCAACAT
The DNA here is from genome assembly GCA_013396635.1 of Penelope pileata. Classification (NCBI taxonomy): domain Eukaryota; kingdom Metazoa; phylum Chordata; class Aves; order Galliformes; family Cracidae; genus Penelope; species Penelope pileata. The sequence goes on along the minus strand of WBMW01006194.1, from coordinate 852,134 downwards.
CTCTTGCTAGGTGGGTCATTGCATTTAAATACTTTTTTTTAGTGTGTTTCTTTTTTTTTTTTTTTCCTCCATGAAGCAATCACCTAACCAGCTTAGGGAGGAAGCACAGGTAGCTGGAAATTAGTTTCTTAAAATAAACTGCTCTATACCTGAGGTATGCAAGTAACTCACTGGGTAGGATGAGTTGTTGCATTCATTTTGTAGATGGTATGAAACTACTTGTAGGCTGGTGGAAAGGCTCTCCATGAATTAATCTCTTTGGGAAGTTTGTCACTACGCAAACTAGTAATTAGTTTTGTCACTAGTTCCTACATAGAACTTTTTAGGGAAATGGAACTTCCTATGCAAAATACTCTGATCATGTTTTATTAAATAGTAAGATATCGCCTTGAAACCAACAAATGGAGAAAAAAAGCAGCCCACATCTATGTTTTGAGTTGACAAAGTGGCTGATTGTTTAATCTCCAAGAGTCTGTGTGCTACTACAGTGCTTGTGTATTGCTGTTCTTCTTCCAATTACAGAAATAGTTATTTCAGACAAAGACTTTGACTCTTTTTCAAAGGTCTTTAAATTTCTTTTGAACACTGAAGGAAATTTTAAAGACTCTTTCCAAAGCCAAGCGGATCTTTTAGGAGTGTGGTATTTTTTATGGTCATGCTGTATTGCTTCTTAATTGAAAAAGACTCTGGAAATGGAAGATGTAGCAAAGGAAGATGTTGATAGCAAATAAGACCTAGTTTGCCCTGTTTCCCTTGGCTCTAGAAGGATTTTCATTTTTTGGTACTTCGTTAATTGAAAGATTGTGGAACTGTGAGGCAAGGGGAAGAAGAGGATAAAACCTGCAGCAGTGTGAATGCCAGTGAATGTAACACTGTTCTTGCCTTATTTACTGGGCATTCTGTCTTTCTGTATTTATACTGACACATAAGCTGGAACTTTGTGCTCACAAATGTATTCTGATACATATACCTTCCTGTTCTCTTTGCAGGCAGTTGGTTGTATGCATGTCTCTTGCTTTGCTTCTGTGCAGAGATTTTATAGTGAGAAAAAAATTGTAAGTTTTTAAGTCCTGATCATTATGAAACACCAAGGAAATATTATAATTCATAATGTATTACGTGGAGCTTTTATCCTGTTCCAGAGTGTCGTGCCAAGTGTCGTGTCTTGCCAAACCTGAAGCAATAATAGCAATAGGTTCACAATGGTCTGAACATCCCAAGGGTATTCCAAATCCCCAAGAGCTGTTATACTTAAGGTAGGGGGAGAAGGAAAACTGAAAGAGGATGGGAGGTTTAGGAAGTAGCTGAGAATATCCTCCTGTTCCTCCTGTTTTCTTAAGACAAATCCAAGAATGCAATTGCTAATAGACTCCACAATATCACTTCCGAAGCATAAAAATGAATGCAGTGCTGAACACAGGCAATAGACTAGTTTCCCAAACAGCACTTTTATCATAACAAAAGCCAAGGTCACACAGAACAGTATAACAGCCATCCTGATCCACCCCCCAGAGATTACCAGCAACACGAGAGCGAGAGCAAACAGCAAGTACGGTGTTGAGTAATATATTTCCAATACAAGACTCTGAAAGAGTCCTGCAAGTAGCCAAAAAA
>WBMW01006194.1:709821-850479 GCA_013396635.1 Penelope pileata | reverse complement strand
CCCTGGTCCTGTCCCCTCCCAGTTCCCAGCTCCTTATGCCGCCCCTAACTATTTCACTGGCAGAGGAATGCGGAACTGAGTTATGTCCTCGGCTCCGTTCAACACTGCCAGGATGTTATCATTTTTTGTTTATCCTCTGAGGCCACAACACAGCTTCATACTAGACACTATGAGAAGCGTAACTTCTGTTAGAAACTAAGACACAGAGGAAGTCAAGGTTGCGTCAAGTAAAGTAGGCCTTTTCTCTTGAGGTTTGGAGGTATGTGTTTTCTGTGGTATCTCAAATGGTAATGGGCCTGTTTATAGTCAGTGTCAGTCTTAGTGAGTTGATGTTTCTTCTTGTTGTTTGAGTTGGGTTGATTAATATTGGTGGTAAGCCAGTGAGAAGATTATCTTTCAGCTTTCCTTTTCCATAGCAGCTTGCTAAAAGTCCTGCTGCCTGTCCTTCCCTTTCCATGTGACTAATTGCCATTTCTAGTTCCTCATGTCTTGGAGGAGTCAGGAGTCCAGCTTGCGATCACCAAACAGTGAAAAAAATCTTGTTGAGAGACTAAAGTCTGTTTGTATGCTTACAAAGATTTTTTTTCCTGTTCGTTTTTCCTGCTTAAATTTAAAGGATGAAATAGTATTTTCCCCCACTTTTTCTATTAGGGAATTATACAAATTCTTTAGATTGCCACACAAAGGGGGAAAACAGAAGTACGAGCTGTAACAGTTAAAAGCTGTTGCCACAGGAATGGTTTCTAGAAACACAGCTTTATTTTGTTACCTCAGTGGGTATCATAGTGTTTTGCTTTGCCTTTATGATTACTCTGATGCTCAGAATAATAAATAATAATATTGATACTTTGCTCTTGTGCATTGCTTTTGATCTTGGAGAGGTTTAATGAGAAAGAGGTCTTTTTTCAAAAGAGAGAAACAAAGAGGTGAATTGAGTTGTTAAGGGTTATCCAATGTGGGAACTGGCAGATAAATTTTTGTCAATGTCATTTTTTATTAAAAAAAGCTGATACACTGAAACTGAAACCTTTCATGGAAATTATTAGTGTTCAGAAAATTACACAGTTCCAGAAGCAGATGTAAATGACAGACACTATAGCACAAGAGCAGCTAGAAGCCTGGTGGCAAGGGCAACCAGTACAGACAACGAAGACCTAGATTTCACTTTTAGCACTGAAGTGAAAAGGAATTTGAACATGTCTCTCTCAAGGGGATATCTCTGTCCCTAGACATTGTATGTTGCTAGACATACCTGTCTCTCAGACGTAATATCACTTTCCTTAGAAACATAGCTCAATGAAGAGTGAGTCTAGTGAAGCCTAGTCTTCCAAAATAGGTTCCCTGGTTGACCACTGGTGTGGACTGGATTCTCTGGCATTTATTGGGGAGTGAGCTAGTTTTATAGTTTGGATGTCTTCAGTACATAGGAAACAAAAAATCCCTCGGTGTCTAAGATTTTACAACTAAGAAGGTTCTCCCCTCTGTGGCTGCCTTTTTTATACAACTTCTAGTGGATTAAAAATTCCCTTTGAGGAAAGAAAAGAATGGAGAGCCCAAGGATAGATGAACATGAAAGTACTGTAAGGTCCCATGTGATGTATTTCTTCAGGTACCCCCAAGTGGAGTCGTCAAAGGGTTTAAATTTTACCATGATCCTTACAGGAAATTTCAGAAACAACAAACAAGCATCTTATTATTCAGTCCAACATCTCCTCCAGCTGGTGATTTTGGAGAAGGGATCATGATTACATGGAGAGAGGATGGTGGCCTATCGACAAAGAAAAGCTGAAAGTAAAAATCCAGACCAAAACTCTCTGGTTGAGTATTTCACATGGCAAATTCATTCAGGCTTGAAAACAAAAAGTGCATAATAGCTGTGAAGTTTCTGTTACATTTATGTATATAAGCATGAAGACAAAATGTGTTTTGCTCATAGGAGGCTGGAGCATATTTAAAGCTTTGGAATAGACAGCTGGAGGCAACTTGACTCAGCAGAGAACAACAAGATAAATAAAAAATAGCAACATTTTTAATAATTCAGATTGAAACTCTGATGAAGGGCTTTATTTCTGTGCAATTCCTTTGAAGAAGTGTTGGCAGTCTCACATAAGAGAGAGCTGGGAGATTGTTCCACAGATCAGTCAAGGAGGCAGCCTTTGTACACATTTTTATGCTGAGCCAAAGCCAGACATGCGAAAGAAAAGGAAAGGAGCAAACTTTGGCAGTGGAGAGAAAGGAGCCAGAATCCTGAGCACATGAGCTGTAGTGTGGCTGCAGTGGGTAGGGCAGTTGTTCTTCTTCCACCTTGCCATTGGAAGGACAGCAGTAGGACAAAATGGGATGTGAACATACAGCTCATGAAGACATGGTTTGTATGTAGGCAGTGTCCTAAGGGGTGATGTGGGGTTCGGTTTTAAGCAGGTGTGTCCAGACTACGGGCTGCATGTGGCTCTGGGCAGCTAGTAATGTGGCCCCACAAGACAATAAACTTTTAACATTAGTATGTGGTTTTTAGTGACATTTTTCATGAGTCAACTGTGCATAGCTCAAACGCAGACTGTAGGTGAGCTCTGATCCTATAGCACCCTGGCATTTGCTCAGTAGTGTATTTGCCACACCACAGTGGAATGGGGGTGGGGGAGAAGGCAGGAGGAAAGAACTCTGGTAGTACACTGAAAGGGAAAGGAATTAGAGGATGTATTAGATAAATTTCAGATTGTGGGCCTGATGCATTTTGTGTGCTTGCAGCAATGCCTGGTGCTTTCTGACTGTCTTTGTTTCCACGAGGAATATGTCATACCATATGTCACATTCTTATAGTCCAGTTGATGAGAAGAATTGCTGCATATGGTCTACCATAAGTTAAATACTTTTTCAGTCCTCTAAACCATTTTTACTGTAGGCCCCTATCCCAGGAAAGCGCTACTAAGCCCTCTCTGCCTTTTAAGAGATCCTTCTAATTACCTGAGTCAGTATTAAACTGGCCAAGATTGGCAGCCAGTATAACAGCCTCCACGACTGTGCCTGTGAACCTCATTATGCCTTTCTTCCCTGTACTGAAAGTCCAACTCTTCTTAATTTTTACCTTATATTTATAAAGAAATTCCTGCCATGGGAGAGTATTATACAAATTTTGAAAAAAGAAAAAAAAAAAATTGTGCAGCTGCATTAATCAAAGGAATATTGTACTGAAGGAAATGTCAGGCCTAATAGCTTGTCAGTGATCAGTGGCAGAAAAGCTGCTTTCAGCTTGTTGCATGGTTTCTTCGACACTAATTAAGAGACTCAGTACCTTTTAAAATGTGATAAAAGGTGGAGGAGAGAGAGAAGAAGCCCTGAATGTGCTGTACCAGGAGTGCAAAAACAGATGCCAAGTGTGAGGAGCTTTAGCTAGAAGAATCCTTGTCTTAAGGCTGCTTCTTGTTTAGTAGTACATGGGATTCCTAGTGAGTCAAAATCCTGAGCTGGTGATCAGACAGCTGTCTGGTTTTCTTCCCTGGCCAGGCAGGGAAGGCAGCAAGTGGTTGGAAGTGGCTATGCCCATCTGCAAGACCAAGTCATGATACTAGCATCTGACTGTCTATCAAGTTTAATGCCAGGAAATCTCACTTTGTATCTTTAGGCAAGCAAGCATGTCTGCCTAACTTTTTGATGGAAGAGGTATACCTGCTGCCTCAGTTTTAGGACCCAATCTTTACAGCAATGGTCTAAGACAGTTGTAACCAACAGATTCTTGGTACAAGTACTTAGCTCTGGACTACCCACTCCCCTGGTATGATTTTTGTCCTCTTTCTTCTGTTAGAAAAAAAAAAAAAAATACATTTGCTTTGTATAAACTTACCCAGAGGAGATTTCCTACTACTAAATGCAGTGGAAGAAAACAGAATTGAATCAAACAAATCCAGCTTAAAGACTGTAATTATTGTTGGCATTTAAAGGTTTTCAAATAATAGGTCATATTCACTGGGAAGATGAAAAATAATAAATTTTGTCAAGTGTTCACTCTTCAATTAAAATATTTTCTCTGCATACTTTAACAATAGTATATTTTTCGTAGGTAAGCTGAGGTTTGCAAGTAATCTAGAGCTTATTGTTACTGTATCCAAACAGTAACTCTGTAGGAAGAAGACTATAGTATTCATTATAACTCCTTTTTCTATTTCTAGTGTTACAAACCCTTTGTGATACCTTTTACAGTTCACATAGTGTTTATTTGGAAATATTTTGTCTCTCACGGTCTGTGGCTGCAAGAGGTCTATGAAAACTTTAGCCAGAGTAAAATCCTTTGTTTTCTAAGTCATTGACCTAAAGGTCATTCTGGTGCCATAGAGAAATAAACGAAGCAGACTTCAAATTTTCACCTTTGCATTTGATTAGAATAAAGTATCTGAGATGCAAGGTTCTAGCTGTACTATGCCATTAGGTAAATGTTCATGAACTTCAATAGTGGATCATGAGAGAAAGTTTTAAATGTGAAAGGTCTTGTCCTTGTGTGCCTTGGTTTTCAAACATGGCCCTGCAAAGTATTTCAGTTGTAGAAATATCATTTCAGAAGGATGAGTAATATTTTCCTTCATGATTGTTGCTTACTTCTTGGATGTAATATGTTCCAGAGGGACTACTTAAAGTTAAGCTTGTATTTAATTGCTTTTACTGGATGAGTATGTTCCCAGGTCGGAACCTGTACATGAGCTATTCTTCAGTTCATGACGGTTGTTGTATTTTCTCATGAAATTACTGCATTTATTCTTCACAGTGACAATCCAAAAAGTTAACATGAATTACAAAAAGTTTCTACCTTAAGGTCCTTGTTTTTCTGATAAATTTAAGGGTAGAAGTTACATACCTTGTGATCTCTGCAAAACTAAATGCCAGTTAAAATTCTATGGGAAATCAATCTGCGGTTTTATTCCAGTTATTAATAAAGGGCAGTCCTGGCTGTTACATGTTTATACCTATCTTCCAATTTTAAGCAGGGATAACAGGATTTCTAAGCATACTGAAATTAATCCTTCCTTCCATCACTTCAGGTGATCTTTCCATGCCAGTTATGCATGAAATGCCCTGACAGTGTGACTATACTGGCAGTTTTCTACTGCCTCTGCTCATGAGAGCCCTGTTTTGCTCATAAAAAATGCTTCACCTCCAGGACTGACAAACTGGAATTTCTAGCTAGTTATTTTCAAATAGATGATAGATAGATTTTGATTGGATTCAAGGATAAAAAGTCAGGAACATCAGGAAAAGTTTCAACAACAAAAATGTTGTGCTTCACCTGTAAGAGGATACTGAAAGTGCCTAATTTAAGGGACATTGTTTAAAAGGTTACTGTTTTTACTTTCCCTGATTACTCAGTGGGGGAAAAAGAGCTTTGTTGAAGGGGTACTCTGAGGGCCTAGTTAGAGGCCTGGTGCTGAATTACCCTTCAGGAGAAGTTTTTTCTTTCCTTGATCTGCATGGAAAGTAATCTCTTTATACACAGACTGCCTTTTGGCATCCTGAAACTGAGGCAGTAGGAATAGCTTTCAAGGTGAGTAGATTGGACTAGATTATCTTAGTGATCTTTCCAACCTTACTGATTCTGTGGTTCTGTGATTAATGAAGTTAAGCAGATAGACCTGCTTGCCTGACAGAGAAGTGAATGTCCAGGTCTGCTTCTGAATTGTGCCTGGGCTTAAGAGGATGCCATGTGGAAGTAATTAGTGGTGATATATCACTTAGTAGTTCATTTTGGTTGTCTTCTTTAAAATTGGGTGTCAAGTAAATGAATAAATAAATAAAAATTGTCAATTTTGTTAAAATTGTCAAAACAAAGGAAAAACTGTTTTGTTACACAAGGTGCATTCCATGTGACCCTTTGTTTCAGAGATCAGTAACAAAAGCAAAAGAATACATTTCTTTTGTTGGAAATGCTTTCTTCCATCTATACAGCAAATGGAAAAGTGGAGACTATTTCCTGTCCTTTAGGCTGTGTTAAAGAAGAGCAGCCTCAAAATACATCAGCTAGCTGATGCAAGCACCAATTTGGGATCAGGTTGTGGTATGTTTGAATGTGGAAGAGCTACGTGTGTGAGTAAGAAACCTGAATATTGCTGGGGTTGCATACACGGGTGTTCTGTAAAAAAAGATGGAATAAGCACTGTCATATTTATTTCTTAAAATTATTGTATTGTTACCAACTTAATGGCTACTGCAGTTTTAATTTCTGCTTAGCAGAACACATTTCCAGCAGCAATGTCTAAACTGAAGAGAAGCTTGTCTTCTGCTTCTAGAAGCAGCATGGGACAAAGGTAGGTAAGTGATGTTGTGGGAAAGGTACTCCTGTGACTCAGGATGAGCAGATAAAAAGAAAAAAAAAAAAAAAAAGTTGTAATTTAAAGATATTTTGTTCTGAACAGTGTCAGCTACCACATTTCCTGCAACTGCGAAGTCCTCAGGGATTGCCAGCAGTGTCTGGGAGGGCAACCCAATCAATGCTGCACTTCCAGCTTTGCAGTCTCACCCAAGTTCTCTTAGGGCCTGTTTTGTGACAGCAGAAGTGTTGAGCCTCAGTGGTAGGAAAGCCCCTATCTCAGTAGGAGATTAGCTGGTGACTCAGCGCTGTGTTTCTCCAGCTCTGTTTTCTCAGGTGGAAGAATATATGTTCTTGGTCATCTCTGTTGAACCTGCTGGGAGTGCAGGTTACTCTTTTGCTTTGGAGTGGATAAGTCTTTCCAAAGTACAGGGAGCCATTTGCACTGACTATGGCTGAATTCAGCCACTAGGGATTTTGCTGAGCTCCATTAAAACGAAGCCAATCAGCCTCGCATCCCAGGGAGAATTTCTTGAGTTGCTGCCCATGCTAATATTTGTCCCCTGTAATGGGTGCCATTTCAGGAAAATGGCAGAGAAAACCTTTGGTTTATTGCTGTATTATATTAAGCTGCAGATAAGTCCCTTTTTTGCAGAGTAGCTCTGAAGTATCTGTGTGATTTGAATTATGCCTGATCGTTTTGGTGACAAAAATAAAATTTTACTGCTTTTTATTTGTCAACCTTGCAGATTCAGCACAGCTGTGGATGAGTGAGCTGCAGTCTATTCTTCTTGCAGGTAGCTCATGGAATCATTAATGATTTGCTGTCTTTGTTTAGAATTTTTAACTGTTTCCCCATCTTTGTTGTTGTGGCTAGTACATAAGCCTGAAAGACTCAGTTGGAGTCCCAGAAAACTATCTGAATTTTTCAGGACTGGCAATTAGGAAAAACATCTTTCCCGTACTTCTAAATTGAGCAAGTTTGATTTGGAAGACAGAAAAAGTAAACATATACTGCTATTTTACAAAGTCACCTTAGAGAGTCTAATCATCTTTTAATTTGGAGCAGTGCCTTTGGAGGGCAGCAGGCAGCACTTTATGGTGCAGTAAAGGGTAATACCCTTTCATCAATTAGAGTTTGACTCTAAAAATTCTATGATTTAATGTTTTGGTGAAGCCAAGAAATGAAGTGAAGAATAAAAATTCACCATACCAATAATCTGTATCCCTTCCCCTTTCAGAGTAAGGAAAAATGCCTGTAAAAATACAATTTACTCTCAATGCACAGGTGTTGTGTTACTGAACAGAATGAAAGTAGTTTTTTGAAAATGAGTTTTGTTCCAAAGGTCTTAACTGGTTGGCAAAGGATAAATCAATGACAAGAAGTTCTTATATGCAACTTGTATAAATGCATCCAGCACTTAGCACTTTATCTGCAATTCTAATGGGTTGCATTACTGATGAATTACTCCACCTTAAAACTTAGCCTCTGCCAAGATTTCAGTGGTGACTTTGGCTTTCTGGGTATCAAGGAGACAAATGCAAGTAGGAAATAAAATTCAGATATAGTCTGCTATTGGAAACATTGCAAAGCAGAATAAGAGTAAAGAACGGATGCACACTAGAATTCCTAATTATTGAAAATTGTAATTTCAGGACATCTTCTGGTTACAAATATTATAGGAATATATATGGGTGTCCTGAAATGGCAGAGGCTTCTCTCTGAGAAAGCAGAGGGTTAACAGTTAATTTTAAAAATTTTGCTGTTTAATGTTGTTAAGAGTTGTGAAGAGGTAAATTTCCTTTTAGACTTCAGTCTTGTCCTGCAAACTATGTACTATTCTAATTTTTTTATGCTAAAGCCCATTAGTTTTACTTTTCAGAGTGACATAATTTGAGTTTCTTCAGTCTTAGTACCAGCTCTGGACGTTTTCATGGAGCCTGTCTTCAATGCATTCTAAACATGGATCCCTTTTAAGGTATATGACCTTTCCAACTTGTCATATTTCCCATTTCTGATGATAAGGAAAATTAGCTCTGCCTTCTTGTCCCTGCATTCTCAGCAGATCTGTGAGGCAGATAGTGCTTTTATATCTTCTTTGTATGTAATCAGGAAAACTATTTTCTTGAAGCTTCCTTGAATGCTTCAGCCAAGAGGAACAGCAGCACTTGAATTGCTGTAGTTCTTCTTCAATGACAATAGACTTATTACTTGTGACAGTTGTACACCACTGGCCATGGCATATTCCTTGTAGATGCGCCACTTGTGATAATTGTACGCTGACAGAAGGTCACCATCGTGCACTAATATTGTATTTTCCCTTTCACAATTATCTCATGTTTCACTGTGACCCAAAGCTGATTCTATGTATAGAACAAAATCCAGAATTTTATGTCTCCCCAAGGCCTCTAGCTTGGGAAGCCATTTGTTGATAAGAGTGCTTAGGAGGACTTTTCAAAATTCAGGTGTGGTATTTTTGTAGATATGAAAACCATCCTCAGTTACATTAAAGAATAGTTTTATGTTACAGGGATAAGCATTTGTCATAAACCAACCTCTTGACTGATGGGAGTTTGGAAGAACCTTTTTCCACGGAGAAATAGTTCTCCAGTTTCTCACTTTACCTTGCACATGGCTGTAATCTCTGACAGAGATGAACAGAATTCTGATGTGGGATGGCAGTTCTTATTTCCCTGTGTTAGAAACAGTAGAGACTTTGCCCTCTGTCTGAGATACTGAGAAATATTTCGAGTTTGATCTGTTGAAAGAATATTTGTAGAAACTAGTTTCCTGAATTCCACGTTTTTGTCTGATTTGGAAAAGCAAACTATTGTTCAGAATTTTAACTGAAGGCCAGAATTTTATGAATATCTTGTACCTTGGCTGAAACTAATTAGATGATCTCCAGGTGCGACTGGGCACCCCGTGGGGTCCCTGACTGAGCCTGATCATCCATCACAGTAAGCGTTTCACAGAAAACACTGCCTGGCAGAGTGGGAAGGCCTCTTCTCAACTGCCACGCATGCTCACAGGCTGGAGCACTTTCTGTTCTCAGCTGCGCAGCAATAAATCTGGATGTTGCCATTAGATTAATAAAATCACTTTTGGATTGCTGTCCCACATGTACGTGATTTTCTGTGTCCTCAAATGAGGTTTTTCTCCTCTGGTAAATTGCTGAGCTCATGTTTTCGTTGGTCAATCTCTTCTGAAAGGGAAAACATTTCAAGAGACTTTTCAACTTCTTACGAAGTAGGGATGAAGTAAGTGCTATATGTGTGAAAATGCACCTGAAAGACAGGGGCCAAACTAGTGCTTGTGAAAGTATGAGTCTTTGGGGAAGCTAATAATTGGCTTAGCATAGTACCGTGAAGGAGTGGACTTTTCAATGAATTTAAGAATGATCTATGCTGCAGAGCATTTCGATCTGTTCAGTTTTGGATCACTGGTATCCTATTCCCCTGTGCTTGGCATCTGGGCATACCCTTGAGCCTTTCTGATGTTTTGTTTATCACCAGGGAACACTGGGATTTTTATTTGAAAAGCAAGTGGGAGTTGTAGGCCTTCATGGTGAAGTATTTTGGCTCAGAGGAAATATAAGAAATATAAGATTTCCTGTCTTAATTTTCAATCATGACTTTCTTGGTTTTGTCTCAGTTTTATTACCCTACAGCTTAATTTTGGTAAGCAGACGGTAAATAACATTGAAAACATTAAAACATACATTGATCTTATCTTTTTGCCTTTCTTGCCAAATCTGTTTCACAGTTGAACATCAAGACCATCTGTATGAAGAAAAGAATTAACTAGAGTTAACTTTGGGATCACAATGTTGAACAACTTTTGACTGATTTTGAAAATCAGTGAGGTCCTTCTATGTCTTTGAAGACATTTTCTATAGAAGACATATTCAGTGAGTGTATTCTTTCTAAAGTTAGCAAAGAGTTGTAATATGTTTCTTAAAATGTCTAGTACTTCTGATGCGTATATGTATATATGTATATACATATTTTAAATCTGTGTTTAAGTATCCTAGACTCCTGGACCTTGAATGCCTTTCCTTATGTAAAGTAACCTGAAGCACTGATCCTGAAGGAACAATCTATATAGTTTGATGGATTTCATGAGCACATATGTGGTGTTCAATTATAGATTAACATTAGCTGGTGGATATACTGAAGTGTTATGTTGTAATTTTGGTGGGTTTGCACAGTTCTGTATTTTTCTCCATCAGTAGCAATGCTAGCAACAGTAATTTATTTTAAGAACTTTTTTTTTTTTTTTTTTTTTTTTTTACTGGAGAGCACACAAGCATTTCTGTACCGAGCTTCCTCCATCATAAAAAGCATTAATTTAGCAACCTGTCACCTGTATGAGTGCAGTCTTTGATGGTGTTATAATTTATTCATTTCTTGGCTCACAATTTGAGTCACTTTAAGTATCATTCATGAACTTCTAGAACTTCTGCCTTTTGCTCTTCGTCTTATGTGCTCTGGGCTCCTGTCTAGGGTAATACCATCAGAGATGTTACCTTGGCATAGGTGCAAAAGTTTTGCAAAAGTGCTTTTGATCTCCAAGTTTTTATCTTGTTCTCTTAATCTGTAGTACTTTTCACTCTAGGGTAGTAGTACTGTTTGGTGTAGCTGGCATTGCCCTGGTCCTGTTAAATTGTACAGAGCCCCTTAGACACACTAGAAAATCCCAGCAACATAAAAGAGCTTTTCCTCTGATCTCTAATTTGAAAAATAAATGAAAGTCTTTGAATTTTGTTTGATTGATCTTTTCATTAGCACTAATTTAATTTTCTTTACATTGCATTGGTCAGAGAATTGACGTTCATTCAAGGAATGTCTCCATAATACTATTGGTTTGTACAAATATGTAGTAGTGCATGTTCATACCATTTCTGCATTCTGTATATGGATTATGAAGAATTGTACCATTGTTCTGCGGCAGCATAGAGATTTAAATGGCTGGAATTACCAATTACATATTTTAAAGATTAATACTTAAAAACACTCAGTGAAGGAATCTGTCTGATGTGTAATTGTAGGAAAATCTACCTTCTGTCTGTTCTTTTTCAAAAGGACAGGAGGGGTCATATTACAAAGCACACATAACTCCCAGCGACTTCATCTGCGACTGCAAATGCTCAGCACTTTGTAGTAATCAGTCCTGTGTCTTGTGATAATTATGCCCTTGTGGCTTTCTTGTCTTAATTTTTCCCTAACTAGTACAATCCAAACTATATTATCCTATTAGGAGACTCATTTTTAACTCCAGCGAGCAGCATGCGCCTGTCTGTGTACCAGAAAGAAAGCAGTAGCTGTTTTGCCTCTGCTTCAGTGTTTAAAGAGATAATTCAGTCTGTAAATTGGGGAGATTGAGCTAGTTCAGTTAAAATAAGCATATTAAATCTTGAGTGGAGACATGCTTTATGCTTTTGTTCCTTCATTATTCATTTGCTGTATCTTCGTTATCTCTAGTGGATGAGGAGAGAAAGGCTCTTTCAGAGTGCAGTTAGAGCACCTGTCTCAGGTCCCTGTTTGGAATAAACTTGTCTTTTCATGAGCTAGGGGACAGAGCTTTGGAGCTCTGAAGGGTGCTCGTTAGCTGGTTGGCTTGTTTAGGATGGGGGGAAGGATGACATTAAAGAGGAACCGCTATTACTTAAAAAGTGCTTCTACTTTATAATACATAATGAATTCCTAGTCAGTCATAATGCAGAGTTTGAGCTAATGGGTACTCTCTTCACAAGTAAGTGTAAATACAGCTGCATAGTAAAAATTTGTGTTGTCCCAAGCTCTTTTGAACAAGAAGGAGTGTATTACAACAAAATATTTTTCTTTCCCATCTTTATGTTTAAGATCTTTCTGTTACTTCAGAGACAGGTGGTTTGAAGCATTTTGTACTATTTCTATCTGTATTCTATTGAGTTAAACTTTTAAAGAGAAGTGATATTTAGGAAGTCAGAATTCAGCCAATTGAAAATTTGTTAAGGCAAAAGTGTTGTTTTTAGCAGAAGTTCCCTAACTTGCTATAAAGGTGTTCTGGTTTTCACAGAAGTGCTGTGAATGCAGGTGTTTCACAGATGTCTGAAAAATCAGGGAAGCCAATGAAGCTTCTGCTAGCTGCTGTGAATTTTGAGAAGTACTCCTCAGATGAACCTTCCTTTTACTTGTGTTTGTGATTATGTAAACCCTGCTTATGGAGCTAAACTTCTGGCGTATTCATGCGAGCCTCTCACAGAATGGCATGTATGTGCTTCTTGTGTGTTGTATTTGCAGAGACATTCGGTATTCTGAGTGGAGACAGAATCATTGAAAGACTTTCATGTTGGGGGAAAATGGCTCAACCTTCAAGCTCAATATCCCTCCTCCATTTATTATTCCCTTTCTACTTCTCTGTTTCTTTAAGCTTAATAGAAAGGTGTGTTGACGGATGTGAAGAAAAGGCAAGTGTAACAATCATAAATCTCTTTGAAAGATGTTATCACTATGAGCTCATGGTAGATGGCAGATATGCCTGGGCAGAGGACGGTTCATATTTATTTACTCTGCCTGGTACTCATCAGTGCAAAGGATAACAGACTATAGCTGAGGTCCTCTGTGGTTTTGTCTATCAAAGTGAGAGTGATGTCAGCTAACCCATGGTAAAGTGCCACTTGCATAATGAAATATCTATGGTGAGAAACTCTTCTTTATAACCTTGCCTAGACTGTGGCACCTTACTGAAATTTCTACTCTGTTCAGCTACTCCTGGTGCAACAGCATATATGTGAGTGCTGAAAGCTGGTATCGGAGTGCTTCTATGTCATCTTGCTTGCTTGTTCTCACTATTAGATGAAGATGGAAGCCACTGTGCTGGTTTAGAGGATGTCCTTGGTGGTAGTTGCCTTTTGGTGATGAAACAGATCCCAAAGTACATGGTGGCTCTCACGCAGTCTCCACTGTGTGGGGAAGGGGCCAGTGATGAGTTTGAAAGTGCACACTCAAAGTTTATATACTTTGGGGCATATTCTGTGGAGAACTAACCCAAACCTTTTCCTGCTGTCATTTACACCCACCAGCTGATGTGCAGTTTTTGTGATACTCTTCAGGAGGCATCCCAGTGGCTGGCTGACAGATGACTCTTGCCAAGTAATGGCATCCTTCTGTAAGCTCATTTTGTGTGTGTGCGTGTTTGATTTGAAATATTTAAGTAGTCCTGATCTTTGGACTTTGGATATTTCTGCAAAGCGAGAAACAGTCTATTAGGCTCAGATAACCCTATGAATGAGAAACTGAGTTTCCTGATGAAAGTTCTCTATTTGCACTGACCACCTGTTCTCCATCTCTGGAGAAAAAAATGTAGAGGTAAAGCTGGTACCTTAGTCAAAGCACTTTTGAAACTTATTTGGATCTTTTCATTTTGCAAATTGTTCACAGAAATCTTTAAATACATTCTTAAAAAACATTTGAAGCATGGATGGCATTTGGATTTATTCTGTATGTAATTTAAACATACATGTTTCAGTTGCAGACTGCAGCCAGCATTGAACAGATTACTTGTTAGCCAGCAAGGACAGCATTTTCCAGAGATCTCAGCCTCAACAAGCAGGGCAAGGACTTGAAATAGGTGTGAAGTCGCAAGCAGGCCATTGCCTTGTGGGTTGGGCACCTGGTATTGAGGTTTAACACCTGAAAATCTGTTTCCAAACATACACCTGGGAAGTGATCTTAGATTCCTATGGCTTTGTTTTTCTTTGTGGTAGATGTCCTAATACTGGAAGACTACTCTGAGTTTTGCCAAGTATATAGCCAAAATAACTACCTTGTCCCGATTTTACAAACTAGAGTTTGTGTGTCTGCAACATACTTTACACGACTGCACGTAAGTGTACCTTTGGGTTGAGAACACTCATGAGTCGTCAGGTGAGAGTTCAAATAAACTCCTGGGCGCATGAGGTGGTTTTCTAGATTGCTGTGGTTGTTTTTAATAATCTCCACCTGCCTCAATTTTACTTCTATGTAGAGTGTAGCAAAAGTGTGTGTACCACTGAAAGTTTAGAACTATAGCTAATGTGAGCCACATAAAAACTTGTTCATCAGCTTCTGAACAGAAAATTTCACCTTCAGAGTTCAAGATCAAAAGTGCAATGGAAATCATTGCTCTGATGTCTCTATTGAAAAGACAGTATCATTAGTACACTTTTTTCTAAGTGCTATTTCTCTCTAGTGTGCATTACCATTAAAAGTTCCAGTACTAAAATCTGCATTACTTTCCTTTTGAAATGAGGGTTCATTCAGTGCCTTCCCTGGTTGCTTGAACTATGAATGATTGGCTCTGCATGAAGCACTTTGTAACCCTCCCGGTGGAGGAAGCCATATAAAAATGAATGTTGCCATCAGGTATATCTTGCACACTGTAGCTGTGTGTAATTACTGAGTCTGGGATTCACCATTCCGCTGACCCTGAATTCCCCAATGTGCTTTGTGCGGGTTTTGTGGCAGTTTAAACAAATGTAGTTTCAAAGGATTATAGAGATTACAGTTGTTATTTCTATTATGTAAGATAGAAGAATAGTATGTAATATATCCAATGTTATTAAAGTATGTCCTTCTTTGAAGGACAGTCACTTAAGGGTCTGTCTTTACAAGGTTATTAACTCATTATCTTCAGATTACGCTCTATGAATCCCTGGAGGTCTATCAGCTGCTTCTAAGAGATCTGAGAAAGGTAATTAAGAAAGGCAAGGATATTATTAATATATTGACACTGGAAGATCTGAAAGAAAATACTTGTGGGTCTGCAAATCAAAAGGAAAAAAAAGCTGAAACGCTCTGAACTATAGTTTATATGGAATGCCTGGATATGCTTGGTATTTTTTCAGGTCATTTTAGTAGGAAATTTTTTAATCTGCTTCAGCAGATTTCAAATTCTGTAATCTCATCATAGTTTATAGGCAGCTTATGGGTAGATGTAGTAAAAGGACATATTAATTTGGATATTCTTTGCAGAAAACAGTGGGTAACTGAAAGACTAGCATGGTAAGTTACACAAGTTTCTGTGGTTAATGTAGACTGCTTCATTAGCAATATTCTTTAAAATTGTTATCAGTTTATCAGAAAGGTAGTTGATGTGTCTATGGTAAGGGTGAGTAAGGGGAAGACAGAAGCAGCACTGTATGCTCATCTGACAGAAATGTGCATAGGCTTAATGGAGTTTTTTAGTGAAGTATTACAAACACACACTAGCAGAATATGACCTCCAGGACAACTGGACATTTTTGATTTCTGGTTGCATCTTGAGGATCTCTGGGAAGAACAGGTTTTAGAAGCTTTGTTTGCTTGTGTGTACTGGAGGAGGACACAGGACAGTATGATAATGTTGCTGACCTTAGCCATGATCCGTGCCATTGGCTGAGTCCAAAGCAGTTTTCACAGTGAAGGTAACGCTGGCAGTGCAATTCCTGGTGATTCCTGAGAATGGCCTTGTTATTTTTGTAGCATCTGCATTCAGTGTCTTACGAGTACATTCCCTGGGTGCAGAGGTGAAAACAGCATGACTGTGATTGCTGACTTGGTCAGCTACCTCACAAAAAGTACTGTTTGTGTTAATGGATGGCAGAAATGTTCCGGACCCGTGAAAAACAACATCCAAATCAGTGTCTGCATGGGCTCCTGTTGTGGTCTGGGAAAGTCATAGATGAAAGTACAGTACAGGTAGGAACCATTTGTTTCCAGATTTGAAAGACCCTGCCCCCACCCCACCACCAATTTGAGATATTTGTTCAAGTGAGGCTGAGGAGTTTGTATAGCCCCCAAGTTTTCTTTACAGTTGTAGCTGAACACGTCTCAGCTTTGTCCTCTTTGTATTTGCTGTTCTCCATTGGGCAAATTTACCAAGAAGCTCAGCTGAGGCTGAGAGAAGCTACTCTGGCTTAGAAAATGCCTCTGAATAAATTATCCACTGTGAAAGAATGATGCATATTCTACCTAAGAACCAGAAAAGTGAAACAATAAAGGATATTCTTAGAATTGTTCCTAAGAACGTGAGCTCCCTGAAGGAAAATGAAGCTTCTGGAGGATGATTCAGAGAACCCGTTTTAGAAACCTGCCTCTCTTTAGTAACTGTATGTGGAAGTCAGATACGAAACTGGGATTGAACTGCACCATTTACTAAAGATAAATGGTGCGATTGCCCCTCAGTCAACAGCTTTCGCTGGGCTGGGCTGAGCCATGCAAGTGCAGAGGATGACAGCTCTCGCAGGATCATGGACTGCATGGTCACAGCAGGCAGAAGTTGCATTGGGGCAGAGCATAAGTGGATACACAAATGCATGGAAATCCAGGGGGGAACTGGTGTTTTCCACTGTAGACTTTATGGTCATCAATTAAATGGATAACTCTTTATATTTTTTAATTTTTAATCATTTTTGGATGATTGTAGTCTCTTCTCATTCCCTGTCCTTTGGTGTACCTGTTCTGAGAGCAAGGCCACTCTCCAACTGTCGCTTAACAGTTTTTTGCTTGCATGGACAGTATAAAAGGGCTGTGACATGTCACTGTTTCCCTTCTGTTGGTACAAGATACATGTAGCTGCATTCAAACTTCACTCTGTGTTGATTTTTTTTTTTTTTTTTAGTATTTATTTCCAGAAATCCATAAATGTTCTAAGGAACACAAGTGTTTGTGGACACTTAGTGATATTCCTAACATTTTTATATAGAAAAAAAGATTAGATGTTCACAGGAACATCTTTAGGCCCTGCAGCCTACAGATAAATGGGATTCTTGAAATGTCCCTGCAAAAGAGCAGTTAATTTTTAGACACAAAGCAAAACTATTGATTTTGAAAACAATAAATTAGGACACTGAAAACAAAGTCTCTGTATTTGGCTGATGAGAAGCCTGCCTCATGGAAGGCTGGCTATTGGCAAATGTCTTGGGAATGAGGGACTTAAACACGTCACTGAGATATGTACTGCAAGTTCCATTATGATAAAGTCTCAGATAAATATGAAATATCTCAGACATGCATCTTGGGAAAGCCAAAAAAATTTTAGATGGAAATGAATGGAAATTAATTCAGGGTGTAAACTTAAACCCAGCCTCTAGGGACACAGTAATTGTGCCTTTTAGAAAACGGTCTCCTGCTCTTTGCATTTTAACTGTCTATAATTACTTTTGTGGTTTGTTGGTTGTTGAGGAGCTTGACAAGCTGGGAATTGGCAGATTCAGTGTTGCCATTATTTACAGTGCTTTTGCCAAGTCATTAAGTCAGCAATAAGAGGCTTTGTTCTGACAAAACTAATCCATCAGTGTGGCCAGACACTATATTTTCCATTTAAATTTGTGCTACTACTTAAAACTATTTTGGCCAAAAATTTAGATTGACAGGAATTGTCAGAACACCACCAAAATTGATATGATAAGCTTAGGGTTTTTTCCTCCATCCCTGTCATGGTTTTCTTCTTCTTTTTTTTTTTTTTTCCCCCTCACAATGAGCTGTGCAAAGCTGATTATGGCTAGGGCATTCTGTAGACCTAGCTGACTTCTGTCGCTTCAGTGAGAGTATTCTTACACTGCCAAAGGGATGGGAGAAAGAAAGAAGCTCCTGTGGTGGCATGGAAAATGCCAGATAGCCCCAGGAGCTTTCAGAGGTTGTTGGATTTGCTCAGTTCATAAATGGAACAATATTGCCAGCTGCTTGTTTAGTTCTACTTCGTTGATCCTGCCAGTACTGTCCAGCTCTGCCAGTAGCTGCCTTTAGACAAGGATGAAAGGCTAGTGCATAATGCCATTGTGCTATAACGTCAAGGATTGCTGAGTAACCATCCTGGGGCATAGTCTGGAGATGTGCTGTGTGAAGTGCTCAGTGATGCTGTGACGTTGTGTGATACAAATACTAATTGTTATTATTCTTTCTTAAAAAATCAGGGCATGTTTCTGTCATCATTCTGCAGGTCTTAGTGTCCTTGTACAATTAAGCTCTGACCTCATCAGAATAATATTTGAATTGGAAATGAGCAAATATCTAACATCTTTACGCTGAATTTTTCCCAATTTTATTAAGCTTGGATGCATTGAAAATTGACATTAGCAGTGACTCTGGCACCAGCAGAGTCTTGAAGTGCTTTATACTTACTTCAAAGTAGTAATCATGCAGCAACTGATCTTCTCATATCACTGTATGTAAGAAACCTACATGTTAATAAATGACAGATTCCTTAACTGCAAACTCAGTTCATGAAACTTGAAGTCAGGATGTGGAGGGGGAGTTTTTCTGATAAGTTGAAGTTTATATGTTATCATGAAGCATGAATTCTTCGGATTTTATTATTTCACAGTGGAAATTAACAGTTGAAAAAAGTACTTTCAGGTTTAAGTCTTCCAGAGTGAGTTGAATTCTGTGTGAAATATGTTTGACACAAACTATCATGACTGTTGTCTTCAGATAACTGTTCACTCCAGAAATAAGGGATTTAATCTAGAGATGGCACACAGGCAAAGCTAAATGCTATGAGAGAAAGGATGAAGTACCAATAACGTGCTTCCATGGGATGGAAGGAAATATCGTTACCTTTTTAAAAAAAGAGTGAGTTTGCAAGGAAGGATCCAGGCCAGCAGTTATGGCTGGAGCTGGAATCAGGTTATGGTCTCAAAATTGGTACATGAGAGCAGAAGTTAGGGACAAACCAAAGGTCTGGAGCTGGGCATGGAACAGAAAGATGAAAGCTTAGGAGGATCAGTGGAGAATAAGGATGAACGAACTGAATCTTAAAAACACTGAGAGAATTTTAAATTCACCTTCAGTGAGGGGATATTCTTTTATGATTACTGTTGTATTGTTATATAAACCAAACACTCCCTGTGCTGGTCTTGAATGAGCATAAAGATTTCCATGGTGCAGCTACCAGTAGCCTGGCTAAAATTTCTGTAGAAAACAAGTATTTAAGAACAAATCTAATTTGATTGGTATTCACATAACTCACAATTTAATCTCTGACTTAAGTATCTTAGCGTGTAGGGCAGCTTACCTCTGTGAATATTTGATCTACATTTTCTCAGTGAAATAAAGCTTTGTTCATGCAGCTATGAAGCATTGTTTGGTTGTAATCACACACAGAGTGGTCTTCGTTATAGAGCACTGTTAATTACAAATGCTGTGCAATTTGCAGGCCATCTATTCTGACTAATTATGATGTCATTTACACACCTGTGTCCGAGAATATTTTCCTCTCTAACTAGGACTCATTCTTATGCCTCAGCAAGGAGCTTCTCTTGATGGTGGAAATAGCTCATTTGTTGTCTCCATGGGTATAGAATAAGACAGAAGTGAAAACTTGGGAAACAGCCAGCAACTGAAGCAAGCAGTAAGCCTGAAGTGACTGTGTGGGCCTCTGCAGCAGAAAGAGAGAACATGCCTTGAATGTAATATGATTAAAAACTAGACTTAAAACAGGCTTGTTTGCTGCTGTGCTTTTTGCACAATGGAGTACATATTAATTAGAGCTCCAGCACAGCTTCTCAGCAAACACAATTTTCTCTCAGAAAGAGAGAAACAAGGAGAGGGAGAAATTTGATGCTGGAAGTAAGGTACTATGAATAAGAATCAGCAACAATGGGTTTAGTTTAAGTTGGACTGGAAATTGTTGCAGCTCTATTCTATGTTTTTACAGAGGAAACCTGTGTGTCAGCTTCTAGTAGTGACAGAGATGCTGAGAATTGGCCTGTGAGGATAATGTGATAATATAGAGGCACTGGGGAGTACGTGTACACAAAAATGCATCTCAGTCAGGCAGAAGGCTGTGCTGTGATTTCAGTAAAAAGCTATGACAGAAAATCAATAGCTTTGAGAAGGCCTTACAGTAAAGCAACAACATTATCTTCACTTCCTTCATTCTGCTTCTCTCCCCTTTCCTCTCCTCATAAAGATACAGAGCTGCATGATCTCATATTTGAGTTTTGTTAACTCTGTTCCTCAGAGTACCTCAAGCAGTGAGGCAATTCAGGGAATACAAAGTATTTCCAAACCTGACTGTAGGGATGGAAGATAGGGATGTCACACAGGCTATTGGGTTTATTGACAGCCTCTGATTACCTTGCAGGCAGTCTGTGTGGACTGCAGTCTCCTACACAGTTCCTCCATCACAACTATGTTCTGTTCTTTAGAAAAACTTATCAATGCATCTCAGTGCAACCTTCACTCAGTTGTGCATTTTCTGATGTGTGGGTCAACAGTAAGCCCATCTTACAGGCTTCCATGTAGGGCAGGATGTTCTGGCAGGGTGATCTAGCCATGTAGTCCCAGATTATAGAGTTTAGGCGCTGGCTTTGCAGAGCTTCAAAGCCTTATAAAGTCTTCCAAATGACTTTTTTGATTTTTCAGCCTTTTTCTAAAAAGATAATGTAATAATTATTTGTGAAAAGTAGAGCAAACTGTTTAGTACTAACTGATACATAGCTTGTAATCATGACATTCTGTTTCAATTTATATTACCTGTGTATTTTATATATACACGTGCTGTAGGTACACAGGTAATGTTGCATACACTTTTGGTTTTTTTATTTTTATTTTTATTATAAATATAAAAATTTTTTTGTTTCCTGATATTTGTATGATTAATCACTCGGTGCTAATAAGCTCGGTCAGCTTGCAGACCCTGAAGCACGATCCAGGGTGGGGAAGACTGTTTCTTGAGTGCCCTACTAAGGAGGATAGGAAGTCAAATGCAGGCACAGTGAAGCAGCATCAAATTATACAGAACAGTTTCCTTTGCACACTGGACAGTGAAATGTGGAAATAGGAGGATTGCAGGCAGGTAAAACTCCTGCTTTCCTCATTAATGTATACTTTCTTTCCATATGCAGGTTCCTGTGCAGATACGTGTATGATTTTGATTCTATGAAAAATTATGTTTGACCCACTGGAAAGGAATACAGTTTTAGGTCAGATATACTCTTGAGGCAGAGTGGTCCACCAATGGTATTCAAATGGTAAACACTTTTATTTAAAGATATGGAAGACAGAATGCTGTGAAAAGAAAGTCTGGAAGAGAGGAGAGTCGGTGAGAGAAATGAGTCTATCGCCTGATTGGTGAACAAGGTATGATTGGGATTTTTTTTCTTTCTCTCTCTCTTTCTTTCAAAGATGATATATCTTGTAGGTGAAGTTTTGAAGTCAAGAACTTTCTAGAGTGTCATTGTTCTTCAATATATCCATGCACTTGGGTGCATAAGGATTTTGGAATTGGGAATCTTTTCTATGTTGCTGTATGGTCGTTTAACACCAGTGAGCAGTCATACCACCATCCTTCACTCCCCCTCCTCAGAAGGACGGGGAGAAAATACAATGACAAAGGCCCAGGAGTTGAGATAAGGACAATGCAATTGCTCACAATTACTGTCACGGGCAAAACAGAGTTACTGTAAAGGAGTTTAATTTATTGTCTATTGATAAATAACAGGCTAGAGCAGTGAGAAGCTGAAAGCAAACTAAAAATACAGAGACCATCCCTGCAGCCCCTGAATACCAAAACCTTGCCACGTAAACCAAGTACATGGTGTAGAGAAGTAATGTCAGCAATCCAGTGGCATTAATGATTCAGTTGGTTTCTTTTGCTAACTGAAAAGTATACTTTCCTAGCGTAGAATTAGACTGACACAGCAGTTAGGAGAAAGTGTGGGTATTTTGCTAACGCTTGTGATTGCTTCTCATCTTACCCAAGAGCTCAGTTATTTCCTTCTCTGCAGAAAGTTAAGAGAAGCAGCTGTAGACTTGGCTTCTTAGAAGAAAACAACTCTCATTTGACATTTTTCCTTGAAGTCTTTATTTGTCAGAGCTCACTATTTCAATATAGGAGTAAATAAGAGATTATTAAAACATTATTCAATGAAAAATGCAGAGCAAGAAAAGGGCATTCTCTAACATTTAGGAAAACCTTCCATAAACAAATACAATTTAACAGGCGCTTTTTCTAGGCTGCAAACATAAAGTTCAGGCAGGCGCTAGTTAGCTGGAAAGCATGCTTATAAGAAAAAGTCTGTTAGTTTTTTCCTTAGGTGTAGTTGAGATGCATAATATACATGAAGTACATAGAAAAGCATATTATCCACCAAATCAATGAATTTTCTGGGGTGCTGGGTTAGCTACTGCCTTAATTGCCTGTGAGTCATAGTTCCACCAAACCGTGTGTCACTCTAACAGCTGGACAGGTACATAAGTGCCTTGATGACAACAAAGGTGCTTCATCTTCTTTACAGTACCTATAGAGCAGGGCTGTGCCTGGGCGACTAGAAGCTGGTGATGGACACCTCTTTCAGGTTTGTGCTTTATCTGAACAAGTGCACTTGAAGTGCCACCACATCCTAGTTGGAAGACTGGAGCCTGCTAGATCAACTGGTCATTCCCTTTTTTTAGCATCTCAGCTCGTCATAACTCGCTTCTGTTGAGCTCCTGTGACATGATGAAGATTACAGCTTGGGAATTACTGTAGCAGGGGAGAACCGCTGTGTGAAAAGTTTTCCTCAGAGGGCCCATCATCACTGGGTGAATCACAGTTCAGGTCGATTTTAGCCATAGCAGCCATAGGACCTTCCTTTGGGAAATGGAGAGCTGAGAATTAAATGCATGGAGAAGCAGCTTACAAATCTTTGACTTAACTGGCATGAAAGCCTGAGGGCATTGTACTGTAGTGTGCCAGGCAGGATTCTGAGGTCAGGAGGTACTGTGGTGGGACATTGCTTCCTGAGGACACCCACAGAAGTTCTCTACTTTGTTCAGGCTTAAAGCAGCCTGCTGTTGATGCGTATGAATGCTTACGCTGTGTTAAGCTTTTGATGACAGACTTTAACTGTATTTAGGGCTTGATTGTGATACGCACTATGTATATATATGGTAGGAAATGGCCTTTGTTCTCAAGGTTTTGCAGACTGTAAAAGATTAGATTAACAAAAAGATAGGAGGAAGGAAGTATTAATAGTAGGACTAGGAAGGAAATTTTTGAGGGATTATATTTCACAAAACATTTTTTTTGGTTGCGAAATGGAAGTAAAACTTGTTCTGAATCTTTGAGATGTAACTCTCTTCTTTTACAGATGAGCATTTCAGTTTGGGTCAGTTTAAATATTTTGCTTGGAGGATTGAAAGACTTCAGATTTTTCTTCTTTTAATATACTTAAATAGTACTTTCATTTATGTTTTGAGGCAAGTAATTTCAGAGCAAGGAATGTCAAGGTGAACTCTGACACTGGTAGTTTTAAAAGAAAAAAAGCACTAAGAGTCAGTGGCAGTTCTGAAACACTTAGTTTTTAGTTAGTTTTGCTTTTTTTAAATGTATCAAGGCGGTTTATGCCCTTGAGGAAGAATTGTTTTTTACAGTTAGTATTTTGCCAAGTCACCAGAAGTCTCTCAAGCAGATACAATCCAATTTAAAGGAAGAAAGCTTGAGACACGAAAATCAGAGGCATCAGTGAGCAATTCCCAGAACAAAGCTAACCAGTGTTGGAAGGAGTTGCGAAGTCCTATACTAACTGGTTTGCCACCGTCCCGGCTGAGTCCATAGAAAAACCATACTTTCATTAGGTGGGCGTAACACCATAACACTTTGTTAATACTTTAAAGTAAGGTGATTCTGATTGTAAACTGTAGGTAGGAATTGAAAGTTTGTCATTTCTATAGCTGCAGAAACCATGAAACCATCTCTGTGTTATGAGATAGTGTACACACTGTTTGAATACCAATGTTGTGTAAGCTGCCAACATCCTTCAGTTGTAATAGTAACTTTAACAGAAGTCAGCTGAAATTCACTGTAGTTTGTTTCTTTTGACACTATGTAATGAATATGGAGGCAGAGTCACAACACTGCCATCCTTGCTGATTGTTGATGTTGAAACATGAAAGTCAAGACAAGTCTAGGTGTTTCCAGCATCTTCTCTTGAAATACCACCCAGTTTTGACTGAATGTTGAAAGCAGGCCTATGGATCTGTCCTATTTTTGCACCAAGTCACTTATGTAGCATTCAGAAAGAGCTGAGCACAGTATCACTTGCGTTATGACAGACTTGGAGGTTTCTCAGGAGGTTAAATTTTCAGTCCACTACTGCCAAGTTCATCACTTGTTTAAGTTAATTGCTGAGCTGCAGTTTTATAGGACTGTGCCGTCTTTGCTAATTTGATGTTCTGTCTTGTAGAAGAGATATAGATTTCCTGTCAAAGATGGTAGTATATATTCAGCAGAACTCTCGTTCATCTTCTGGATGATTCACAAATTCCTCTGTGTGAAGCAGTCTTTTCAAGGATGCTGTCATTTTCTGCTATAACTTGCATGATTTGAATGAAATATATTTTATAATTAAAAATACTATTGGTTATCTCATACTTTATCACCTTGAGGAAGCAGAGATTGCAACCAGAAACATACAACCAACAGAAAATAGGTCTATGATGTTTGTCAGTTTGCTTACAAAATTTGATTGTACTTAAAGTCACACTCTGATCTCAGATATACAAATGAATTGTTAAATGTGGAGAGCTTTTAGCCATTGCAAAATGACTGAAGTCCTATAACTGAATACATACTGAAATGTTCCACTTGACACTGAATTTGCATTACCGTGGTGAAAAAATGTTGCTTAGAAATCTAAAAGGCAAAGGCAAATCATTTAACTGTAAGCAATTTACCAAAGGTCATTTCAGTGTCTGACTGCAGGAAATATCAACCACTTACTTACAAACTGGAGTAGACCTAGTAAAGCTTATAAATACAGTGATCTAAGGCAAATCTCTCTCCCTCAAAGTTCAATCATGCAGTTCATAATCTATGCTTTGCAGAAGTCATTTTGCTTTGTATTTTTTTAACTGCAGTATAATCTACTTGTAATGAGCTTTAAGACAAGCCATCAAAAATAATAAACAGGGTAGTTTACATTAGGAAAATACTGTTTAATTAAATACCAACTGTACTAGCCACAACTTTCCCGTTTCTCTGATTTCCTTTTTTGTGCTGAAATATTTCAGTTCTATTCATCATATTTTAACACAAAATGAACATTTGGATGGTAGATACGCCACGTGTTTTCAATTAGGAAAGGGAAGAATAAGCGGAATTAAGCAATTCAAGGAGTTTATGTTGATATTTCTGGCTAATGGAATTCTTATTCTGAGACATTTTTGAGTTCTTGAAAACAAATTTTAAAATCCTAGAACTTCTTCCAAATAAAAACTCTAGTTTTCATGCTGTTTAAATCACAAACCTTTGCTACAATATGGAAATATGGGGAAAAACTTCGTGGTTTAGTAGCAGTAGTTTTAGTAAAATCATTTCCTGTACACCGTGTTCAGCTCTGTGTGCAGTAGCAGAGGGTAAATTTACTGGCATCAGCCAAGACCGTTGGGGGTTGTAACCTCATCTGTTTGTATTTTTCTAGTAGGCTATGTGGAATGCAGTGGAGGAAATTATACGGAAGCACAGCCCATCTTCTCTGACCTTATCACCTTTGCAGCTTTGTTCAATCTGAATAGAATAACCTCATCTGGATGAAGCACTCTTTTAGTAGCTGCTCCTTTTATCTAGATCTTTCCCATTGAATATAAAGAAAAATGAAAATATGAAAGCAACTCCAGTTGTGATTTAGTGAAGCAAAAATTTCCAACATTTAATCTCTGTTTCAGTGGGCTGTTGGAACTGTTTTGGGACTTAGAAATATATATTAATTAAAACTATTTTTTGTAGTAGCATGTTCTGGCTCTGATCGAGTCTAGAGGTTGTACATGAGACTCTTTTCATCCACAATGAGAAATTTCTCTGCATTCTTCCCAGATGGGGCCCTGGACAGCCTGATCTGGTGGGTGACAACACTGCCCACAGCAAGGGTGTTGAAAACAGATGATCTTTAAGATCACTTCCAACCTAAGATATTTTATAAGATTGCTCTTACCTCAAGAACAGCATTTGGTGGCTGAAGGAAGAAGCTTGTGGAGCACAGGGTAGGTCAGGGAGACTCAGCCAGCAGTCTGTCACAGACTGAGATTGTGCTAAGAAAATCTAAGAGAAAAGCCAATCTTGGAAGAGATAGGAAATGGATGATTTTTTCTTGGAAACTCTTGATAAAGCCTTGTCACCCAACTGAAGGCTGAACTGGATCAAAACTGACT
This sequence comes from Penelope pileata, assembly GCA_013396635.1. Classification (NCBI taxonomy): domain Eukaryota; kingdom Metazoa; phylum Chordata; class Aves; order Galliformes; family Cracidae; genus Penelope; species Penelope pileata. The sequence goes on along the minus strand of WBMW01006194.1, from coordinate 824,051 downwards.
GCAAGGACATAACAGACAGGGAAGAGATTTCTTTCCACGTCTCTGTTGTTTCTTACTTTGACTTTTACTGGGTTCTGCCTCGTAAAGTGCTTTGCTTTAATTATTATTCCTAACCAAGCTCCGGAGTCTGTAAGCTCATTTGGAGTCTCAGAAGAAATGTGTGGGTAGATCTACCTGTGAACCGTTATCTACTTCTGCTACTGTGCTGTGTTTTGGTGGTTGGATTGTGTAAGGTGAAATGGCCCAAGCATCACTAAAAACACCCACTCGCTAGCGTGTGCTGAGAGGCTTGAATGGTACAAGGCAATGTCAGCCCTCAGAGGGCATCCTGTCTAGCAGTCTGGCCAAATCCCACATACTTAGCGAAGCTGTTCCCTTTGGCCAGATCACCGTTTTTTTCTTTTTTGTCTGAATCAAGAAATGCTCTCTCAAGCAGCTCTGCCAGAAAACTGGGGTCTTCCCAGTTTGCTACCAGCTGTCAACAGGCAAGCAGCTGAATGATGAGAGGACTGGATGGAATATCCTCTCATGATCACTGAAGATAGTTCCTGGTAAGCCTCATGCACCATAAGGCGTGTGCGTCAGGGTAGAAGCCACCTAGGTATTTACAAAACATCTGCAAATGGAGTAATGGTACAAAACAAAAGCATGTTTGGATCACAGCATTTTCACCTATTTTGACTATTTCTTTGCAGAAGATGACCAGGACTAGCGCAAACGGGTGTCAGTTCTAGGTGAAACTGAAGTTCAGAACCACAGAGTTTTTGCCATGATTTTGCAAAATGTTTTATGCTTTTGCACTGCAAGTGACTTCTTTTTTTATTGTCAGGCACTGCACTTCCATGTGCAATGAACTCACTCAAAGTTAAATAAAATATTACAATGAGTGGTTAATAAGTCATTTGACTGTTGACTTAGCAGAATCTTGTAACTTGCCAATTTTAACAAACTGTCATACTGATGCTCCTGGGTCTGACACCTTGACGACAAGTAATTCTGGAAGACAAATGTGTGAGTCTAGGGACCTTGGCTGGTGTGTTATAAATATAGAAATTACCAGTACTAAATAGCTCTAATGTGACGCACAGCAGAAGTGAATTCACCCCAACACACACCACTCTAGGTCATTGACAGCAGGAGACCTGTGTCAGGGCAAGCTATAGGCATAGGCAAAGCCTGGAGTTGCCCAGAGCAGTGGGCTGCTTTCTCTGTCTAAGCTGTCTAAGATTTCTTTTTCCTGCTTTCACCTATAGAGCTTTTGGAAACTCTACCCGTGTGGGAGTTTACAGATTTTGGTCTGTGCTAGTGTATCAAAGAGTCAGTAGCAAAGTGTCTTTCATCAAGTACTCTATCTGGAGAGAAAAATAGTGAAAATATGTTTATGAAAGAACAGATCTGTCTGGACCGCAGAATGAAGATGTGATGGCAGTGTGTTGGGACTTCTGGTCTAGAGTTAGTCTAGCCAGAGTAGGGTAATGGTTGTGGTGAGAGGAAGACTGGCAAGAGTTGTGGCACATGGTAGCAAGTGGAATGTAAAACCTTCCAGCTATCATCTGCTAGCATAAACTTGAGTGCAAGTAATGCCAGTGCTGCCTTCTTAATGGCACAGATGCATGAGGCAATGTACCAAAAAGGTTGCCTCCAGTTTCTATCAATTTATCTAGAAAAATGTGCTGCCGTGTATTTGTCTGGATGTATTATAAGATAAAATCTGTTATCTGTAATTTGGATGCCAAAGAAAGCTAAAAATAAGGAACACATCTTAATTAACTTCTGCGGTATTTTATTGAGGAAAGTGATTTATCACTACTTTTGGTCTTTAAATAAGAATTTGTTTTCTAAGAGAAGTTTTTTTTTTAATTCAACTGCATTTTATTGCTTCCAGTTTAGAAATTGCTGGGACAGCATTCCATGCACTCCTATGCAGACCTAATTAGGTGATTGCCAGAGTTAGTCCTGCCCTTAAATTTATCGATGTCTCTGTGTGTCCTGTATGTCTTTGAATTTTCTTCTTTTGCTTGGAGTAAGTGTTAACGCCTCGTGTGTTTCTGGCAAAAATTAAAAGTTAAAGAATGTCATATACAATGAGTTATTGTATTTCATTTTAAGTCTTTTTGCACACTTTCTGTTGCTGTTGCAGTAAGGCACCTCTTAATTTAGGTAAGAAGTTGAACTTCTCAGTTAAAACTATAAACATTTGTTCTTTCTGCATCAAAAATGAAAGTTGTGGTAGGACCAAACTCTCTCTCTGACCTCTCTGATTCCCCAGCCCTGACCTTGTACTTCTGAAGTCTCTTTCTAATGCAGGAGGAAGTGTAAATCTAGACAAAAAGATGCTAATAGCTGATGTCATCTAGGCTTACCCAAAGCAGGTGCTGATGTTCATGTGGTTAAGCCAAGTGGGAAGATTTCACTAGTATTGTTCTTATTCTGCCTCCTGCATGACAGTTGTAGGGTAAATGGCTATTTTAGATGACATTGATGGGTTATTGTACAGGGGTTGCTGTTGCTCAGACTGTTTATTTCAAATGAACAGATTCATTATCACTATAAGCTTGCTTACTGATTAACTTAAGAGGTGCAATTTTGCAACAGATTATAGAAGCCAGTGTATAATGAATGTCTGACATTAAAAGAAAATGTCACTCATGGAAAATATCTGTTATATAATATCTAGAATAAAATACAGGTATTATATGTTGTATGTCTTTTGCTCAGCTTATAATAAGTGTTTTTCTAGTTCCTGACACTTCTAGCTGTGTAAGTTTGCTTATAATCAATCCAAAGTTTGTCTCGATTTGATGCAAATAAAGTTGTCTTGTTTGAGCTGAACTCTTTTTCACTGAACAGAGAGAAAAAAAGTAACATTTCTTCAGTTTATTTTGATCAGAAATATGAATTCAAATATTTTTTGTTTTATTCTGTAAAAAAAGATCTTGAAGGAATTTGAGAAAAAATAAGCCTGTTGTGTATTAGTTCAGTTATGCAAGCTGGTGATGCTATTGCATATGCATTTTGACAATAGGTAGGTTTGATTTTTGGGCTGTATGGGTTGCCTTTTCATTATTTCTATTTTGAATTTTCGGGTTGAGTGATCCTGCAGAAGTTTTTAAATCTGCCTGGAAGTTTTTTCCAACCACTTTTCTTCTCAGCTGGAGAAGGTTGTGCAACATTATTACAAAGTCTTGCTGGCAGTGCATGATTTTCTTCTACTTTTAAAGATGTTTTTCACCAAATGGAAGCATATTTGTCATTTGAATCTTCCTATCTCTCTGTGAAATTCCAGGGCAGCTCATACACAAAATCAGTGATGCACACAGCTCAGTGAGTTAGGTTAGCTATTACAGATTTCCCGTTTTACCTTTTTCCCTCCAGTCCCTATCGATATCTCCAGGGGGCATGTTCAAACTGCTTGACTGCCCACGTGTTGGGCAGAAGTACAGGTGGCCTGTGAAGCACTTGGCTGCCTGGATATATACAGTAGGTGAACACTGATGTTCAGCAGACCATGGCCTGAATTAGAGAATGCATCTAACAAAGGGAAAACAGATAATGGGAATGTAATTTAATAGCTCTTGCCTTGCATGAGCAAGGAAGGCTTCTACAACTCCATTGCATGACTAGAGCACAAAATACTGGGAAAGTGTCATATGTACTGCAGTTTTGCACTGCTACGAGTTCTTATTATTAAGTGTATTGGGCATAAAGACGCAGAACAGAGCTGCTATATGCATCATTTATCTGTTTTATGAAGTGATTGCACTACTTATCACAATGGAAATTGTATTGGTATCATTGGGGCTGTCATTTAGCCATCCTCGTTCAGCTGTTGTTTTGCTCTTTGTCCCCATATAACTCTGGAGATAGGCACTGTAGCATGATCCTCTGGATCCCTTCAGTATGGTCATTTGCACTGTTGCTCGAAGCAGAGCTTTGAAGGAAATTTCAGAGAGGATTTCTGAATCAGGATATAAGATACAAATCAATCTCTCTTAATTTCTGCATGAAGCACGAATGTTTCCATCTATTTTCAAAATGAAAGCGAGGCTGACTGAATTGGCATTACACATAATACGTTGATGGCTTTTACTTGAAAGCTTTAAAATTTGCTCTGCCCCACTTCTCATATTGCTGAATATCGTTTCTCCCTAAGTGCTCCTTAACTACTTTATTATGGCATTATCAGACAAAATGGAGCTGTAGGATCTGTAATGTGCTGTTTGGCCCCTGAAATGCCAGTATTGCAGTGCTTTGCAGCAAACCTGTTCTGGTACTATACTGTATTTGTTACAGTGGTCTAGAGAGGTCATGGGCTTGGGAGAGGCAGCAGACAGAGGAAATGTCAGCACTCAGAAGACAGCTGTTTTTTGGGGGGAGAAATTGGCAGGGTAAAAATGTAAAATCAAAGCAGAGTTTGTATTGTGTCAGTGAACATGGATAGGGGACTTAAAGCAGTCGTTGGCTCCATGAACTCCTTCTTGCTATTTCATTGCTGTGCTGACTCCGCAAGGAAATAGAATTATTCCTTAGTGCTATTTTAAATGTACAAGGTAATTATTTTTGCCATTACAATAAAAAAAAGACATTTTTCCTGAAAAAGGATAAATCATTTTAAATTTCCTTTATGTAGGTAAGCTAGACATTAAGCAGGTGAAATGTTTCCCATGTTATTACTGCAGAGTATTGTTGTGTCGTTAGGCTTTAATGCTGTAGATACATACTGTCTGGCTAGGTTGAAAGATGAGGATGAGAGAGCATTAGTGAACTTTGGTCATCCTAAAGGGCATTTCTGCATCTGTTGCGCGCTGAAACTTAGGTATGTATGACTAGAGAGCCTTTAGATTATGAGAAAGAGGGACTAGAATATTGGAATATGATGCTTTTGCTTCCTAAAAGTCAGTGTGACTGTACCTTTCCCTTCATTCCCTCCTCACTGGGAAGAAGTAGGGTGTCTCCACTCCCATTGCCTTTTTCCTGAGGTTCCCTTTCTCTAAGGTGACGTGGCTTAAATGAAGAGAGGGCTTTGCCTGCAACTTTAGACATTCTTATAGCAGGCCTTTCAGTATAACCCAAACTACCAAAATTAAGAGGGAAAAGCGTGAAACAAAATCTTACTTCTGCAACAACTCATCCAGACTGATCCCAAGCAAAAGGTGAGTTGTTTGATGCGCTTTGACCCTGTTATAAATCTCTCACTTGCATAGAAGTCCACTTATATTGAATGTAGAGACTGAGAAGAATCCTAACAATTTTTGAGCTTTTGTCTTAGTCTTTTTTATCAAGCTTTGAGAAAGTGTTGTTCTCCCCTGAAATATCTAAGTCATTTCACCTAAGTTTGGAGAATGGTTATGTGTGGACTAAAGCACATGGCTTTGGTGAGGGAAGCACTATTCCGTACTAATGGAACCTGCAGAAGGTTCGGTTTTGCCTTAATTTCATCTCAGTGGCATGTCTGTCCAGAGATATCACTCACTCCTCCTAGCAATGACTTATGATGTATAAAACAGAAAGTGGGTCTTGTGTTCTGTTGTAAAGGTATTGGGATTTGTAAGCACCTCTTTTTCTAGATGGTGGGCTGAAGAGCAGACCTGCTACTTTTCTTTGTGAACGCTGACTCTTACTACATCCTTTCTAGCCTTCACACATACTTCATGGGATCTGCCTTCTCCCTGTATTAGAAAAATGGATAATCTTCAGGAGTTGTAGATTAATGACAAAACAACCCTTAAAACAATAAATCTAGCATCAGCCAAGAAATAAATAATCTCTTTTCTTCCTCAAGGACCGTGTGCTTTTTCAGACATACTTGTAACTGTTATAAACAATAATCATTGTATCACAGCCATCAGTGGTCACAGCAGTAAGAATCCACAACTGGGAACTTTTCATCTTTATGACAAGATGTTGAATCTAATTAGAGGAACTTCTGTTTTGGTTGCATTATCTATTATGAAAGGAGGTAGAGGAAAGAAGAGCAGTGTGGATCTATGTGACCCTGGAATGGCAAACAGGAACTCTTTTCTTTGGGATGTTCCAGTGGCTTTACTTTGACCTTGGAAAAGCAACTTTGTGAAACAGGTAGGTAACGCCAAGAATGTTTCCTGCGTTAGTCAGAGTTCAGTTTTGGCTTTAAGCTGGTTGTTGTAAGCAGTTGCAATACATAAATTTTCCCTCAAATTACCTTGTAGTTATTTTAGACTTTGTGTTTGAGAAAAAACACAAAGAGGGGAAGATGTCTGTTTATTCATTTATTCACACAGAGGTTCTTGCTGGTTTTCTATCAGTGAGCATACTTGAAGCTTAAACTGGACCGGTTTGTATGCATAAGACTGCAGTCTTACGCTGTAACACTGACAAATTTCTTTAGGCTATTCTGTTAATATAGTTCTCATCAGCCATTAACACTTTCTTGATGATGCTCTAACAGCCTATTCACATGTGGGACCTTCAGCTTAGAGAGTAACAACAGTAAAGTAGGTTAAAAAATGTTTGTTCATTTTTAGTTAGGAAGAAAAGAAGGTAGAAAGGATAATAGAAGTTGAAGTATTATGGGTTGGCAGAAACTCAGCAGGAACCTCTGGTAGAAAGAGAGGAGGATGTGGATTGAAGAAACTAGAGCCCTGAGGGCAATCCTCTAAAAATATATTAGAACAGCACTGTCAGTAATGTTATTCTCAGGATGCACAAGTCCCGCACTCTTAGTTAAAAAGTGCCAGGGGTAAGGTGCTCACCTTGAAACTCATTATCTACTTAAAAATCATTTCTTTCATTTGCTACTGCTGAGGGCTTTTGTTTAAAACTGTGGTAAGAATTACAGCATTAAATATCATTTACTTGCGGATCTGAGAGTTCTCTCAAGGAACTGGTAGAGTCAAGGTAACAAGGCCTGGTCTATTTAGGATATGTGTTTGTGATTTACCAATTGTGTAGTGACTCTGAGTTTGATGGCATTCCTTCTCACTCTGAAATGCTATGAAATGGAGTTTAATCGTAGCTCTCTTTTGAAGTACCTCCCTATATAATATATGCATTTCTGTATTTATTATTACATGTATATATGGGCACTACTGTTGTTCAGGCTGCTTGTGAAAAAGAACTGGACATGGAGTACAGAGTTTGTCCTGAAGTGGTGATTCAACATCTTGTCATTAAACAAATAGGCAGAAAGAGAGAAGTATCGTTATCAGAACAGGTTAGGAATAGAGGCATAAAAAATTCAGTGACTTAGGTAAAACGATGTGCAGAATTTTATACACGCACAAGGTTTGTTGAATATCACTATTGGTTACTATACTTTTTCCTGATTATAATAATGAGAGGAAAATTTGTGCCATGTGATGAATCTGTAACCTTAAAGATCAGTGCAGAGTTGAAAACTGGAAGAAAAAACAGGACAGTTCACTGAATGACAGAAAAAAGCTCTTCTCTGTAAGCTGAAAGCAGAACCCCGGGGAGGCAGTGATTCTTCTCGAGTAATTCATATCAATCTGTTGCAGAGAAGGAGAGAAAGTAAAGCTGAAACTAGGACTGGGAGTAGGGTCTTAGAGCTTTAAGGGCTACTTTACTTGTCTCCAGGGCTCACATTTAATTTGGAGTTTAGTTCAACAGTTTGCAAAATCAATGCCTCTGTTCCGATTCACCTTGAGACTCTTAGGCATGTTTCCATTAATCCTATGATTCAGGGAAAAGGCACCCATGACACCCACCCCTATCACAAACGGAGTATTGCTCTAATTCCTTCTGGGATCTGTTTGCCTGGTTATCTTAGTTGTATAAAGCAGTAGCTAAGTGAGCAATGAGCTAAATGACCTCTCTCCAGCTCTGCAGCTTCCTTGTACCGCCAGGAGTAGCAGCACTTACCTATTTAACAGGTTGATATTGAGAATGGCGAAGTAATTGGCTCCCTCAGCCTGATAAATACTTCATGCTTCCTGAGCTGTGCAGTAGCAGCAGGAATTAGTCTTCCCTTTTCTTGCCTTCCCATCAGACTTGCAGAGAGGTAACCACTCCAGCAAGCATGGAGGATGGCGAGGCAGGCTCCTCTGTGCTTGGCTGGGACACCAGAACTTCACAGCATCCAGTCATGAGCTCAGCAAGCATGAGAGCTGTGGCAAACCAGGGAAAGCTGAGTATCTTTGGTGGTTTTGGCACCCCTGTTGCTTATGCAGAAAGATTAAGAGCAATAGTCAAAAGTTGGAGCAAATGGAGTGACTTGCTGCTCTCTCCAGTTTTTCCCGCGCTTCCTTTCAGTATTTAAATTGCAAATCCAACATACAATTTGTTTCCTTTTTTCCCCTGCTCTCTTTCTTGATGTTGCTGAGTGGTGTCAGTGTCTGACTACACAAACCAAATAAAATTCCTGACTCATTCTGCTAGGAAAGAGGTTGGCAGCTGCTTGATTTCAGCAGCTGGAGCTCTGCTCCAGACATCATCAATTCTTAGTGCTGTCAACCTGAGATGGAAGGGACCATGCAGCTCTTTTAGGAACATAGAACTCATAATCCATCATCTGAATACCAGACACTGATCTCTGAAAAGAGCTGGTTATTGATCTGGAACCTACTAACTTTTGTGGCAGTGTTTCCTTCAGCTCAGCAGTCCCTAGGTCATGGTCCGCATTGTATTAGCACTTTCAGGAACAAACTGAGTTCCTGACACTGAATCACAGGTCTCAGTCCAACACATTTCTAGAACTCTAAGGTTCATTTCTCCCAACTTAATACACTTCCTCCTTGTCCTTGTGACTTGTTCATGGCAGGATTAAGTTGATCTTTAAAGCAGCTTTCATCAGCAACTTCAAGTGGTGCTTGCTAAAAGTTACCACTTGTCTGTGTTCTATGCCTGCTTTATACTTCAAAATCTAGTGGGTGGCAGCCCTGCCCATGGCGAGCGGTTGGAGCTAGATGATTTTTAAGGTCCCTTCCAACCCAAGCCATGCTATGATTCATGATTCTATAAAGATCAGTCCTCGGTGTGCCCCTTGAAATCTGGTATTACACAGAAATTTCTGCTATCCTTGAAGGCTGACAGGCAGCTCTGGAAAGAACTGTTTTTATTGGATGCAGAATTGCATTGAGTAAGTGCTCAGGAAAACTTCAGGCATTTTCTGTATGCCTTCTAGGAACAAGTGTTCTCTTCTACACTCTCAGATTACAGGCTTCTTCAGTTTATATCCATGCTAAAATATTTTGCATAGTTTATGTAGCTTTTCTGGAAAACATAAAATAAAATTGCTTGAAATATTTAAATAAGCTTCTAAATGCTTACTTCCTAGGACTGTAGGTAGTTAACTCTTGGAAGTACTTTGGAAAGCATTGGCTACTCAGTGAAGTGTGGCTGGAGCAAGGTTTGTCTTTGGGGCTTGCTGGGCTGCCCAGAGAGTCAAGGGTTTGTCTGTAGGGGTGACAGGCCTTAGCACCAAGATGTTCATTTGACACAGCAGCATGCTGTCTGGGGATAAGAAACACAATCCAAAATGAGCTGCAGTCAAGCTACATTCATGCCACTTCTTAGCTAGCAAGCCTTGCCTTTTACATTACACTGCATCTGTAAGGCATGTGCTGCGTGTGACAGAGCTGAACACTGAATAACAGACACATCTGTGTGGTTGGGTGCAGACATGCATGTAGTTTGCCCATACTTAAAGATGGCTGCGTGCTGCTATGGAGGCTCGGTAGCTCAGGTAAGTCAGTGGTGCATCTGAAGAACATGAAGAAGGCAAGAACAGTGCTGTGGCCTCTATTATTTCTACTCAAAACAAGTTAATCACAGTCACTGTACAATTAAAATAAAAATTATAGAATCATCAATTTGTATTTCAAATTAATGATTTTCTTATTTTGTTGAAGAGAAAGGTTTAAAGATTTGGCCAGAAGTATTTATAGAAAACCTCACGTAGTAGAGTAATAGGAATTGACATTGTTTTCAAATTATACAGTTTACCTCAGGGCAAGCAGCATGAGAATGGAAGCAGCAGGGAACTGGGATAGTGAAACTTACCAATATTCTTCTTCTGTGATGAAGAACAAACACTCGCTTAGTCCTGCACATTTTAACTGCTCATTCAGTGTTCTTAGGGGCGAGTGGGCTGGGGAACATACTGTTTGCAGCCCCATGATAAGCTGCTTCCTTAGCAAAATCATTTCTGAAAGTGAGATAATCCGATCTGAATGGAGCTGCAGACACCCAGTCATTCTGCCAAGCTAGGGAAAGGAAGGGGAAAAGAAAGATTTCTCGCTGCTTCTTCCTTTGTTCTCTGCCATGATTCAAGGACAGATAAAAATCTTGGCCTTGTTTCTCTTCTTCTTGTTTGTGGCCCTTGATAGCTTTGTAAGCTTGGTTGTTTTAGTTGGAAATGACAAACCGACTTCATTCTCCCTGGCGTAATTCTTGACTCTGTAAAACTGAAGCTGTGCCAACACACAGGGTTTTGCTTCTGATTCAGCAAGGAATGTAAGCATACGTTTGATTTAAGGCATATTATAAGCCCACCTGTGTTCAGCAGAGCTCTTAAGCTACTTGTATTGTGGACTTGCAGGGCCCAAGAATGTACAAAGCTTCTCATAATGTTGAGGATGCATTGGCATCTGAGTGCTGTGCAACGTCAGGAGTTTGTCCTCTTGTTTATCAGATGCCTTGGTTGCTTGGCAATTTCACAAAAAAATTTTGACAGTTTTTCACCTTCACTTTAGGATAAAAAAGACTTGTATTTCAATATGACTTTCTTCCTAAGCCCTTTCTTTTTATTTTCTCAAATTTTTGCAGTATGCTGGAACTTGAGCCAATCTTTCTCTAGATACAAATATCTCTTACAAACTTCCTGAACATTATGGTGTGCAAACCATGTTGCTCCTTCATCAGCTTCACTCAGACCCTGATCCACCAAAAATTTGTCAGATTGCTGAATCATCATGTTTTCTTCTCTCTGCAGTTCCATGTGGTCTGTGCATGAATGCACACTGAGGTATGAGCAAGGCTAAGCCTTGCACAGCGGGAACTTGGAAATATCCTACGATGTGAAAAGCAAGTATGGGCATGGCACTAACAAATGCGCCAGAGGAAGGGGTTCTTTTGGTAGGAACATCATACAAAGGCAGACAGAAGAACATCTTTTTTTTTTTTTACATTTATTTCCTGATGACTCAGAGGGTTCTTTGGCTTCCCAGACATGCTCCATAGCAGAGAGCAGGAGGCAGGATTGGCATCTGCCTGGGCTCAGCTGCTTTGCGCTGAGAACAGAAGGAACATGGGATGGAGGTGGGCTGACAAAATACTGAGTCTCAGTCTGAGGAATGCACGTCTTGATAAAGAAAAGTGTTTGAAAAAGTTCATCCCTAATGCCTAGCTTCGTGTGTGGTGACTTGCTGAAGAGGGACAGTAACTGTAGCAAGACCCATCTGAGACAGGCTCTGCCAAGTGACCTGCAGAAATCCATTTTGTGGAACAGTCATGTCATCCTGACAGCACTGTGCTCATGAGTGCCTCCTCTCTGTGCTGATAGCCTTGTCAGAGCCTTTGTGACTGTCATACCTGAAGAACTTCATCCATCTGATTTTAATTTTACCAGTTCTTTTCTGTTGTAGATGCCTTTTTTTTTTTTTTTTTTTTTTTTTTTTTTTTTTAAGATTAACAAAGTGACATTTCACCCTCCCTGCAGCTGCATACAGTATACTTACAATTAAATAACAATATCCTTAAGGTAGGGTTCACCCTGGCCTGTGTGTCTGTAAAATTATATCCTGGCCTCCTCGCAACATGTCTCAGCTGTGAAAAAGAAGTTATCACAGTAATCTGAACCTGCGTCAGGGGCAGTGAGTGACTGCAGTAGAAAAATGTATTAGTACTGGCTGCTCAGATGAGGCGCCTTGGAGTATCATTTTCATATTTAGAAACACATGTTTTTTTTTTTAATCTATAATTCAGTCCTCTGTCTGGGGTCTCTTCCTGGCACTGTGAGTGGACCAGGCTTCATGTTAGAAGAATAGATCTTTCCCAGCTCTAACTTCTATCATTTCAAGGCTTCACATGGATGCTTTTTTAACTTGTGTAGCAGTGGCAGTCCAAAGGTTAAATGGCTGCCTTTCAGCTTCTGCACAGCAGTTAGGTGGGATTACGTTTTCTCAGTGGGTCTCTAGGTACTCATAAATCAGAGTACCCTTCCTATGATTTCTTCCTTTTTCTGTAATCTTTCCAAGAAAGCAAGTGACCTCTTCTCACTGGGATAGTGCAGGTGATGGTATCTTTCCCTTTGGTAAGCCACAAAACTTTTTTGTTCTGTTCATAGAAGAGGCTATTGTTGGAATTGGAAAAAAAAAATCCAAATGCCATCTCTTGAGAGAGAGAAAAGTGATAACTTACTGCTAATAGACATATAACCAGCTTTGTTACCCTCTGTGTTCAGGTGGCACTTGTGTCCGTTAGATTCATTTGGCTGAACTCCTCATCCCAGCATAATTTCTTCTTTCACTTCCTGAATTTCCTTCTGGAAATACCTCCTTCTCTTTACATTTGGGAGTTTGAGTGCGTGTGGTAAGGGACATGGCAAATGGCACTGAGTAAAATGTCTGCCTTTAGCCAACAATCGGTGTGGTGGCCCCATTGCGTGCTGGGCAGTCTGGCTGCACTTCATGAATTGTACTCTGCGTGTAAATATTAGAAGATTTAGTGCTTATAGCTCATACTTATGTTTCCAAGAAGACATTACTTACTATCTTTGAGTGGGTGGTGTTACAAATGTAGTAAACTACATTGAGTCCAGTCAGCTTACAAGTGAATTTCTGCGTTCAGCCCAACCCTTCCTCTCAGAGCTTTATTACTCTCATGATGTCAATGATATTAGCGAGAGATTCTGAGAGAGAATATTGCCAGGCATGTCTAGAAGTCAGAAGAGAGAGCAGAACTGGATTGTAATTAAGTTTGAGAACTTAAGTTTGAACCTAAGAAAAGACTTGAAGACTCTGGTCTCAGTGGCTCCCAAGGTAAGATTTAACACTTAAAATGCAGAGACTGAGAGGAAGAGGACTGCAGCCTGAGAGGTTACCATGGCTGGGGAAGAGGTGGTTCTGTGGCTGGGCTGTGCAGTGGTGCATCCTCTCATGTCTGGCAATTGAGGGCTGCCTAAAAGCACAGTCTGACCTGGCCCAGGAAGGTCTCAGTTTCTGCAAGCTGGAAATCCTCTCTTGAAGTGAATTTTTCTTGTAAAAGTACATCTTTATCACCTTTGACATGTTTCATAGAAATTTACTGGTTTTGAGGACCTTCTGACAAAGCACGTACCATGATTAGTGGAAAGGATCCTGGTTTGCAGCTATTAAAACTGGTGCATTGCTCTGGAGTGAGGACTTCCAGAGTCCTGAGCAGTGGTGCCAGCTGTTCTGGGAGCACCAGCAGTGTCACAGTGGCTCCCACTATCTTGATTGAGTTATCATTCTAGATCATCTGCTCCAAGACTTCCATGTCTTTGTTCCATCACAAGATGGACTTTGACTGTTTCCTACATTACAGTTGGAAAACCTCTCAAAGTTCCCAGTGGCCTGCTCTGTTGAAGTCAGATAACTTCCAAAGGCAATATGCGTTGCCTATGAGTATTTTCTCTCTTAAAATGAGAGGAAGTAGTGGATATGGTTGTAAATCATGACGTATCTTTCCTGATTTGCAGCAGCATTAGATCACCTTAACTGAAATAATTGTCAAATATAAAAAACAGTATATGACAAGTATTAGGTTGCAGAATTAACAGCATTTACTGAAAAGGTCATAGACAAATTCTTCTGAGATTTCTCTGTGCTAGTTTAGCAGCTTAAGGAACGAACAAAATCACATCTTTGACTAATAAAGATTTTTATTTAAGGGACAAAAAATTTGCATGAACGAATCCTTTAGTATAACAGCAACTTTAAAAAGAGGTCACAGCCCTTAGTCTCAGGAATTTAGCAGCTCTCAAACTAAAAGCTCTGTTAATCCAGAGAATAACAGAAAACAGATCAGCTTTCTGAGCTATAATGTAGCAAGCTGCTACCAGGCAAGTAAATTGATCTCAGACAGAAAGGAACAACAGAATTTGGAAATGCAATAAAAAATAAAATGTGATCATAAAACACAACATAAAAGCATATGTTTAATGCATTTTTTATTTTTTATTTTCAATTTAGTGTTGTGATTATGCCGTAGCTAACAGCAGCTATTACCCAAATCAGAGGCAGACAGGCTGAAATACTGTTTCAATTACCCTGCTCACAGCAGCTCACCCCAGCCCAACTATAAATAACTAGCAGATCCTCCATTGCTCCATGGATTAAGATTAAAGATATACACATAATTTAAGCCCTCAACATACACTGCTCTATTGCAGAACGTATTCTTAAGCCATTTGCTTGTACCCCCCAGAATAGAAATTATTGCTGGGAGACTACCATCAAATGAAACATTAGGCATTGATATTTCATGGTAAGATAATGATAGACTAAGCCAAGCATTTCCTCTAGCTATATAATGCTTTGTGTCAAATAATTAGGAATTGCCTTTTCTCCTCCTTTCACATCATCAGGCTTCTAGGAAAATGAGCCAGTCAGGGTGTGACTTGCTGTCTGCACAGAAGGAAGCTGTATATTCCACCAGCTTGGGTGAAGGGAAGCTTGTTCCTCAGCATTCTACTATGTTTAATCTGTTTCAGTTAAGATGATAGCTAATACAAACACAAACATAACTCCTCCATTCTCTCTCTCTACTTTTGGAGAGATGTTACTGTACCCCTAGGACATCCAAGTGACAAAAGAAGCTAAAATATGCATGGAATGCCATCCCCCAGGAGTTTGCTTATTATCTGAATATCACTGGTCTTAAAATAAACTGAATTTTGAAATGTGGATGGAGAACAGGAAGAAAACAAGATATTTGGAGTGCTGAGTCAAACATGAAAGGAAGCCTGTTAAACTGTGTGCTATGAATGCATTGCTTAGAGACAGTGCTGGCTAACAGACTGAGGGAGTGTAGTTGTCTTTGAGCTACCTACAGAAAACTGTTTAACTCAATGCAGAATACTGCAGTGCCTACTTGGAGTAGACCAAGTCCTTTTCTAAATCTTGTCCTTAGGTCTGAATTTAACTTGGAATTTATATGTACGGACATCCATCTAGAAACTGGCGCTTAAAGCAGCTCCTTCTCACCAGACAGTTGAAAGAGGAAGAATGCTGTTTTCTTCTTCCTGCTCTTCAGACTTGACTGGATACAGTATTGAGAATTCTTATCCAAAATGTGATAGACATGATCTTACTTCCCTTAACTTGGCAGGACCACAGTCTGCATGTAGTATGGGCTTAGCAGACTGTCCTAGCCATCAGATTCTGCTGAGTTTTTTTTTTTTGTTTTTTTTTTTATCTTTAGTGAACAAAATATTAACTGAGGCCAAGCAAGTGAGAGAGAGAAGTAAAGTGGAAGATAACTCTTGAAATTGTGAAAACTTGGGTTTCAGGCTTATTTGTCTCAGATGTCCTTAGATTTAGCTTGTTCTGTTCTCCTGGATGCAGTCAGCACACTGTGTAGTAGTTCACTCTATTTTTTTCTTTTTGTTTTCTATGACCAGGGAGTACTTTGCAACTTTAAGAGGGAGGATGGATAATACTTTTGGGGTTAAAAATTGGAGAATTTAACTAGGATCTTCTTTACAGTCCCTGCGGGAAGGTAAGGACTTTGAATCTGCCATGTTTTTGGTGATTTTTTTCAGTCACTGTGCTATGAGGTAAGAGCGAGTGAGTGCAAGAGAGCATTGCTATGATGAAAACAGCAATAAACTATTGAGTTTGGGAACTCTGCTGCATGTACGGCCTGCACAGCCTACTTCTCAGTGCTTCTCAGGATGTTGTGGACACACACACAGGTGGACATATGGGACACTTGAAGAACTTAAATAACTAGGGAACTTCAGTTCCTTGGTTTGATTGGTTGACTCTGAGCCTTTGTATACCTTCATTTTGCTCATTTCCATCCCTCTTTGTGCTTCTTAGATACAATCTGTGTTTCTGGCAATTTTGAACATTAACAGCAATCTAAATGCTTTATATATCCTAAAGGAGTTTGAGATGTCTGCACCATTTGTTGGAGCACTAATGAACTAACTCCCTGTTTTAATCAAGGGACTTGCTCAAGCTTCTTGGCACACGTTCACTGTCTGCATGAAACCTTAACTCTTTTTCCCTTTGCAGTGAAGTCCCAGTGATTTATACTGAGTGATAGTATAGTAGGTAAATGTTTGTCTGCACAGGGGGGAAATACATAGAATGAAGAAAAAAAAGGAGTTCAGTCTAAAAGGATGCTGATCAGCAGAAATTCTTAGGGGTACAGTGGTGAGTACTAAAAAGGCTGAGCCTCTCTGGAATTCAGTACCGTTTTTGGCATGCTGAGGGTTAACCTGCTTTTGTGAAGAGAAGAGACTGCAGCTGCCTGCCCCAGGTTGTTCCTCTCCCAGGGAAGTGACTGAAGTAAATCACTGCAGCTCTCAGGCAAAGCTCTGTAAGAGGAATGCACCTGCCTTGCTCTGCTTTTCATGTGCATTAGGTACAAGTGGGAAAGAGTCATGTTAGCCTGCAGCACAAGGCAGGGAGAAGGTGTAGTTGGGTTTTGCTGAGAGTTCTCTAAACAGTTTAAGATTTTAGATGCTTTTAGAAAAAGCTTGGTGTATCACCTTTGGGTCAGTATAGTGAAGGGATAATTTCTGTGGTGAGAAAGCTTAGGTACTGGGGGGCTGTTTCAAAGGAACTGGTTGAATTGCCTTGAACAAAACCAGGAAAACTAAGTTCCCTCTCTTCCAGCTTCCACATTGCATTAATCTTTTGTGACAATGCAGTCAAGTGAGGGAATTCTCTGAGAATAGCAGTGAAGACAGTTACCATGGTGGAAAGTGCAGAGGCTCAAGAAGCCTCAAAGCTTTGCAAAGCCCATTTGTTTTCCTAAGTTTTGTGGGCTTGAGAGTTACGAAGTCTGTTAACTTCATTTCTAGCTGGGTTTTAAAATGGCTTAAAGCAGATACAATTGATTAACTTTACAGTCTGGAAAAAAAAAAAAGATATACCATGTACAAAGAGTCTGGCTTCCTTTCAAAAACAAGAAACTGGAGAGGCTGGATACAAAGCACTTCTTGCTCGTCTTTATTGTGGTGCTTTGTAGCAACTGCTTTCTTCTAAGTGCTCTCTTCCACTCCTAATGCCCGCTGATGCCATTACAGATGGCTCTGTACCAGAGCTAGACAGGCCGTTTGAAAACAAGTCATCTTCCTGACAGATATCTCTTTTCATAGTTTCCTAGAACCATCTCTGAGTTTTGCATCTTTTAATTTCATGGAATAGAGTTAGATGTGGTCCGTAGCCATCTGAGGAAACGTTTTGAAAGTCAGAAAATCGACAGTGAAGCCACAGTCTGTTCTTGTTTCTGCTTATGTGAATGGAGCCTGCTATCACCAGCAGTTCTGACCTGAATGCAAATTCAGAATTCACTTCCTGCAAATAGTCAGCATTTGAGCTTGTAATTCGCTGTTCATTTGCCTGATGCCTGCCAACACATTCTCTAGTGTTTTTACTTGGAGAAAGCATGAAACGGGTGCAAACACTGTTTGATACTAAGATATTCAACTATTCAGACTATTTCTGTTAGTTCTGTGGCATTCACCCCTTTCTGTTGGCTGCCGTGCAGTCCATTCTCAGGTATTGCTCCTTGAAGTAATACATCAGTGATCAAAACATTGTCATTAATGCAAAAGGAAGAATAGGAATAAGCTAATATCATAGGTTAAAAACAAAGCAGTCATGGCTCATCTGATGAGAAAATGTTCAAGTTTCAGCTTCCCCAGCTCTTCATTTTATCTGTGTGCATTACCTTGAAGAACAAAGGGAAGAGGGATTGTTATGGTTGTATTTTAAGGAGATCTCGTACATGACCTGGAGGGTCCTCTTTGATTCTGCACACGTACTACAGGTGCCTGCTACCCCTTCTCCATGCTATTTTTACTTCTTTCACCACCTCTTTAACCTGTCATCTCCTGGAAAATGCAATGCTATCTTTCAGTTTGCAATTGTCTTCTCTCAAAGTTGGCCAATAGGGGAAGTTGCAGAGTAAAGTTCTCAGAATGCATGTCACTGCCTGGTACCAATATCAGACTTATTTGTTCAAGTTCTACCTGGTAGAACACAAGCGACTGTGAGCTTGTAAAATGGAGACCTAAGTGCCCCTTCCCCATAATTAATTCCATTACCTTTTTACTTTTATTTCCTATACACTTAATTTTGAACTGAACACTCTGCTCTCCTCTTTTCTTGTTTTTCTCACAAGAAACCAGTCATTCTCCTTCCTCTCACCCAGCTCTATAAGTAAAATAACTGCTTTTCTTTTTTTTACAGTGACTTGTGTTTGGCAGGCTCTCTCATGCTCTAATGAATGCTTCTAAAGTTCGCTTCTCTTTGGTTTTGTTAGACTTCCAGAGAGCAAGGCCACCTGGTTCAGCCACTTTTTCTCCAGCCTCTCTGCTGATGCTTTTCTCTCTAATTCAGAGAACACGCAGTTCTGCCACTGCCTGACTTCTTGTTTCTCCTGCTTTTAACAGCTCAGGTTCTGTATTTCAGTTCTGCTGTGACACTGTCTTTCTGTAGTGATCATTTCATTTTGGTCAGTGGAAGTTCTTTAATCAATTTGATCTGGTCATGTCCACAGAAGTTACCCCTGATCAAAAAGATCAGTTATCAACAAAGGAGCTAGATACTGATAGTCTCTCATGGTGTTTGGTGAGGGGATGGGAGTGGAGCAGATGATAGTACTGAAGCCTCAGTTCTGTTGAGAATGCATTGCCTCTGATGAATGCCAACCCAATCAAAAAAATATGTGGGATGGATCAGCAAATGGTTTACTTTTCTACTTGGAACAAGTGGTTTTCATTCTGTGTTTGTTGTACAGCATACTGATTAATACATTTTCATTATCTGAAACTGTTTAGAATGAACTGAAGGAAATTCAGCCAGTCAACAAGTTGTCAAAAGACAACTGTAAGTAGGTCTGAAATGTGTGCTAGTTATATTAATGTTTTTGCTGTGCATGCTGTCATTCACAACATGTAGAGAAAACAGAGATCCTTAATCCGTTGTGTAGCTTACTCACTGAGATGTGACAAAATGGTTAATTCTGTTCCAGAAGCAGAGACATGCCATGGATCCAATGTCTAGAAAATGAAATCAGTCTGATTATATTCCTGAGACTTAATCTGAAATAAAACCATGTATGCTTTTGCCAGTGAATGTGCAATTGCACAGCGGAAAAGAATTGTAAGCAGGCTTTTAATTGGGGATAACTCATTCTGCATCATGACATAGGGTTAAAAAGTGCAGTACTTCTCTGGGAGTTCCTCTGTCAAACAGTGCCAGGGTGAACAAGAGGTAGCACACCAAATTGATCTCCAAGAGCTGGGCTGCAACCGCTGTGGTCAGCTGCAGTGGAATCATTGTACTGAAAGGTGTGGGCTGTTTGTGAAACAGCTTGTCTTAGTTTCTAACTGAAACTTTCTCTCAGTGTCTGCTACAAAGCTGTGTTTTGGTTCTAGAAAGAAAACATGGCTGATAACACCCGGCAGCGCTGAACAGAACCAAGGACATTTGTATGTCTCTGCCAGGAGAGTTAAGAGGCTGGGGGGGCCGCAGGGAGCTGGGAGGGGACAAGAATGGGGCAGCTGACCCAAACTGACCAAAGTGATATTCCATACCATATGACATCATGTAATATAAGGAAGGGAAGTGAGCGGGGAGGGCCCGTTTGCTTGGGGATTGGCTGAGCATCGGTCGTGGTCGGTGAGCGATTGCTTTGTACAATCACTTATTTTGTATATAATTATCATTACTGTTATTTTACTCTATTTTCCTCTTTCTGTTAGTAAATAGTTTTTATCTCAACCCCCGAGTTCTACCTTATTTCTCGATTCTCTCCCCCATCCCAGCTGGGAGGAGGGGGGGAGGTGAGCGAAAGGCTGTGTGGGGTTTCCAGGCCTGCCTGCTGAAACCAGAACACAGCTTCAGTAAGTTGCAGAAGTTTCATTTCCACAAAATCCTTCCCCAGAAAATTTCTCTCGGTCTCAGGTGGCTGTGATGTTGATTCAAACCGATAAGGATTGTGAAGAGACTCAGCAGGAAGAACTGCTGCCTGGATGAAGAGGGCACAGGGATGGGGACCTGCAATGACTGCCACAGTCTATGTCCTGGGAGCTTGTGCAGCCATGTTTGTAGCTTGTGGGCAGGACAGGGGGGTGCTAATGGGACCCTTTTCTGCCATGATAGTAAGTACTTAATATCTCTTACAGCTCTGTGGTTTGATTCATATGTTAATTTAATCAGACAAATTTATGAGTTTGGTGCTAATAAGCAGGTCTGCATGCAGAGCTGTGCTCGCATTGTGGCCTGACATTCCCGTCACGCCGAATTCCTTAATGTGCACTGGCTTGTTTATTGAAGGGTGTGCTCCCTGTGTGACTTCAGGTGCCTCTCAGAACTTTCACAGCATTAGGATCTATTCCTTTTTGAATGCAAGTCTGTGGATTTATTGCACTCAATCAGGAAGCTCACGCTTCAGGATTTTTCCATTTGCAAGCAGTACAAAGATGTCACCATTGGAGATATAGTTTGTCGCAAGCCCTTCAGGCCAATTAAGATGTCTATACGAGGGCAAAGCAGGCATCTGGAGAAGTCTGTGCTATTTGTCCAGGTCAGGCATGAAGTCTTTGTGCTAATCACAAACACTCCTCTGAGTCAAAAATATTACTCTCTGTTGTTCCAAGCACCTTATCCCAATACTTTCCTGCCAAGAGTAGCGTAGGAGAGTGATGTCCAACAGTGAGTTGAACAGTGGTAGTGGAAAGGTGCCTTCTCTATTGTGTTCAGTGTGCTGAACAAAGCCTGAGCATCTGGGCTTTTGGGACAGAGAAGACAATCAATAAGGATTGTCAAGTAATGCTACTCTCTGAAATGCCTTTAACGGATTTGGTCAATAAGCTGTAATTATTTTACAGATATGTGTTGTGTTCACTTCTAAATCTATCTCCCCTCTTCCTATATTAATTTTTAAAACTGAGAAATATCCCAAGTGCTTGGATTGTATGAAATCTGTATTTAAAATCAATTTGTATATTACAAAGGGACTTTGTGCTTTTTGAATAAGCAAGTACACATAAGGTACCTAACCTGTAACACATTTTCCCCCAGTTTTTATGTGAATTTCATAGTAAATCATTATTTGCAAATTTTCATTGAATCACAGAATGGCTTGGGTTGGAAGAGACCTCACAGACAATTGAGTACCAACCCCCCTGCCACCCACCAGATCAGGCTGCCCAGGGCCACATCCAGCCTGGCCTTGAACACCTCCAGAGATGGGGCATCCACAGCTTCTCTGGGCAGCCTGTACCAGTGCCTCACCATCTTCACTGTGAAGAATTTCTTCCTTATATCTAATATAAATTCTCCATCTTCTAGTTTAAAGCCATTACCCCTTGCCCTATTACTATTTGCTCTTCTAAAAAGTTCCTCTCTAGCTTTCTTGTAGGCCACATTTAGGTACTCTCAGCCCATTCTCTGTCCAGTCTGTATGTGTTCTTGGGGTTGCCCTGACCCAAGTGCAGCACCTTGCACTCGGACTTGCGAACTTCATGAGGTTCACCCAGGCCCGCCTCTTGAGCCTAGCGAGGTTCCTCTGGATGACAGCCCTTTCCTCTGGTGCATTGACTGCACCACACAGCTTGGTGTTGTCACTAAGTTCATTGACACTTAAATGTATATTTCTTTCTGTCTTTGTTTTGTTTGGAGGCTGAAATTTGTCTAAGTGTCACAATATAATTTGCCTCGCAACACTTTTACTATATGAATGTATCTAAGTAGTTTTTATTTTTGCTGTACTGTACACTTTAATATATATCCATTCATTTTAGATTAATAATATAACAATATAAAGATTATTTTTACTGTACTTCACATTTAATTGCTCAAGAGGGATTTTTCTTTCCCTTTAAATATCCAAGAGAAGCAATCAAGAGGCGGAAAAAAAGGACACTTTTAGGTTATTTAAAATAGAAACTAAGCTCAGTGCAGGAGGTGGGGTTTTGCCATCTCCTATCCAAAGCAAATCAAAAAAAGTAGCTTTCAAATATTTAAAGATACTTACTCATATATAGTTAGCAATTCTACTTCAATGCTACTTACTGAAATGTGCAGGTACCTGTTTAAAAAAAAATTGCTGAGAATGATCTTATCCTTAGATTGTGATCAATCCTCCCAGGGGATCAACAGGAAAAAAAGAAAAGCAAAAGATTATTGATAGAAAGATAACTGGAAAATTTTCAAAGAGGCAAGAGGGTGCTGGGGGTATTTTAAAGTACCTGAGTGTCCTGTTCCTTTGACAGTTGGAATATTTCTCACACTTTATTTACCATTAGTTATGTCAGTAGTAGACACAAGCCCCTGACCTAACTGAAAGAAAATATTATCATAATTGCTACTGAAACCTTTTGCTGAAATAATTTTCTTCTGCAAAACTTCTTGCTTTCCTAAAGCATTTTCTGGTGGAAGTGGGATCTTCTGAAATGTTCATGACCTTTTATCTTTGAGCAACCATTAAAATCTGATCTTGTTTGCCCAAGTGAGTTCATCAGAATAAAGGTAGGAGGGGGGAGGTTACAGAAAGAAGAAACATAGCAACACAAAGAAGCATTAAAGTCCTAATGGAAAAGGAGATGTGTTGGCCCCATCTGGCATCCAGCCTCTCCCTGCCAACGACTTTTTGTAGGAATTGGCATCTGTGCAGACAGCCCTTCTTGGGGTTTTGCTGTTTAGGGTTAATGTGATGCAGGAGCTGCTGACTGTGTATTCTGACAACAATGCTGGAGGCTCAGAAAGGTGCAATATGCCCCTAAACTGCAAGGAGATTACATTACAGAAGGAAAACTGCATAAGTCTTGTCACTTCAGGACAAAATGGCTCCCACCAGCAGAGTTCCTATTTCAGAAAACATCTCTAGGCTGCTGCTTGCCTTCATTGACTGATCTGTTTAAGCCACAGTATACTTACCTTTCTGCTCTAATAGCTTATTAATGTCATTTTAAATTAACAATATTCTTTCCAAGTAACCTCTGTGTTTTACTCACTGGTGAGACTGCAGCAGGAGCAGAACATGCAAAGATATGCTGAGGTAAATGGAAATAGCTTTCAGAGTAGCTACTGTGTAATTTTTTATCTACCATATGTTTTTACACAATATGGAAAAATAACTTGATATCACTATCCCATGAGATTTTATTCTATTTGCAAAGACAGTCTTGGAAGTGGAATGTTGTTAAGAGGAACCTTATGCCTCCTTGCTGAGAAAAAAGGTGTCTGCTTGGATCATAAGTGTATGGTTTGTTGTGTTAAAGGATTCACACCCACTTTGGTGCTACAGATCTGGTCATGTTCCAATGCACTTGTACAACAAACCTTAGGGAATTTGGCTGCACCCAATGAGAACTCTTAGAATTATGGATTCACCCATAGCATGGAGCACCCTCATCTTACCACAGTCAAATGGACTCCTACAACCACCCTTATGGAGTTTGGTCACACCCAATGAGAACTCTAGCTTATAGAATAGTGTTTTTTATTGGAACAACAGATTACAAATTTCTTTTGAATTACCAGTGATAAATACACTGTCTGCGGATCATGTGTGGATACCAGTAATGTGAACAATACAGCCATCTGCAAATGCGGTTTTTAAACTATGGAATATCTCTATAGAGATTTCTAAGTTTCCTGGGGAAGCTCTTGGTGTAACTGAGTGTATGAACCTTATCCAATAGGTGTCAGTATGCGGGGGACACCTGTTGACTGGTCTCAGAAGCCAGCGGTGTCCTCCTAGCTTGTCTGCAATGATGTGTTCCCCAAAATTCCTTCTCTCTTAAGCCATTTTTCTACTATTTTCTTACATTGAGGTGGAGCTTGAGTGACTCTAATCATACCTATCCTCGTTGTGATTGGTGTGACAGAAAACTGAAAAGCTGCTAAGTCAGGATGACTACTATGCAGTTTATCGGTTCCATAGTACCACCAAGTTCCCATCACAGAGCCTGGCCGTGATGTTTTACACCTCACTCCACCCTCTGTGCTGCATCTGTTAGAGTCAGCATTTCAAGCTCCCCTGGTGCTGCTAACAATCCAAGGTTTGCAGTTCTTATGTTGCTCAGGGAACTACCATGGAACAGAGTTCTTGCATATTCACTGCTTTCCACCCTGGAGATTTCTTCAGTGCTTTTCTTCTTTTAAGAGAGGAATATTCCAATAAGTTGTCTTCAATAATCACTTCACACAATCCATGCCATGACTACAGTCACTTAAGCTTCTCAATATTTAGATGGAATTGGGGAGGTTGTATGCAGTCTTGTCATAAGAATTAGAGCTCAAGGGGCTCTCGGGCTGCTTGCTATTGATGGGGTAAGATGACTGGCTCATAGTCGTCGTATTTAGCAGGATACTGTTACCTGTCCTGAGCAAGACCTTAGGCATAATGACAAGGCTGAAGGAGGAGGTTGAGGGCAGGTGGGAACACACCGTCACATTTGCAGCTTTGAAAGATGATGACAGTGTTCAGAGTATGTTCTTGATCCTCGCATGCTCACATGCATGGTTTTGCCTATTGAGCTTCCTTCCCAACATCTGCCAACAGTGATGTGAATTGTGCAGTTCTCTGATAGGCATCCTTTTCTGAAGGGCTGAAATGCCAGGAGCATGTAAGAGACATGGCTGGTGGGGTGAAGTGGTAACGTATTTCTGTGATTGTGCTTCTGGAATGAGCAAGGATAACAAAGTACGGAAAGGCGTATGCAGGTCTGCTCCAGGAATCTGGAAACACAGCATGAAATTGCTCCTTGTGATGGTTAAAGGCAGAAAATTGACTGTCCAGAGGCAAAAGGGCAAGAAGAATCCTACACCAAATCCTTCCCCATTTTCAGAATATATTATCTATTTGTGAATCAATAGGATATGGCCATTAATATTTTAAATAAGATTTCAGAATGTCAAAGGCTTTTCTGTTTTTTTTTTTTTTGCTTGTCGCCTGCTAATTACGTTTTTCAAGCTTTTTATTAGCCATTTGAGAGAAAAAATTAAAGAACCTTTTTTAAATGGAAAGAAATTTTCCATCACGCTCAACACCTGTTTAATTGTCTCTTTGTCTGTCTCTTATGAAATATTTTGAGGCTTATTACCCCTGGACATGTACCAGGACTGCGCTCTGAGCTGAGGGAAGGCTGTGCATTGCTGTTCCCTTTGCAGTCAGCAGGAGTTTTGTTAGAGCTGAGTCTTTCTTGGAACAAATCAAGACTATTGAATTTCTGCTACTGCTTTTTAGACAATTGGCAAGATTTTGTAGTTGCTTCAGGGTGTTCAAAGGATTTAGTGGCTGCAGTACCAGCCTTGTAAGCTTCTGGAAGGCAGCAGATGGCTTCACAGAAGAGCTGTACTATGGGAGAGCACAGGGCCCAGTGACTGCGTTCTCTAGAGCCCAGGCTATGCTTTAGTATTTGGTATGTCATGCGAATTTCTGTGACTCATTCTCTCTTGTACACTTAGTCTCTGTAAAAGATGGTGAGATAATAACTGTTCCCTTTCCTAAAAGCTAGATAGTGGATGATGCTTTCACGCTCCCATGTCTCTGCATTAACGGTGTCTACCACTGGAAAAGTCTTGAAAATAGTAAAAAGGGACACATCAGAATAGGCTGGACCTTTCCCAAGTGTTTTCTCAATGACAATTGTATTTGGCCACTTTCAAAACTGGAGGAAACTTTCAAGGTTTTCCAGGCAAGATTCACACATGCTGTGTATTTACTGAGTACAGATAAAAGACTGACTTGTGGCACCCTGCTTTGAGACCGACTTTGTTCTGGCCTTGGCACAGCCTTGAACAGCTTCTGTGCTATGCATCAGGTGTGAGCCACCAGAGGCCAGCTATGACATGCTGTGGCCATACCTGAATGTGCTCTTTTTACAGTAATTTTCATAAATTAAGAAAATTTTTAACATGAAAAGGAATAATTTTCTAAGAAGTTTTTTATGTATGTATAGACATACACATTTATGTGGGTTTGTGTTGCCCTTTCTATGTGATTGCCACTCCAGCTACATCAGTTGCTTTCTTTGGAGCCTTTTTATCCGCCTCAGGTAACTCCACTGGTAGTACAGTGCCTGCTTCTCCACAGATGGTCCTGGGGCACAAAAAAGAAGCACATGCAGATGCTGTGGCTTCCCCACCACAGCAGAAATGTGAAAAAGAAAAAAAAAATCAATATTTCCAAGTGAATAGAATCAATAGGGAAAGAAAAGTTAGCATCAGACTGCTTAGAGAACATCACTAGCAATATGAAGTTGCTACCTCACAGAAGAGCCACAATAAGGTGAATTAAAAACTTGCTAATGAGTCTGACAAGCCTATCAGGTAGGGGCAGTGTATTGAATTCAGATTGGTCTGACTTTGGGCAGCCTTTTCAATCCCCTGGAGGATCTTTAACGGAAAGATAATGTTTTATCTCAATGCACTATTTGCAGCTCAGGAAGAATCAGAACGTCATGAAGGATGACTTGCCTTGAGTAACTGCTTTAACGTGTTTGTGCCCCTTGCAAAGGGGCAGGCAGAAACTGATAAGTCTAATCATATTAGTAGGTGAGTTCCTCTGTTGTTTTCATGCCTTGCAAAGTACATTGTGAGAGCCAGTCAACTCTTTATTGACTGGAATTGGGAAGCAGTAACTTGTCTGGCTTGTGAGCAAAGGCCTGCAGGGAGGGAAGAGGGCCGGGCAAGCAAAAGTAGCACTCAGATGAAAGCTTTGTGGTGCTGCTTTCACAGCTTTCGTGATGGGAATTCTTTGCTGTAATTGCACAGTTTTCATTGTAGCAAAATAGGCCATATGCTCCCTCCTTATCTGCCTGCCTAAGTAAAAAAATGACAGCCTTAGTAACAAGAGAGAGGAGGAGGGATGATATTCTAGAAAACATGGCTGATTTTATTCAGAAGAAAGAAGGTGGCTGAAAATAAGTAAATGCGTCTTCCTTCCTTCCTTCCCTCTGCCAGTTTTCTCCTTTAAAGCAAAAATTGATGAACTACTGACAATTATTATGCAAAACCAGAAGTAGTAGCTTGTGTTAGGGATGAGACTTCTGATTTTCAGCTTGATTCATTTTTAACTAATGTATTTGAACTGCTTGTGCTGATTCAAGGTCAACATTTGTAGATTGTATGGAACATATGGTGAGTACCTTTAGATTGCTTCTAATAATTTGTGTCTTGTTAAGCACACTAATAGGACACAGTTTGTTACTAGAAGTACACTTTTTTTATTTCCATCTGCTAATTCAGATGCCAAATGTAGGATCAAAACAAAAGCACAACTGGTGTGTAGTGAGGCAATCTCAAACAACCACTTTGTAGCTTAATGACATTGGAGTCCATCAAAGCACTAAAATGTGCGTACCTCAAGGATATGAGCAGCTGTAATGGTGATAGGGACTCCTACGCATACATAAAAATGCACTTGGTCCTAAATACTTCTTTGGAGCCTTCTTCATACCTGGCAAATGGCCAGTTCCAGGTAAAGAAATGTTCTCCCAGAGAAGAATGACCTTGGAAAGAAGTCCCTTTTGGAGAAAGCTTAAAATTTAAACATCAATATTGTATTTTTACACTACTTCCTAGATAGCATAATATCTCTTCTTTTTTAACTGAGTAGACCTTTACAGATGTGTCACAATAGACAGCCTGAGATGTGAGAGAAGAACTTGCAGCTGAGTCTTTTATGGTATTTATAATGCCCTGCTGTCAAGTTTAAACCTAGCAATGTGAACATCTGGTTCCAATGTATGAACATACAGGTAAGTTGTGCTTGACTATTTAGCTCTATAAACAGTGTTACCTGAAAAAGCTCACTTATTTTTGAATCTCTTAAGTGCCACTTTTGACTGCAGACGTTTTTGACATAGATTCAAATATAACAAAATAAGGCAAGAAGCAGAAATGGCTTTCATTGTCAGGCTGACGGTAGGGAAAGCCAGACCCAAGAATGTCAGTAGCTCGTTTCCCAGAAGCATGAACAAAGTGCTAGATCTGAAGATCAAATACATTGCAGTTATCTTGGATTAATGGAAAAAGCAAACTCCAAATGAAAAGTTGAGACAGGGAAATTTTTCACTAGTCAATCAATGTCTGTCCCACACCATAAAGACTTCATTTTGGCTGTCTCTAAGTGCAGAAACTTATGCTCTGTGGCATAGAAATTACAGTCACCTGAAGGCTTTAACCAAACAAAACTACGTAGGCTGCTGGCTGCATAAAAGTGAGGCTGCTTGCTCTCTTTTGCTGCACAGCGTATTGAACTTCCATTTCCTTGCAAGGTTTATTTTGATTGTGTTCTGCACAATGTCAGCACTTAGGAGGAAAAATCCTGTTACAGAACTGTTTGCATTTCTACCACAGTGATACTTAACCAAGATTCCCTTAATAAATGGTCCTTGTAGAGCAAGAAGTGGAACTCGTATGTTAGCCTGCCTTACTGCAGTTCCTCTGTCATTCCTGCACAGCTCTGTGTCTGAATGTGTTGTTCCTTCCACCTGGAGAGTTTCTGTGGCTTGTCTCTGGTTCTGTCCGTGCCTGCTTGCCTGTTTGAGTCAACATGTGCTTTGTTCCTTTCTGTAGCCAGTGCTGTGTACAAGACTTCACTCGGGCTTTCCTGTCTTACTGGGGACTTGGAGATGTTGCAGAGAAACTCTCAATTTTTAATTTGTCGGTAGCTGAATAGGCCCTGTGCCAGTCTTTGACTCTAAGTCAACTACATGTTCCTAAGTTTCCTTACAGTTTCATGGCATTTGTGAAGAGGAAATGCTAGCTTTGCTGTAGGCACATGATTTTCAAAATGCTTAAACATTTTCCTCTGCCTTTATATCTTCACTGTTACCTTCCTCTCTGCAGAAAGTTCTGCCTTTTTTAGCCAGTTCTGAGCTGTAAATTGGTGCACTTATTTTTAAAATCTGCTCTGTAGGGATCAGAATATATTAGCTTTGAAATTTGTTGGAAATGTTTGCTATTATTATGGGAGCTTGTCAAGTTCACAGTCCATGTGTAATGCAGAAGCAACAGAAACACCCATTGTAGTGTTGATGGCAGTGCATTCCAATTATCCTAGTGCTGGTGCAGAAGGGTGTTTTTTTCCTCAGGAAGCACAATGACATGACACCATGTGTTGCCTTTTTCCTGATTTCAGATGTAAATGCAGGGTTAAGTGAAAAAATGAAATGTCAGAATGGAGGAGTCCAGGAGTGAGTGTTGAAAGGAGACTGATTGAATTACAATAGCGTATGGAGATAGAAGACCAAATTTCAATTTCAGTTACACCTTTTCAGCCCCTCAGGTATCAGTCAGCCATTTTTCCAAAGCTAGGTCTGTGTATGGATGGATTTGTTATTGTTGCAAAGCCTTTTGCTCTTGGCTCTAGACCTTTACCAATCTATCTTCTGTGGTGTTTGAAACCAAGTGTCTCCCATCCCTGAAAGCCATTCTTGAAGCAGAGTACTGTCAAGGTTGATAATTCTCTTCCGATCCTTTCTTTGCTAGAAGTTAGGGCCATTGCACTTTCACAGCAATTACATGCACCATGTAAGAGACGCTGTGTTATTAAGAAAGAATCAAGCTCCTAGAAAGCACTTTTGGAAGCCTGTGAAATTATGTTCAGTTTTTGGAATTCACCAGACTTCGTAAAGCATTTACTGGATGTTTTGCCTCCTGGTCATTCCAACTCCTTTTCTTTCTGCAGAGGCAATGCAATTTACAATCTGTGAGGCAGACTCTCAGGACTGCTTTGCACCTGTTCGTCAATCACAGTTCAGATCTCACTGAAATACTCATATTTGGATGCCAAGCCAGAGATTTCTGAAATCACTACTCTGTTCTGTACAATGAAACACCCCAGATTTGTAGTAAGTGGGGAGGCAGCTGGATATTTTTATCAGTGTTTGAATTTTTTAATTAATTTAAAATGATATGGACAAATAGGCTTAGCTGTGAAATGTCAGTGCTGACAGGCCTGCATAGGAAAGATGTCAAGAATGCATGTAACTAGAGGATAACTCTTCTAATCTCAGATTTATCAACAGCAAACCAGAAGGCAGAAACAATGTGAAAATGTCATTTCCCAGTGGAACCAATACCTAATTGACACTTGTAGTCTGCAATGCCTGTTTCTCATTTAACAGCTTTCACAGTAGAGGTACTTAAACTTTATTCCACGTTTTCTTGTTTAGTCTCAATTTCTTACTTGACACACAGGAGAATCCTAAGGGGAAATACAACTACAACCTAGCTGCTTGTAAGCTGATGAAACCTTTCTGGGAGAATCACTCCAGAGGAGAACTTGATATGATAGAGTGCAGCTGGCTCTATGCAAGGTTTACAAAGTGCCATCTCAAAAACATGCTGTTTTTTTTTCCAGGTAAAAAATAACAATAACAAAAAACCTCCAGGGGGAGCAACTAGTTCAATTCCAGACAGTAGCTTTCAAATCTGGTTGAGCAGATCCTAGCATGGTTTCAGAAGTTATTACTGTTTCCCTCTCTTCTCATTCACTCACCATTTTAAAAACTGCGGATGTTAGATGAGCTTTCATACTTCGCTGTATGGAACTGTTTGGACAACTGAGTCAATCCCTTCAGGATAAGTGCCCTCTTTTGAGTGAAAGACTTGCCAGACTAAACTGCCTGTATTGAGAAGATCTATGGCAAAGGCTAAAGATCCCAGGGCATGCATCCTGGTCCTGCCAGTGGAGTATGGTGGCCAGCAAGAGTCCCTCAGCCCTGTTTCTAGGTATAGCAGTAGCCTCTTTGGTACAGTAGTAGCTTAAAAGATCGGGTGCACAAATGTGAGACTATGAAGCAGAGATGGTGAATTAGCACTCCTCTCTATTTTTTTCTGTGAACACTTTAAACACTTAGATTCTAAAGATCACCAAGATGAGGGTATTGGTGCTTTTAAAAGAAAGGAATGAAAGGCCTTTACTTGACTTTTGAAAAGAATAGTTACCAGAAGTGATTTGAGGAAGAACAGAAGTAAGAGTCAAAAGCAAGTATATTTCTCTAGCTTTAATTTCTGTAAAGGGTGCGATTTCGGGTTTGTCCTCAGGATTGTCTGCTAGCTCAGAGAGAAGAGCTCCCTGCTGAACTGGCTGCTTTAGTGCAGCTTCCAACTTATTACCTGGGTCTGTGGCAGTCAGGTGAACTGCCTGAAGGCAACTATTTGGGAACAATTATATGCAGACATCTGTCATGAGAGAAAACTGATTGACCTTGGATCTGACATCACTGGTCTGAGCAACTTCCTTCATGAGAGAAAGGAACTTGTCAAGTAGTCATGATCTTTCCTAGGATATGTGACGTTTTCCTGGGATATGCTGCATTTAGTTCTCCTTGGGTACGTAGCATCCGCATCCTACTTAGCTGACTCGGGGCTTCCCCATTCCAGTTGCATTGCCTGCGGAACAGCGAGGCACCCCAGGAGTCAGATGCAATGTGGAGATGGCACGACAGAAGTGTCCTGCTCCTGTGTTCTGCTTGGAGCAGGAAGGCCACTGCTGCAGTTCAGAGGCAGGCAGGGTGGCACACTGGGTGGCACATCATGGATCTATCAGTGATTGTTAGAGATGGAGCTTCAAGTTATCAACTTGCCCTGTTTTATAGTACATCCAAATAGCAAATCAGAACCATTTTTTTTTCATATGTATTGATCAGCTGATAATTGCTGTATTGATTTCTTCAAATGTGAGTGAAATGGAATACGATCTTGGTCAAAACTCCAAGAGTTTATTTAATGTGGATAGAAATAATGAGGGCTCCTCATTCTGCTGTATTGTGGAGCTGGCTGCAGTATTCATGGTACCCACAACTGATCTCTGTCTGTACCTAGAAAAACATCCCTCAGCAAGAAGCTACATTGGGAAAAGTGTTTTTTTTTTTTTTTCTTTCCTTTTTTAAAACCATGTTTGCTGCTGATGTAGGAAAGGCAAAACGCAGAGAGAGGACAGCAAAGCACAGGGATCTATGCAGAAATTCTAAGAAAAGGAAAGATGGCAAAATGTGGAATTTTGAACTTCAATGGTATTGAAAAAAACTGTTCTTTTTTTCGATAAGAACATCCAAAATACCTTCTACCTTGCTGAGCAAACTTGTTCCCCAAAATGTGGCCAAATTTACCTTTCTTCTCTTAGGTACTCTGGGATTTAAAACGATTGATGTTTTATGATTGCTCTTTCTCCTCTTTTCTCTTTTTTTCCATCATCATACAAATTTCTCCCTTTTGTCAAATGTACTGTATGGACTTATCTGGCTTTTATACTGCCATTAAGTACTCTGCTAGCTCATATGTTGATTTGTTTGTCATTTTGCTATTCATGTGTTTCTTATGAGCTGTGTTATTTTGTCTTTCAAATCTTGTTTTTTCAAGTAAACAAGACAGTAAAGTTGATGCTTGGATATTTTTTGCTTATTGATTCAAAGAGTGAGGAGTCAGTTGGTCACCTAAAATGTGAAGTTATCTGCAGGTATTTTCATGTGACTGTGTTCTTTCTAAGTCGATGTGTCGTGGAAGACTTAAAAGAGATTTTCCTAATAAAGTACAGATATAGGTGGGGACATTAGCTTGTTTAGATGAAAATCAGATCAAACTGTAAAAAAATCTCCATATCTATCTTCCATACCTATCTAGTCAAGCAGTTTTGCATGTGATAGCTTTGTTTTTTCTATTTATCAAAATATCTTTCATCTTCTTTTTCCTTTCACCAAAAGATATTTTCACATATTTGAAGGTCCTTGATCACATTTAAACTGGATGACAGTGACAGCTCATGTGTGGAGTCATACTACTGTGTGCTTTCTTTGAGGCTCACTTAATTTAAGGGGCTGGTGAGCAGAACAGTGTTGGGCTGCCTCCTGCAACACATTTGTCTGTAAACTGCTAGAGCTTGTGTTGCATACGCTCTTGAAGTTAGAAGCTAAGAATGGGCAGGCTACATGTAGGATGAAGGGATTTTAAGGCTGTCTAAATCCATTCAGCTACCAACAGGAGAGATTTCACCATTTTCTTCTAGCCCACATTCAACTTCTCCCATCTATCAGTGCATGCCCTCACACATCAGGCTGAAAACTAACCTGTCTCTCTATATAGTTTAATCAGGGTTTCAGAGTACATTGTTCCATGTTGATTTAGATGTTTCTTTTTAAGGACTGACCTAAAACATGGAAGTGATGCGTGCAACAGAGGTTTCAGTGCAGCCTCAGTCCTAAAAAGTTGAGACATGACTGATCATCCCTGACTTTGGTAGTACTTGTAAGGCTTAAGCATAAGGGCATTACACAGAATGAGTGCCTAACGGTTCACTCCGTATTTGTTGGTGTTTGGCTCAGATGCCCCATATTCCACACATTTTCTAAAATACCTTTGCTTCTTTCTCCTTTGGTAAGACAGGAAAAGATCTGCATCCCCAATTCTTTTGAAATCAAAGCTACATTTAGGAAGATTGCTGTACTAGTAGCCCAGCAGCAGGCAGACCTTTTGGAAAACGTATTTTCTGTGTATTTATAAGAGGAGCGTACAAGTAATTCACTTTCCTTTTATCAGTTCCTTTGGATTTTGCTTATTTCCCTTGTGAAGTTACAGCTTGTTTTGATCCCTACATGTTGCAGTTAGTTACTTAGTTATTTCTCTTCACAGCTCCCTTTTTTTTCTCATTTTCCTTGTTTTCCTTTTCAAACACTGACTCTTGATTTTGCATGAAATCTGGTCTGTAGGTGGCCACAATTGAAGCTGTTAAGAATTTATTTTAAAAATAAGAAGATCCCCCCTACTGTGAAGACAATCTGGTAAAATAATATGCACAACTGAACATGACCTAGACTCCTTTTAGACTGCCAGAGTTTCTACGAGGAAATGAAACTGGCCTCTCTTTTCCTGAAATAAGGGAATCTTCCAAGGTTAGCTGCTCTCTGTAGTATGAAACGTCTTAACTTTCTCTGAAACACAGTTTCAGGAGAAATTTCTTTCTTCTTTGTTTTGACAACCATTGAGGGAAAGGGCTTGAGGCTAAATCTGAGTCCTGCATCTTGTGTATTTTGGAACTGAAAGCTCTCTGGATTCATTTGAAGGAATGTATCCATGTGTAAGTGACATGTGAGGAATTAAACAATGAAACGATTGGCTTACATTTAGTTTGCCTGAGATTGTAAACAGAGAGTATCCTTCTTGCAAGCAAATGTGGTATCTTAAATTGCCACACAACTTTTAAATACTGAAATTTATTAATTTCACATATAAGTACATAATACTGAAATTTGAAACACTCCTCCCATTATTTAGTATAAATAAAACTGGAAATGAGACTTTTATTTGTTGATGGAAGTATATAGGGCATTTCCAATCTGGAGAAGTTCTTAATGCTTTTAAAAACTATGATTATTGCAGAATAAGGCATAAGGGAGGTCTTCCATGAAATCATTATTCCCATTCCAAGTGCTTTTTCTGGTCAGTACCTGAAAATTGTATCTCTGGAGTTGAAGAGATTGGCTGAAGCCGCACAACGTATGTCTGCAGTCTGACAGCAGCAGTTCCTGGCCAAGCCCTGAAGACTGCATCCATGGTTATGTGACCTTCAGGGATTTTCCAGAGCTGTGTCCAGCTTTTATATAGAGGTAAGAGTTGAGGGAGGTGAGCTTGCTCACCAGGGGAAGTCGTTAGTGTATGCTAAGTGGGGCTGGCACGCATGGTCATGCACAGGCAGTGAGGGTGCTCTGGCTGGAGAATGCGTGCATACTTGGTGAGATTTGTCTCCCCTGACTTCTGGTGTCCACAGTGTAAAAATCTGCATCTGAATTAGATGCCCAAGAGGCCATTACAGTCGATGGGGATCTGTTTGTTGTAACTGATGGAGTCTAATGAGAGCTTCGTCTGAGTACCTGCAGTGTCCTTGGTTGCCCTTTGTTGACATTTCTCATGGACATAAGTGAAAAGCTACAAAAGATATTCTTCCTGCACTTGCATTGTTTTGTAGGTATGAATGTCCTAACAAGGTGAAAAGACAGTTCTGAATTTAGTGCCTGTTTGTGCCTAGCATTTATTAAATACAATGCACACTTAAGATGGAAATCTATTGATCGCGTTAGTAAGGACAGGTTGTATTCCTATTTAAGGATGAAGCAACTGCTGAAATTTTCTGGTCTTGATTCATTGTTGTATTTCAGTAGGTACAGTGACTTACAGCTGAAGCAGCATCAGCTAGGCCAAGGCTTATCAATCTGTCTCTCTGTCTTTCTCTATACAAGTCTGAATGTTGATGGATTTATCATGTTATCTGTCATATATTTTTGCTTATATTGTTGTGATAGGAAAATATTTTTCTCCTAACATATAATCATTTTGGCTTGAACAAAAAGTGTTTAGTTGTTGAAACA
The DNA here is from genome assembly GCA_013396635.1 of Penelope pileata. NCBI lineage: Eukaryota > Metazoa > Chordata > Aves > Galliformes > Cracidae > Penelope > Penelope pileata. The sequence goes on along the minus strand of WBMW01006194.1, from coordinate 788,530 downwards.
ACTGACCAACCAAGCAACTCCTTGCCACAAATATGCCATGAAGGGAGGCTTATAGCCGGTATTTTTTCAGATGTCCCAAGTTAATGCTGCTGGAAAAATGGATCCAGGTGCTCACATTGTGTATAATTTGCATGTGATTTGTCAGGTTCTAATTTACTAATTAGCAAATGCTATTTAAATGTATCAAAGCCACAATTTCAAATGAGAGTCTGCATGGTAAAATAAACAAGCTAATTGAAAACAGACAAATCAAAATTCTGATGAAACCATACCTACTGGTAAAAGGTGTTCTTTTAGTCGTATAGTCTCTTCCAGTAGTCCTAATACAATGTCATTTCTCAAAGGTGGTTGTGAAGGTGCTGCTTCTCACACCTCTCAGACTGCTATCCGGATCAGGGTTTTGTGGACCTCAGTGTTGATGCAAAATGCCTCAGTACAGTTGTGTAATACAGTCTTGGCACCTAGGTTATAACAGACTAGCCTTTGCCTTTAAAGTATTCTCAGAAACATTGAATGCTTGGAGAATAACACATGCTTATGTTTTGGTTATTCAGATTATTAAATGCAGGATTCAAGTTAATTAGCAAAATGTCATGGATTTTCTGCTTTCTGTTATTGGAGGAGAAGCATCAAGTATCAAAGAATATGTCACCCTTTATTATCTCACCCAAATGTGATGACAGAGATACTAATGTTCACCACAGAATTTTGATCTTGCTTTCTCTTTTTTTATTCCAAATTTTCAATGATAACTGTAAACACGTCGCTCTGGTTTGTATCTTACATGTTATAAATTAGCTATTGTAACAATATTACAAATTTAAGACCAAGATTTCAGGAATCATTTTGGTCAAATATCAAAGATCCAATGCAAAATTGTCTTACAAAAATAATAAACAAAGCAGGACACTTTGATTTGGTGTGAAATTTTAGCTCACATTCAAAGAAATTTTGCTAGGAGAGATATGGCAAGATATATATATATTTTCAGAAACCTTGAAGATCTGTAATCATCAAGTTCAGGGAAAATTATAGCCCCTCAAAATATGTAATAGCAAGTCTTTTCCTCAAGAGCTGATGCTGCTAGCAAAATAACTGATGGAGGCACTGGGCCAATGAAAAGAGAGTGCTAGCTGACATTGTGTCTCAGCCAAACCCGGGAAAATAAATACTTGCCTTAGTCAAGAAACAGATGAAACTCTCTCAGTAGAGTAACCACCTTTCCTGCTTGCTCTCAGAGTTCACAGTTCATTTTTTCCCCCTTGGGAGAGAACAAGGAAGAAGCAACAGCTAGTAGCAGCAGGAGTAAACAGTTACTTCTTGCCCTCCCTCCCCCAAGAACTGCAGCAAAGAAGAAGCTGAAAGGAGAACTGCCTAAGACTGAGGTTCATTTTTCAGCCTTTGCAGTGATTTGAAAGTGATTGCCCTTGCACCCTGAAAGTTTTACTTGGTTAGTGTTGGAAGCTAATTATGAGTGATTGAGCCCCTGTATTTCTCCGCAGTCGTTTGAACTATGTGTCTGATTTAGAAATTTTGTTTCTCTCAGAAACTTGGTGTCAAATTGCAACTTTTTTTTTTTTGTTTCAGTGCCGGCTTCATCTGACTTCCCTCACAAATTTCTACCTGCATAGTAGACTGAAAATCCAAAAACGTTGATACAGTGCAAACATGTGAGACATTTTTGCAACAGTTCCACACATTCTATTGATTATTCCATTACCTCAAGCAAAAAGTAATTGTACTAAGAATTTTTACGAAGCAGGGGTGTTATTTCCATCCACTATTGTGTGTCCCTGGGGATAAGTCAGAGTAGCTCTACAATTCCCCTTCCCTGGAAGTGGACTACTACGAAAAAGAGAGGCACATATAACGAATTTCTATGAAAGAGTAGAAGGGTCTTTGCCCCTGAGACTATACCAGAGAAACCAATGAAAAGTTTGTTATCAGGACTTACTAGTATTTCTAAGCGATAATTAAAGGCACCTATCTCTTCGTGTTCTGGGATCCCAAGAGACTTACGGTGTTTTATACAATGTGATGGGAGAATGGATTTCTGAAATAAATTTATTCCTTCTTTTTCCCAACTGTGTCTTTGAAGATTCAGTTTGATTTTTGTAGCTTGCCCTCTAACTTTACTCTACTGTTTTCTTTTTTTCTGATTTTACTTGCTTAGCTGCTACTGCCCGTGGCCCTGCTTGAAAGAGCAGATGTTCTTGCACCTCTTGTGAGACCCCACCAAGATCCTGTAATCTGGACTGCGTGACTCCTTATGACCTCCAGCAGAAGCCTATTTTAGCACAGGCATTGAATGAAGCAGAGTGTCAAGACACCAGCATAGGAAATTAGCCTGAAGCTGAGTAATGAAGCCTGTTGAGAGCAGTGTCAGGGTTAGAAAAATGCTTGCTGCCTGCAGAATCACAGAAAACATCTTTGAAATTTCCAGCTCTTATGATGATATTGGTCTTTCCATCAGTGCAATAAAGGTACTTTATATTAAAGTACCTTTAGTACAGTCATCCTGTAAACAATTTACATAGGTAATGTTGCCGGGTGGTAGTGTGATTAGGAACTCACCTCAAAGACCTCAGGTTTTGGGGCTCCCGGCTCTTGATGGGTAGAAGTATTTCTTATCCAGGCCATTAATTAACAAATTTCTAAACATGATTTTCTGTCCTGGATTTTGTGGTCCCTAAAAGGATCATGACCTGGGAAGTTAAATTTCTAATCATCTTCCAGTCACAGCCTTTGCTGTCAACAGGATTAATCTTTCTGTATGTGAATTTCGATGTCCTCAGAAGATGGGAAGGCCTTTGGCACAAGCTTGCGCTAACTGGCAGAGTTATGTTGACTTGTGTGGAAGATGGTGTAATCTGTTCAGTGTTTGGTCTCAAAGCCTGTCAGATCTCTGATTCTTTCTGAAGCACACATAAAAGCAGCAGTGACTTGCAGGTCTCTTAGCAACAGACCATTTTAGGCCATGAGGAAGAAAGACTTGCAGAATTCAGTCTGGACTGCTGGAACTGACTTACCTGAAAGTCTGTCACATAGTGTATGTATTTCTGCTTTGAGCACTAAATTCTGCATACCCAATTCCACAAATATTCTCCAACAGATTAGGAATACTTTAACACTTCTCTCTGGCTTATTGCCATGTCCATTTTCATTGTGATTAGTCATATTCTGTCAATTGAAAGACCAGTCTCAGCCTCTGTTATCTTGAGGCGCCTCCAAGTAATTTGAAGCTGCAAGAAGCTGTTCCGTTACTTGTTAAATGACACCATCCATTTTGTCTGTGATTGCTGGGAAAGCGATGGTGGATCACCTGTGCAGTAGTTGTTCTGTGTGAAATGTATTCATTTTCTTATTTTTGTATAGGCTCTAGGAGGAGAAATGGAAACCTGTTGAATATTCTTTATCCTTAGAGGAACAGCATTCTGCATCTGGAAAGAAATACTCACCAGCTATTACTTAGTAAACATGCTTTAAAGGCTCTTTCACAGGAATTTTTCTTGTGTAAGTAGCTTTCAGCACCAAATCAATCACCAGCGGGGATGTCCTGTCATAACAGAGTGGTATTTACTGCCAAAATGTCGCGAAGGACAGAAAGAAGAATGCTGTAAAGGCACATCAACAGGCTTGATTGCTGGAGATATATTTCATTGCAATACCACTGTGATTCTTTATATCTATTATTCCCCCTCATTTACCTTTCCCCAAGGACAATTGTATCACGGCTTTTATTAATTCAAAAGAAGTAGAAAGAAATTTGCTCAGAGCTTTCTGTCCATAAACAGAGAGACATAAATTTTTCCTCATTGATCTAGACTTAGTTTTGTCCTTCTAGTCATGGAAAGGAGCCCAGGTGCTTGTGTCATTCTCTCCACTAAGTTGGGGGTGTTACAACTCTGGTGGATGGATGAGGATTGGAACTCCTCAGCTCTCACATGATTTCTCACTATGGAAACCTGAGTTATCTTTATCTTTTTCCAGAAAATTGCTCCTAGAGTCAATATAGAAGGGAGTATATCTGTTAGGATTGAAACAGTTCCTCAAGGAGTTGAAAGGCAAAGGGGATAAGAGCTGGAGTGAATTACAGCCCCTGAAAACCTCTTCACCAGCAGCAGTCACATTGTTGCCTGAGGACGGATCCTGGGGAGGTATCAGTCCTCTGGATAGCTCCTTTGTGAGAGTGGATCAGAGTGTAACACATCTAGTACCAGGAGTTAGTTCCTGCTGTATTTCTAAGGTGGATCAGTAACAGCGTGACAGCCATTATCAATGAGAAACTGATGGAGGACAAAAGTCTTTCTTAGGTACAGAGCTGGCTGGAACTTTTTAGGAGAACTTGGGTAATACTAGGTTTTATTTGTGTTTTTTTTTTTTCTTTTCTTTTTTTTGAACCTTTTTGAAGAGACCTTATTATTTTGAAATTTTTTTTTTTAATTTGCTTTTCTGATAAAGTTTTACAGAAATAATATGTTTGATATTCCAAACATTTTTGGTTTTCAGACCTAAAATTTCCCCTCACTTTGAGAAGTCAGCCAATTATACTTAAAAAGCAAAGACAAAGGCAAAGGTTGCCAAAAATAGAGGAAAACACATGCATGTGTAAAGAGTCCAAAATACTTAGACCCAGAAATGTGTTATCTTTTATTTTTCTTATCTTTGTTCAAACCAATTTTGAAATACTGGTATTTCAGCTTGTTTCATGATTGGACAGCTTCTCAAATCTTCAATTTTTGTGCATGTGTTTTCTACCCAGATTTAATTGCCTTAGTATTTTGAATCAGTCCGTGAGTTGATTTGCTTTAGTGTGGCCAGAAGAAAGTCTGGCTGCATAGCAGAGAGCTCCATTAGATGCGTTTCTTGCTGATGAAAGCGTATCTGTCATCTTTTCTACGTGTCATTCTACATAGTAACCGAGGAGGGGAGATCCTTTTCTTACACCTTTTTGGCAACACAAAATTGGAGCATTCCTTATGGAGAAATATTACGCAGAGAATTTACACACAACAGATGTGGCTACTCATCTGTGCATGGATAGAGGAGAATATGACACAGCAGGAAACGCAGAAATACTGTTTATGAGAATCGAATTTCAGATGATAAAGGTGAAATTGTGAACTGTATTTGGAATTAAGTTTCATCTCAGAATCTGTTAGGAAACTTTTTTGTTGTGCAAAGTGAAATGTTTGACTTCCATTAATCAATTTATTTTAATTGGCAAACTGTGATATAATGGTTAATAAAACTTGCAGCAGAAAAATAAGGAATAATGATTGAGCTACATGGAATAAATTAGCTGTCAGAGGAGCTGCTCTTCTACCAGCAGGTTTCTGTAACATTATCACATCCTTATCATCTAGGTTACACTTTCACAGCTGCAAAAACTACAAAATAGAATGATAAAGATCCTTAAGCTGTATTTCATGCTTGAAAAACTGTAGTACTGTTCCAAAGAGCCTTTTGTTCAGTGTGCTTGCTGGACAAAATGTATTAGAATTTTTTTTTTTTTTCTGGCTGATATATGTATATGTTTTTTTCAAATAGATGGATAGAAAGCTGTCAAAGGGAAGTGGCACTGGCTCAGAGGTGGACTGCATGATGAAACCTGGGGGTTCTTTTAATGGCATACGTATTTTCAAGCTGTTTCTTGCTGCTCTTCTGATTTTGTTCAAATTATCTTGCAAAATACTAGTGGGAAAGGTGATTCTGTTCTTGCATCTCCACCCCCTTTCCTACACAAACTACGAACTCTGATATTTTGAAGCAAGTAAAACTTTACGTAGAGGAGAAGAGAGTCCAGATTTCCTCTACATATTAGGCCCTGGAAAGTAAGTGTGAAAACAACTTCATAGTTCACATCTGCTCATTGTCTGCGGTTTTAGCAAGGAGAAGCAGCCTGATCTGCCAGGGGGAGTCTCACTGCTCTCTAGGAGAGTTTTGTATCGGCATCACTTATGTGATTAAACCTGTCTTACCAGAGAGGAAAAAAAAACTGTCTATTCTCTGCCTGGAGTAGTGAATCATTTCTACAACTTGAAGTAAAATGTAGTCCATTGCCCTGAAGACCCTGGGCAAAAACAAAAGGTGCTGTAGCTAAAAACAGGCCACAAAAAACTATGCAGTTTCCTCTCCCTTTCTCACAAGTTCTTTTCTCTGTTATTTGCTGTTTTAGCTATAAATTCCAACTCAAGTTTTTTCCTTTTTCTTTAACTTAGGACTAGTGGATGATGCTTCGCCAGGTATCCTGCCCATGATAGTTCCCAAGACATTGAATTACAAGGTATAAGAAATCTTGACCACCAGCTAACAGATCCCTAAAAAGAGCATCAAGATACGAAGGAATGTGTTCTTCGCTGTAAGTAATTTCTCTTCCTTTTTCACATTTTTTCACCTATAATTGCCAATAAAAAAGCCAGTAATGCACTTTGTTTTGAAGAGTATTTGAAAAGATTTTATACAAAATAAACCCCTAGACCTGCAATCAGAAATATTTGATTGACCTTCATCTGTATGAGGATCCATTTATTTCAGTGGCACTCAGCAAGGCTATTGCAGTCGCTTCTCACATGTCAGACTACCATTGGTCAGCTAGTGAGCTTGTGAACGTGGCACATGGTTCATTTCGATTTGTGTTGGCTAGATTTTTTGGAAGTGTTTCCAAACAAAATTTGTATCAAAGAAGTTGAGAAAAGTAGGCTGTTCCACTCTGAAAACTCTAAAGTAGTATTGCTACAGCTGGGGATTGCTAGGCCTGTTCAGGTTGCCAAACTGGCACAAATTAAATTCACTGCTCTTGTGCCTCTCTTTTGTTTGTGTCATGTGAAGCAGTGAAAAGATGTTCTCCTGTCTCTTTTCAGGAATTCTTTAGAGGAAGGGAAGGAAGGGGATTGCTGCAAAAAGGAAACTGCAATCCAGATTTGTTGGCTTACTTTTACATTAGAATACTGGTGCTGTAGACGCTGCCAGGGGATGATCTAAGCTGCAGCTTGACTTATTTGCCTGGAAGTCTGCCAGTGGCAAGACCGCTTCCTTAGCTGAAGTTTAAAGAAAGTGGGGAAAAAGGTTTTGAGAGAGGAGTAAAACAAGATTAAAAAGCAGAATAAATCCATTTGAAAGAATCCTCTCCTTTCTTTTCTCCACTTTCCTATTGTTCCTATGACTGGGGACAGGACAGCACTTCATTATGGCTTTTATTCTTTCCCTCATTGCTCCCCTCCTTTCCTCCTTCACAGCTTTTTTCTCCAAATGTCTTATTGCTGCAGAATTGCAGGGAGCTTCTATAAATCTCACACCTGCTGTTCATCCGGGCTTTGCTGATCTCACAAATTGCTTTGATTTAGACACCTTATCAGAAGGTGTCCTGGCTGTCTGTAACACCGCTCTGGCTGGAGAGCACCACTCTTATGAGGACAGGTTGAGAGAGCTGGGGCTGTTCAGCCTGAAGAAGAGAAGATCCAGGGAGACCTAATAGCTGCCTTTCAGTGTGTAAAAGGGGGGCTATAAGAAAGAAGGGGACAGACTCTTTAGCAGGGTCTGTTGTGATAGGGCAAGGGGAAATGGTTTCAAACTAAAACAGGGGAGATTTAGACTGGATATTAGGAAAAAGTTTTTTACAGTAAGGGTGGTGAAGCACTGGAACAGTTTGCCCAGAGATGTGGTGGAAGCCCCCTCTCGAGAGACATTCAGGGCCAGGCTGGATGGGGCTCTGAGCACCCTGATTTAGCTGTAATGTCTCTGTTCTCATTGCAGGGGAGTTGGACTAGATGACCCTTAAAGGTCCCATCCAACTCAAATGATTCTGTGATTCTACTAACTGTACTGCTTTCCCTCCCCCATTGCCATCCCACCCACTCCCTGCACTTCACACGCTGTGCTGGATCAGCAATCAGCCCTTGGTAGAGGAGAGGGACTCCAGGGGAAAGGCCTTTTATTTACAGCAGGGAAATTAAACCTGGCCCAGGGCACCCTGGTTGTCTAAATAGCACATCACCCTGCTGCTATTGGCAGGCTTGGCAATTCCTGAGTGGATTTCTGAGGCCGATGATTCCTTGTGTTGCTGCATGCAACCCCAGCAAAAGACTTGTGCTGTCTTAGGGAAGGATGCGTATTGTACCACAGAATGAAAAAAAAAAAATCCCATAACTTTTTATAAACTTTAGAAGGCCAGCTGTATCTTTCTCTGAATTTACTCTTGGGAGATACCACATGCCCATCATATTATGGGTCAGATATCTTGGTCATATATGTGGGGTCCAAATACTCTCCGTTCTTCCAAAGGAAGGAATTCAGAAGCATTAATCAGACTGCACTAGAGTATAGGCAGGTCTAAATCAGCCCAAGCGCTTTGATCAGACTGATTGCAAAGATTTCTGACCAGCATACAATAGGAGCTGGACCTTTGGAACAAGTATTGTCTGTCTTTCCTTCTCTGATGGGTGACATCCTGTCAGAAATGGAAGAGGGGTAAATCAGGCTGCACTGGGATGTACTGTGCAAGTGGCAGCCAAGCCAGATGTCCCTGGCCCGAGATGGCAAAGATTACCTCACCCTCAGAGCTACTGGTCTAACTGGCCATTGTTGCTGCCCAAACTTATGCTGTTAATTTTAAGAGATCTAGGGTAAAAAAAAAAATCCATTGTTATGATAAATGGATTTGATATTTGGCCAGGACAATAACAACTGATGCTGCGTTAGGGAAAATGCTGTTGTGTGGTTATATCACCAGACGTGAGACAGCAGCAAGCTTTGGTGAGAACCAAAGTGAATGCAGTGCCACATAGCGCAGGTACCCTGAGAGAGCAGGTGAACAGATAAAAAGTCAAACCTCTTGTCTGTCACATTAAAACCTTACGTGTCAATCTTAGTTTTTTGAAAAGAGGTAGTCTCACAATTTAAAGTACTCCTTATGTCTGCAAACCTTTGTTGGGTGCTTGAGAGGTGCATATCTTCTCTTTGGCTCTAAAAAAGGAGTAGGCTTAGAAATAATGCAAATACGTGCTTTATCTTAGCAGCATGAGATTATGCTATGCCAGAGAACAGATGATACAGAGATGATAAGCAGGCTGTTCTTTATCTCATTGAGAAGTTACAAGGGCAGGTAAACTTTCTAGGAGTTTTCTTCTAAAAATCAGAAAGTGCCACTAATTTAATAATAACTCACATGAAGATAATGTATAAAGAGGTCTCCTACAAAACAAAGGTAAACTCAAGGCAGCACATAGGAGCTTATATCTGGATTGAATTTGTAGTGATTCAACACTGAAGATTAAAGGTCAAACTCTCTACTGGGAAAATTGCATCTAAAATGCAATATTAAGTCCAGCAGACCCATTTGAAAGATGTAAATTCATTCAGCTTTTCAGTACTGGAGGTGGAAGGTGGAGTTTTTGAAAACACGAACACTTGTTGCAGGTAACTAAAACTCACTCAATATCTGTAAAATTCCTTCAGTTAATGACATAAAATTTGAAACAAGGCCACAGGCAGGAATAGTGAAATTCATTACAAAGAGAGACATGCTAGGAGTAAAGACCCTGCAGCTTCCTGGGGGTTGGACTCGATGATCTTCTAGAGGTCCCTTCCAACCCCTACAATTCTGTGATTCTGAGATTCCTTTGGAAATATACTCTTGCGTTGTTGGTAATGGCCAGATAGCAGGAGATCAGTTGGAGCTGTTACCTTGTGCTGAGACTGGAGCTTAGTAACTGACCTGGTGTCTAGAAACTTTGAATCGAAGAAAGTTGAAATGTTGATATGCTCTTTACTCTTTAGTGGACTGCTCTGTAGAATGAGATTGTGAAGTACATGTGATTTGTACTGGAAAGATTTTCCTTCCTAGAAACTTCTTAAACAAATGCCCTGGGACTCTTCATGCATCAAAAAATTCAAACAAGCATCAATCAGTCAATCACACAATGACCATTATGTACCATTTCTAATTTTTTTCTGTTCTTCTTATCTCTTCAGTTAAAGAACCTGAAATTATTTCCTATTCTTCCACCTTTAGCTCTTATTCATATTAGTTCGTTAGCTATTAGTTCATGTAGGCATATTACTCTAATGCTAAAAAGAGATGTGTTAATATTTATGGCAAAAAGAGCAACCCCGAAACTAAGTAGCAATGTTTTCAAACCCATCATTGTGTTTGGAAGATGCTTAGATACTTTGGTCACAGTTAATATGATGCAACTCCTTTCTGGCACTGCTCTTCTGTGCAGCCTTCAATGACTCAATAGACTGCCACTCAAAAGTGCAAAAATCTCCTCTAAAATAGCTTGAATATGTGAGGGAATATGTATTGTTCGCTATGTTTGCTACTTATGTTTTATCATTTTTTCTTTTCATTTACGCTATTGTTTCTTGGAATTCCCTTTACCCCTTACCATGGGAGCTGAAAGAACTATGTAGCTTTATTAATCATTTCACCCTGGCTTCCCCAGTTGTTTGATATTTCCTGGAAGATGCTTACCTATTACTGTCAGAAACACAAAACCTGGCAGGTAAAAGCAAGCTGTGATTCTTTCTGGAACATTAGAGTTCTATTGTGTTGAAGCTCTACGTTGTATTTTTGAGATGTTCTGTGCCAAATTCTAGCTTTCTCCTTGTGCATGGAAGGAATTCAAGTGATCCTATGAGACTAGATGGCTCATAGTCCTCCCTTCTCTTCCCTTGCTTATACCACATTCTGATAGGCCATCAGGTGTCTTGACTGTTACATATTACGAGTGATACAAGCATGCAGGAGAAAAATTTCCTCTCACAAATGCTCTGATTTCTGCAGCTATGGAACTTAAGGGTAGATGGGACTAAAGAGAAAACCTGACACGCATCAACAACATCTGTTTGGATGGCTTATACTAAACAGTTGTAGAGTACTTTTGACCTGTGAGAAAAGCTGCAGCAGAGGATCAGAAGTTCTCTCCAGTGCAGGAATCACTGTCAAACAACTGTGTGGAAAATAAACTGTACAGATTTTCTGGTTACAGGGGTGTATAATGATCCACATAGGCATGTCTGTGTGTTTCTCTCACATACTTAGATACATAGGTATGACTCCATACTTAGTCATTAGCTGTTCTCAGCCTCAGCCATTTTCAAACAGAATGCTCAAAGAGATGTGAAAATAACTGTAGGACTCCTAAGCATGCATATGAAATTCTCTTGCATGCAGGAATATGTGGATTTAGGTTTCCAGGAATTCACATACAGCGAAATACAGTAATGACATATGCTGCCTGCCTTGAATGAACGAGTTGTTCCAACCTCACCTTTTATAAAGGTGAATTACAAAACTCATTTGAACATACCACATTCTGTTTCCAAGACTCTTGTGTTCTGAGACCTGGAGCTTGGCAGATGACATAAATTTATGAGTTTTTAACTTGTGTTTGTTATGTAAATGACAGGCTTCTGAGGTGCACAGATACAAAACTGCTTTTAATTTGTGAATAGCTAAGTGAAGTTTGGGACAGATACTGGTTTTCATATGGCTTTGAGAATCTCTGTAGTGTTGTTCATATAATTGCCAGGTAAGGCTGCGGGCTCTCCAGGGTATGGCAATCACTATTTTACTGACTGGCTGTTTGGAATTGTTTTCAGTTCTCTGCAAGTGTTTTGTGACAGAGCCAAAATATACCAGTAAGGGGAAAAAAAAAAAAAAGAAACTGATATTGGAAACAGCAATTAAAAAAAAAAATCATAAACATTTGCATACTCATCTCCACAGTGTTATACATAATTTTTGTAAAATTAAAAGAAAGCACAGGAGAAAGGTGTTTCATCATACATTTCAGTCTCATTTGTCATGCCGAGAAAGAAATGAAGCAGAGTGACCAGGACAGATGGGATACGGACATGGTACGTGATGGATGAGTCAGGTGTTCTGCATTGTTCATACAGCAACAAGGTCATCTTTAACTTAGAGGGTCTTAGCACAAAGATAATAATAGCAACATCCGGAACAGTTCTTGAGTTTGTTAGAAGTTTTGCAAGTTACTGTTAGGTATTGAAGGGGAGTTGCTTTTTGGTTGTTTGTGTAGCAGTCAAGGTTTGAGCAGGAACTTCCCTTGTACAGCTTTCCTGTTCCTAAAGTTCAGTGCTCCCAACGTGCAACATCCTCAACTTTTCTAATGGTGCACATGATCTTATGGACATAAACACTAATGTAAACACACTTGACCAACACATTGGATTTCTTGAAACATCTAGTAGCTCAAATTCTGAGCCTCCACACAACTCTTCAAAGACTGCTCAGTTGCACAGTGAAGCATTTCTATGTGCTAAGACTGTCAGCCGAGCCAGATCACATTACGACTATGAGATGTTGATAAAAACTACTTTACCATTTGAATAAGAGTCTCAGAAAGGGAAAGCATCGTGCAGTTTTATTGTATGTTTTCTAAACATCAAATTGGATTCAAGATCTGGTGAAAAAGTGCCCATGGTTTTCTCCAGAAAGTGTACGTGACCACTTCTGCATGTCTTCTAATGATTCAGCATTAATATAGAAGTCCTCATTCACAAACCAAAGGGATTCAGACAAATTCTCTCCAGTCTGTTAACAATGCAATGTCTCAGCGGGCAGGAAAGAGTGCTACAGAACCAGAACATGGAAATGTCACCCGCCTTGTTTGTCTGTAGCATCCTGCAGCCATGGCTTCGGGATCCACCTATGAATCAAACATTCATTTTCCAGATGTTCAGTCTGGAATTCAGTCCCAGTTGGCAGCTGTGGACGTTGCCTTTAAGCAATTAGTTGAGATGTTTAGAGAACTAAGTTTTAATGTGTTCCCAGAAACTTGCGTACTGTCCTGTAGGATATTTGTACAATATTGCTATGCAAAGGGAACAAAGAAGTACTTCTGTCTACTTTCCTTTCTTTCTTTTTACTTTTTTTCTGAATATCATCTACCTCAGCCTCAGTTAGATTTGATTCTGAAGTACATCTTGAAAGAAAAGAAAAAAAAGAAAAAAAAATCTGTACTTGATCCGTGAATGTTTACAAGTTTCTGCGAACAAGACAGCCTTTTGAAAGTGGATGAACAGGAGCTGTAAGAACATTCACAGGACTTAAAGCATTAAAATACATACTCTCATTTTTCTGCTATGAATCAGAGTTAAAAACTTATATCTAGAGTTGGTCAGTATTATTCATCACTGGTACTGACGGCTGTACAAAGTTGCTTTAACAGCTGTCCTGAAAGCTGAAAAACTCCCGTAACTGTCATTTGCTTCATGCAGTCATACCATGTTGCATCTGCACAAATTGTAAGGATGTGTGTTTAGCCACAACTGTAGTAGCAGAAAGGTTAAGAAGGGCTGATTCTATTTAGAGCAGTAGAACAAACCCTCAGACTATGCTAAATCCATATGCAAAAAGCCACTCTAACTTCAGCAGTGCAGTCCTTGGTTGCTTCTCTGGAACTAATTTTTAGGATTAATTCCTTGTCCCATTTATCTTTCAGTCCTTTTCTCTGTGTTTGTTCAGTTCTTTGCTGTTTATTCCTCTTCGATGCTTTTGCTCAGATGACTGAGTATTAAATTTTTTACACGCTAAAGATTTCTTCGCACTCCCTTTACAAGTTTATGTCTCTTTTTTAATGTAATCTTTGTAATTTTTCCTAGTGCCTTTGTTCTTGCCTTTCCACTTAAACTGTCTCCTGTATCACCTCCCTCGGCTTCCCTTCTTGAGGATCTCTCGAAGTGAAAAGTCTCCCTTTTGTAATCTGAGACATGCACCAAAAAAGGCTTCTTCAGCTTGTCCTGTTGAGTCTGGGAAGTCCCTTCAGAAGCATGAAACAATGCAATTTATTTGGTTATCTGTAAAGGACTTACAGAGGAATCTGGGATTCTTTTTTTCTATACATGTATTACCAGAGAGGGAACATCTCTGTACAGCTCGAGTTGGTTTAAGACTTTTGTCTTGTCTTAGCCTGGTTGAAGACTATTGCAAACACACCTCATCTAGATCTGTCACCCCTTTCTTAGCTTTAATTTTCCTTTTAGAAGTGAGTAATGATCAATATCCTTTCACTGCATATGGTGTTCTTCTGAAGTTTAAACGCTAATGATACCATTTGGCAAGGTGGGCTGCATCAGATTATACAACATAACTGTAAATTGGAAATGGTTTGAGCTTTCAGATCTGTTTTTTTTTTTTTTTTTTGCCACTAGATTTTCTCATGATTCATTTCACTTTCTAATTGGATTTTAACATGTATTTCAAAACATGAAATGATGAGGAATTAGATAGCACAGAGCTTTTAGGAACAGGCAGCCCCCCTAAGCTGTGCTTAATTTTTAACAGGTGAGTAAACAAGGAAGTGAAGATTCACAAGAATACTAAGTATCAAGGTGATGCTGCCTTGGAAATCCAATGATTAATCACATTGATAGTGGGAATGATTAAGTTGATTTGTTTAATTCCAGCTGCAGCATTGGAATAGCTCAGTTGAGCAGGATACAAAGGATGACTTTTATCCTTGCCCTTCTACCCTTCGTCTAAGTCTGTCATCTTCTCTTGGGTTACTTTATCCTGTGCAGGATGACTTGGTGAGTTAATTTAAGACTCTTTCTACCAAAAATAGAACAGGAAACTAGTTGATTGCCCTTCTGAACAAGAGCAGGAGGTATGTACGTCCGCATGAGAAGGATCTTCTCATTCCTTCTTCAGAGCACTCAGATGTGTTTGCTGACAGTAAGGGTAGTCCGGATGATCGTCTTAACATGTGGTCATGGGCTCTCCAGGGGCTGAGTCTAAAGTAGGAGCCTGATCTAGTTTCCAGCCATGGGAGGTATCTTGATGTACCCTGGCAGATTTCAGTCTTCACAATCTTTATTTCTGTTTTTTAATGCAATCATTATAATTGCATGACAGTCATTAAAATTCAAAGTGGGTTTAATTGTTTGCTTTGAGACATTAAAACACGAATCATATGCATCACAGTAGCATTTCATCTCATGTTTTGAAAACAGTTCCCTGTGACAAATGCATTCTGCAGTAACTGTTTCTACAGACATATTTCATCTTATGGATTACTGTTACTTTTCAGTTTCCAAAGTAAGCAAATATTATTTGTTTATTTTGACTTTGGAGCTGAAACTTTCAGATGAGTCTATTCCACTATAAAAACATTACCATGCAGCCAGAGAACAGGGAGAACAGACTTGGAAGTTCTCAGTCTCTGAAGTTCTCACTCTCAGAAGTTCCCCGTGGCTTGAAAACCCAAGTATACAGAAGCTTATTGAGGCTTCAGGAAGGAAGAGGATTCAAATGCAATGAGGGTTAGATGAGCTTCTTAATGCAAGGAAAGAAGAGAGGTCTGTTCCATCAGCTTTTGCTGTTTTAGGAGTAACAAGCTGTTAGTTTGGGACTGCTTCTGTACCTCTTGGATTATGAAGGATTTGTAAAGTATTACAAATGTTTTGTAAGGGAGTTCTGTAAGTGAAGTAAAATCCTTTTCCTGCATCATAAGATGGCTTTGATGGCGTCTATATCTTCCTGAATGACGCCATGTCCATAAAAGGGAGCAGAGCCTGAAGAATCACTGGATTACTTCTTCTCCCTCATAACTCTTCTGTCTCTTGGTATTATGTGTGTATTTGAAATGGTTTTTTTTGCTGGTCCTAGATTTAAAGATAATTAGAATCCCTCCTGGCTCAAGAGAGGAGACAGACGGTGGCTAGTTTCACTGCCTGCCTACTGGTCTGCTCTGTCATGTACCAAGTAACAGCATGACTATAATTGAAAAAGCATTATAGGTATCTGAATCCTTGTTTATGATTTTTTCTCCAGCATCACTCCGTGAAATATGAACTCTATGGAAAGAGATCGGAGTGAGTGTAAATATGGTCAGATTGAATCATATGCAACATCTTAGCCATCTGGGAAATGGGCATACTTTTCAGTAGTGACCTGCTGTAATAGTATGCTTTAGAGTAGTAGAGTGTGGAGTATTAAGAGTGTGGATTGAGTTTGTTTCCACAGCTCTAGGATGTCATGCCAGTGGCCTCAAGAGCATCCTTTTGTTCTCTCCCATGCTTTTATTCTGAAGACTAGAAGATCTCATATACAAATGTTGTGCTACAGTTCTCTGACATTTGAAAGTACAGCACTGAAAAGAGCAACAGAGACATAACACTTGGTTGGGATAAAAAAAAATATATTTAGCCTGATCATTGAGATTTGTTGGTGTATGTCTGGTACGTACATTTCTTGTGCAGTATTTCAATTCCTTCTTTGTTCTGCAACTCAGCTGTCTTTTGGAAAGATGGAGAAAAATGTCTTTGTCCATCAAAAAGGAGCTGTAGGAGCTCAGCTTAGACAGTTGTAAAGATAGCTATCACTGAGGTAGGTAAAATGTGCAGATAATGTCCTTTGTCCATTGTTTGATCCTTTTCATATCTCTTCTCTGTCCATCATGCCCATCTTTGCGTGAAAACCCTTTCAGTGAAGAATCCAGAAAATGCATGCTCATTAAATCAGAGGTGCATTAAATTGCAAACTGTATATATATCCCCTGAATATCTTTGACTTATTTTTACAATAAGAAATATTTAGCACCTCAGTCTTCCATACATAAACAATCTGCACAGGTGCTGTAAATTTTAGACCAGATGGGCTTTTCAGATAAGAGACAAGAGCATACTGGATGCAGCAAAACAAATCTAAATTTTTAAAGGTTTTTTTTTTTTTTTTCCCAGTGTGTTTGTTCTCATGAATACATAAATGGAGAGTTGTACTCTAAAATAAGCATAAGACAGACATCAGATGTGCTAATATCCACACGTTGCTCTGCCAGACCAGTTCACACCCAGCCATATGAATAGATTAATATTCTAAGGTACCAGCTTCCAGAGATATTCAGGCCTTTTCCTGTCAGGTATAACATTACAGAAAACCAGCTCTTCATGGTGGTGATTTGTATAATTCCAGGATCTGTTCTCCAGGAGTAGAAATGTGACTGCCAAGCGGCTATTTGTGGTAGCTCGTTACCTGGGCTAGTCCCGCATGAGTGACCCAGAAGTGAAATGTGGACTGCAGTAGGTGAATGGAAGTAGCTGAGTTATTTTAAAATGAAAGTTCCATGTTAGATTATTCACATTTTAATAATAATTAATAATGCGTAAATAATTGTTTATTAATAATTAAATATTAGTATTAGTGAAATATAAAGATAAATATAGTATTTAATATGTATAATATATAATACATTAAACACACTGGTATATTAATATAAATATTAATGTATTGATTAGTAGCATTGGTTATTAATAATTAATGATTAATTAACCATTTCTAGATGAAGCATCACCATTGTGCAAGGTACAATATAGACAAGCATGAGAAATCTCAACCATCTTCCACTTTGGAAGGTGAGTTTCTGAGTGGATCACTCATTCCCAGGACCTCAGTAGTTCTCAAGAATCCTAAAATTTTCTCCTGCGTCCACAGTGTTCTTTCTCTTCTTCCCAGCTTAAAAGACTTTATTATAGGAAGGAGAATTTTCATGTATTTTCCAGGAGGACATTGTCTGCTTTCCCTGATCAGACAGTTTGCTACAGGTGTGTCTGAGAAAGGTGTGTGTCATGGTGGTGATATTGTGATGGAGGATTTTTGGAAGAAAAATGCACACATAAACCAAGCCAGATCATTTTTTCCTTCAATTTGCCTTACAGTTTTTCAGCTTTTCATCAGAGAATGTGAAGAACTTCAGCTAGAGAGAATGTAATTGAAAAGATTTTTATGAGCATTCAGTATGTGCCATCAGAAAAACAGATTTTTGGAAATGGCTTTTTGTGTAATTTTTTCTTGGTAAGTTGATTTCAGAGGAAATTGTCCAGGAGGCTCTGCATTGTCCAGAAAGGCCCTGCATGACTGGAAAATGCAACAAGCCTGATTCAAGAGAAGTAGAGGCCCAGAAAAATTTTTCACGTCACTGCAGCTAACAAGGAGCAGAGTTACGTCAGATAGAAAAAGAAAACATTGGAGTCCACAGGTCTGTGTTTTTCACAAAGGAAGCTTACAAAGGAACTTACTACAATATTCATGTCCAGTCCAAGGCATTGCTGAAGTCCAGTACATCTCTACCTTGTTTTAACCCACATCTCACTGCTAATTTTAACTGGGGTAGCAGCCTTTAGAAACTTAACTTTGACATCTAAAAATCATAGGCTGGGTAATTGACATATTCAGGCAGCTGTTTTAACCTGTTGAACAATAACCTGCAAGCTCGTTTGACCAGTCTTTGCTTTCTAAGTGAAGAGATGTACATCTTGAAATTACGCATAGACTTAAAGGACTCGAGAGCTCTTAGCAACCTCTGGTTTTGCATATCTACTGTCTATTTCATCCATCTGTTTTGCAACAGGATGCTCTTTGTTTCCATCAGAGGAGGAACATTGTGATCCTGATAACTAGACTCCAGTCTATTAACAGCCTTGTTAACTGAATCCAAAAAGTACTAGAGGCACTCTTGATATGTGTGCATTTGATCATAGAGTTGGAGAGTGCTATTGATATCTGATTGTGAGTTCTTTATATACTCTTAGAAAGTAAAAGCAGCATTAGCAATCTCAACAGAGAACCTCATAGCGGCTTAGACTTAATGAGATCTTATTTTCTCATGTAATGAAATCATCCCATTGTAATATCAGTCCTTTAATTTCCCCAAGAGAACTTTGGAAGATGAAAATGTAAGTGAAACTAAGTTATTTGCAAAGCATGCATCCCTCTTGATGAGGTGATTTTTTTTTTTGGATGGGATGAAGCATACTTCTGCATGTCTCAAAAAAGGGTGTATGTGTGTATGTGTGTAGGAGGCTGCCTCAGTCATGTTAGATCCATACTAGGTAGCACTTCAAGAAATGACTGCAAAGAAGAGCTGTCGTTGATGTAAAAGGTCGCCGACATTAACAGCCTGCAGAACAATTCCAGGGTGCAGAATTATTCACAGCTGCCGAAACACAAAGAAAAACAATAAAAAAAGAACGAGGGGAATAAAAGGTTTGAAACAATGGCATATACTGTTATTGTTGTTGTACTTTTTTTTTAAAACACTCTTCTTGGAGGTGAGCTGGGGGTTTAATTTTGAGCCATTTTCTGCTTTCATCTTTTAAATGGCAGCAGGAAATATGCCTCTTTTTACTCTGCTATTATTGTAATTTGTGTCCTGTTTATTTAGAAATTTCTGTGGAAATAAGAACTGCAGTAAATATTGATGAAATACATGCTTTTCTGACTGAGAATATGCTCTGCTGAAGGCTTTTAAAGGAATCCAATCGAATTCTATTTTTTCTAAGGCTTCAGACCAAGGCAGAAGTGGGCGAGGTTCAGAAAAAGGAAAGGCCTGAAAGGGAGAGGAAAGCTGTGAAAAGAAAGGGAACGTGTTGAACTTTCAGAGAGGAATATGGACAAGTAACTGTTTTTGTGGATAGGAAATATTTTGGCACTTAAACAAAACCAAATTCATCTTTTTTTAAGACTAGTCATGTACTAGTTTATGACAGATGAGCAGAAGGAAAAATTTAACTCCCAAAAGCCATCACAGAAGCAATATCAAGTGGTACGGCTGGGTCTGTGCTGCTCTGCCTCCCTCCATCTCAGTGAGACACACAGCCCTGCTTTTTGTCTCGTGGTGTCCCACAGGCAGCCAGGGGTTCTAGGCAGGGAACCAAGAATGAGAAAAAAGTCGGCGTTCATAGTCATTGGTAGCTGGCAACTTGAGGTAGTCCATGGTAAGAAAGATCCTCATCTGTATGCACTAACATTTATTATATCAGCAAAGCCCCAGATCAATCATTTTCATCTCTGCTACTGACAGATCAGCTGTAGACTTACAGCAAGTGGCAAATTAGGCAGATTGCAAGTCTCATCTGTTAATCTGATTATAAATCACTCATTCTTTGATTGCTGAGTAGGATAGGAACAGACATTTTCTCTTCCTTCTTCCTGACAGGAAAACAGAATTACTTTTTTATTCTTAGCCACCCTGTTTGTTTCCTATTGGCCGTCCTCTCCTTTTCAGTAAAGATGAGTAGTTCTGTCCCTTCCTACAGATACATTCAAATTTCCACAGTCTGCTTGTTCTCACCCTGTAACAGGAGAAAGCCCTGGTTCTTAACTTCATCCTCTTGTTCTGAGAACTGCAATCCTTGCCTATTTCTATGAATATTTCAGCCATTGTTCTTTCTACAAAGAAATCTTTGCAGGGATGGCTCAGGAGACTACCAGTGGTCCATAACATCGTTCCCTACTAAATTTGCTTCTGAGAGTGATTATTGTCTTGTGTCGTTATGGGGAACTGAGCTCTTTTCATGTTCCTGGCAGAGAAGTCTCTAAAACACAGGATTCATGGCATTCATTTAGTCCTCATCTTGCCAAGGAAGCAAATAACTGATGAAAAGCCTTGAAATGTAATGTTTCTTGACCTGGTCTTGGCCAGCAAGGGCTGAAGGGCAGTAAGTGACGGGCTGCCACTGCCATTTGTCTGTTTTCTGGAAATCCACAAAAGGAGCCTGTCTGCTGGTCTTTCAGTCTAGTGTGAAATTCACTTCAAAACCTGGAATATGCTTTATTTGAAGCTGTAATTTTCTCAGGTGAATGAAATGACAAGACATTTTTGAGTCCAAGAAAGATATACAGAGATAGACAACTCACACTTTTCCATTTTAGCCATTCTTCTGGCAGGAGGAAGGAATATGTCATGGTCTTGGCCTGGGTGAAAGACACATATTGCTGCTTCTCTGACTGATAAAAGGCACAGAACTGGCGCACGTGGAAGTAACTCCAGACTAGGGTAACAGTTGGTCATTGGGGTAAGGAGATCTAGGCATGCTCTAGTCATACAAAAACTTAAGAAAACAGTACCGGAGATACTGGGGGCATCTGTAGTGTAATATGTAGAATTGAGGCTGATTATTAGTTAATGCTTTGAAATATGTGTGAACCACGTGCTACATCCTGGAGGAAAGTGAAACGGGATAAAATTCAGTGGCTAATAGAAAATCACTGTATTTTCCCTTGTAATTTTTTTTGGACTATTCACACAATAGAGCTGTAGTGTTTGTGTTGTCTGTGAATCAGCAGAGAGTTTGATTTGTTATTAATAACCTCAGTGGTATGGAAGCATGAACTAGCCTCTAACCAGATTTGAGCAGAGACTGAATGATCTAAAGTATGAAATCTTTTTCATACTTCACTTTTCCCAGGGACTTTCAATCAGCCTATAAAAACAAATACAAGCAACTCCCCCAAGCTAAAATAGCTAAATAAACTATTTTTATTTATTTAAATAAACTATTATGTCCTTACTGCTAAGGACATAAAGTAAACAGAAAAGTCTGTAATAGTTCAGTCCCTGAGTCTCAAACCTATGCTTTTCACAAGGAGATGTTCCTGCCGTAAATATATCCCTGTAAGTATACATTAATTTATCCAAACTGTTGACATGCCACACAGAATCAAATAACTGTCACTCTCAATGAAAAGGGAAAGGAGATGAAAAACCATCCCAGGAAATCCTTTTTATTTTAAGGAAGAGAAAAAGAAGAATCTGTATTCCTGGTATGTGACCGCTACTGGCAATCAGCTCACCCATCCTGCCCTTTTCTTTCCTCTGGTCAGTGGTAATGAAAACAACCAAGGAACATGAGACAGGCTTGATCAGGAATTAGATCACATCTAAGAGTTGGCAGTGATGATTTTTGTGGTGATAAAGGGACACTGTCTATGAAAGGAACTGTATTTTGCGGAGGTGCCGTTGCATTTGCTCTGTTGTCGCCTTATTCTGTATGTCAATTCATACCCTGCAAGTTAACAAGAACAGCATGCCATCTTCTCCAAATGACACACATCAGGAGGAAAGAAAGAAGTAAGCTAGTATAACCTTGCTATGATTATAATTTTGTCAGGGAGATGGTGAAGTAAACTGTTGGGGCTAGAATGATTTGTCTAATTCTGAGCAGCTAGATAAAGGTTGAGTTTGAAAATTGGGACAAAAATGACAAATGTTATTCCTTTTCATAGCCTTTGGGGAAATCAGAAGCATGGAGAGGGAAAGGAGGATGGAGATGGGGATTTTTTTCCTGTACACCTCTTTGGGATAGGTTGGAGAATTTGTCTTTCAATGTAGCTTCACTTTAAAGCGGTTGTGGTTTGCTTGAGCATTGTTGTTTCAGAAGACCTTATCTTTCTTGAATGATGTTCACACCTATGGCAAAGCTAATCTGATACTACTGCTGTTTGCTTTTACCAACTGATCGTTCCTCAGGTAAGGCTGAAAAAATGCACTTGCTCATTTAGCATGTCCGCAGCCATGGCCCTGATTGTAGCTGTATGTGTGTGTATGGGCTGTGCAAAGGGATGGGATGGGAATCTCGAATGAAGAGAGTTATCACCAAAGAAAATGAGGCATATGCAAGGATGGAAGTCAAGCCTAACTTAGGTAAATTAGTGGTATTTCTTTAAATATACATTCAGTAGCTTAGAGTCTGACCCATCTTTTTTACACTCATGGTACACATGGTAAAAGGTTGGGGATGATTCTCTGCCAGAGGTCATTAAATGCAGTGCTCCAAATAAACCCCATCTGAACATCAGACTCCACTCAAAGAGTGAAAGCTACCAGAAAACAGCTCTTTACTGCTCGTTTTTGAGAAGCACAAACTCATTGTGTGCCAGTAAAGATGACAAGGCTCAGATGTGATTCTTATTCTTATTTACATTGAATTTTTGCTGCTTATGCACACTGCTGCTAAGTACCTACAGTAAATGTCACTGGTGTGCCACAAAGTGCCAGCGAACAGCAAATGTGTTTTGATGAAGGAAAGCAAATTAAAAATACTAACTACTTAGTCATGTTGGCAGGTGCTGAGTTTACAATGTGAGGATTTGAATTATAGCTTGGGAAAAATCTTACTGTCAAAATAAAACAACATCCTGGGATCAATCTGGATGGGTTCGCCTGCCTCAGCCTTAGCATGAGGGTGCTGTCGCCCTGCAATGAGATGTTCGTTCTGTAGCCTCCAGCTGTGGCCATGCTGGACCATGAGCAGGCTGGCAGCACAGGAGAGGACTCAGCATGAGGAGGTGACAGATAAGGAGAGTTCAACAAATCGCTGAAGATCTGTTCTCTACATCAAGCTTTCGCTACTGCTTAAAGGTTTATCATGGATGATTCATAAAAAAGTGATTCATTCAAAAAGTTACATAAATGTTACCCATAACTCAACTGCCTCTACAAGAGTGCTGAAAACATGCTATAAAATGAAACAAAATTAAGCCACTTCTGCAAATGTTGTTATCCCTGCCTCCATTGTGTATCTGCTTTATGTAATAGCTGAGAGCTGATTCCAAGGGACAGATCCTATAGCAAAGAGGCTGAGATATCCCTGCACAGATGTCAGTGATCCGAGTGCTGCACTTGGTACTATGTAAAGTGAGTGTAAGCACAGATGTGGCCAGGTAGAGTACGGCAGATATTACTTTGAGGGGGTCAGGGACTTCATGCATTTAAAATGATTCTGCTTTAGATATTGCATAAGCTATTTTTAACTTTTTACTTCATATTTCTCTGTCATCATGTCAGAAGTAATCTCATAACAGTCCCGGTGTCACTGCTCCAGGCTCCAGCCTCAGCAGTCTCAAGACTCTGATGCACTGTTTGCCTGATCTCTGAGACAGTGGATAAAGGAGACCTGAGGATGGGTAGGCACCACTCACTAGGAGCAATGGGGATTGCAGGTGCTTTTTCCACAGGAGAATTTCCTTCTTAGCGTTTAAATAAGGGCAAGACAAGTAGTGAGATTCAGACATACAGTTCAGCTGGGCTGCTGGCTTTCCTGCCAGTGCTAGTTCTTAAATTGCTCAGACCAACAAAAAAAGCCAGACTTCTCATAAATAATCTTGGAGAAATTTCTAGTGATTCACCTCACTGGGCTCTTTCTTTGTCGAAAATAGATTTCAGCATTTAAGTGCCAAAGGCTGAGCTTGAAATGGCCCTGGCTCATATGGAAGGTTCAATTCACTAGAAAATAAAAAAAAAAAAAAATCTCTATCGGTCATCTTCTACAAGGCATGTCACATGCTGTATTCCTTCTGCTTGAATGTGCCTTCATATATCTGAGCAGCAACAGAGATGCTGCCTCCAACCTTTTCAAGGCTAGAGTCTCACAAAGTTCAAAGAAAGAAGGAGCTGCATTTGATAGGAAAGGCTGTTACTTGTTTTGGCATAAACTAGTTTTGCATAAACCATGAGTGTTAACAAAATACAGAAAAGGTGAAGACTGGCTGCTTATATCCACCCATCTCAAGTTCTGCTGCTGCCTATCCTTTTTCAGTTTTTTCTTTCCTTCTTTAAATTGTCATATGGTTCTTTTGCGGTCATGCTTATGCAAGATGTAAGGAGAGACAAGTCTTAGGTAATGCTTTTTATATTTAAATTTCTTTGAAGTATCAGCTTGATTTTGTACTTAGTACTAAGGACAATCTGATACAGCTGTCAGTGTTTCATACTAGTTCAAATTGCAGGATAGCGGTAGAAATTCAGCTGACACCTTCCTAGCAGATAGTTCCTCACCTCTGTGAGATCAATGGAGGGAGAATAGTGACAATATGATTTTCTTTTTCCTCTGTCATTTTGATACAGTTTTTCTGTTTCTGGAACCAATAACACAGCAGACAGAGCCATGGGTAGGTGCGATACAAGTATTTTGTAAGTAACAGCTCTCCAAGGGAGAGGCTTTGAGAAATAGCCTCATCTGGAAGAAGCTCTGCCTATAACATACCATCTGAGGCATTGTGGGTTTGCATGATATGAAGGTCATTTTGTCTCCCATGACAAATAGCCTCCTTTTGCAGCTGCTGTACCTGGGCTCATTTCCAGGCTGAATGTCTGAAGGGCTCTGAGGGAGCAGCACCCTGCAGGACGGGCCTTTGGCAGGACAGCCAAGTGGCACCTGACTGAGGAGGAAACACAGCATGAAAACCAGGGTCCCACAGAGGTGCAGCAGTCCTCGCCTTCTCTTCCCTAGGAGGCAAGGTAATTCAGGAGAGAAATTTGGGAGCGTTGTTGTGCTACTGTGCCCAGGATAATCCTCAGTCTGCACTAACCCCATGCTGGTTCAATCCCTACACTGTCATCCCCATGCAGTCTTTTCCACTACAGCTGTGTGCTCCTGGGATGAGTCAGCATCAGCTTGCAAGTACTCCCTTGACTTTTCGTAGCTTGGAGACAAGACAGCTCTTGGACTGCTTCCTAAACAAGGAAGTGATCAAACACTCTTCTCTTGGAATAGAAAAATAGAAAAGAAGTAGTCACAAGCAGCATTCCAGTGGCTAATTCCAGCTCCCCAGCAGATGCAGTACAGTCGCCTGAATCCAGGGCCTCTTTCTGGACTAACCACATGGCTGAGCAGTGGCTGTCCCATCAATGCTCTTCTCCTTGTGGACAAACCTGTTTGGCCTCATCCCTTACCCTGGCAGAGCCAGGAGCTGATGCACATGTGCTTTAGTACATCTTCCCCTGCCATGCAGAAGGCGGGTTTCACAGATGTGAAATATCTTTCTGAGATTGTCTTTTTGTGCAGGCACTCTCTGAGACAGGTGACCTCAGGGAGACTCTAGATGAAACGCAGACAACCTTTCAGCTTGTGCCATTTAATAACGAAGACATGTTTCAGCTCCTCATTTGCGGCCACATGGATGAGCTGCTTTCTTCACTTGAAGAAAGCGTCTTCCAGAGAGAGAGAATGACCTGTTGTTTTTGAAAGAGAAGCTGTGCCAGATCAGCTGTTACAAACTAACAGCGCTATAGAGCTATGCTTGTTTACAGACCTGTAGCTCCAGCCCAGGGTCCTCAATAAAAGCTGATGAAATAGATTTATTACCTGGATTTAACTTATCTAATGTAAATACATTGTTTCCTTGGGAATTCTGGAGTTCTTGTGTTCTCTAGCTATTCATCCAGGCAGTACTTCAATGTCTAAATTATTTATCCAGAGAAATGGCAATAGGAAGAAGGTGTGTGTCTTTGATCCTTGCATTGTTACTAGGTGGGAAGTGACTCTCACATAAACTAAGAATGAAGAAAATCTGTTTGGAATGTTCTTGTCTTCAGTGGCATTTACGGATCCTCTTTCTGCGTGAGGATTTTCAGCTGCTGACACACGCTGGTTACAAACACCTCACAACCTCCCATGAGGTCAGTAAGCATTTCTCTGGTACTTTTGGGGAGCAGGGGCAGTGAGTGGTTGTACTAATTTCCCCCTTCTTTTTCCCTTCAATCTCTAAGAGAGCTGAGAATAAGCCCATCTCCCTACTTCCAGTGCCTTAGTTTGATCACTAGATGGTGTCCAGCTGATTTTGCTACTGTAGTGCTCGTCATTAAAAATCTGACTCTCCTGTTTTTGAAACAAAGTGTATTGGACTCTCTCTGCTCCTTTCACAAAGTCAGTTCTTCCCTATTGACAGAGCTGGCTGCAGTCATGGACCATACCTACGTGTGCATCCCTTCTGCTCTACAAGTCAGCATGACAATAGGATGCTTCTGCTGAAACTGCCGGTCGGAGTGTGCTGTGCCTCCTGCATGCAGGACTGCATACACGTAAAGGCCACAGGATCTGCATGTTGTGCATTCTGCATGTATGATTTTGCACATGGATATAACGTCAATTCTTTCAGGAAATTTTAAAGAGTCTTCTGTGATGGGCAAAGTATCTTAAACATTATCTTAAATAAGTAAACACTGGCAGTTTACTCATACTGAGATACATTTGATACAACGGCCCACAGCTTTGTCACACCCAAGGCTTCCTGGGAATGTTACAGGTGTTCCAATACATCAGTGCAGACTATCATATTTTTCTTTTGATTAAGTATGTGGATATAGAGAAGAAAGGCCTTTGTTTTCGACTGAAGGAATGCCACGCTGTTCAGCAAGGAGCTGCCGCAAACCACTTACTCTACCATTACTACCCAAAGAATTTTTCAGCACAGGAGTGTATCAGTAAACCAAATCTGTTGTGTGGCAGAGAACCAACACTGATTAAGAAATAAGGATACCTTATAGCCACGTCTGTTTACACAGGCCAGAAGGTTTTTGTTCAATATGGCTAATTAAATTGATTCTTGGAAATTTAAAAGCAACAGGAAAAGTAAATTGGAAGGAGATGTGATGACGAGGGTAACAGTAATTGGGAAATCGTGCTGCACATCACACCTTTCTTTGGTTACAGAGTAATTGTTTTTGCATAAGATGTTCACAGTGTTTGCCTGAAGCATGTATACAAAGGCTCAGTCCTTTGGAGGCTTGCTGGAAGGGCAATTTGGATATTTTGTTTTTGCTAAAACCTTCCTGACTGACTTTATGCTATTTAGCAGTCATTCAGAAAGAGGCATTCTGCCAAGAAAAAAACATTTGCTACTTAGAGCACAAGAAAAAAATCAGTGAAAAACATGATCAGGTTTGAATTGTAGAAAGAGCGTCAATGATAGATTTGTTTTGTCCTTTTAAATTAGTGATTTGTACCTGGCTTTGTGTATAGTTCTGTTTCAGTTTCAGATATCTCAAATTTTCTTTTTTAATAATAAAAGTATAGCTACTTGCAACAGAGTAACTGTATGGGTGAACAACTGTAAAGAGGTAGTCCTTTGAGAGAGATGAGAAGGGAGACTTCTGGTAAGCATATATAATGCTCTTTGATAAATGGCCTGAGTTTATGGGTAGCCAACAATAAAAGTTGGCAAATTCATATTCCTTTGAGCACTCAGGAAGTCACTGGCAACTATGACCAACTTAAGCATTCCAAAATTGACGAGTCAGACTCATTGTGGAACTGATGTAAAGTAAGGATTAGAAAAGAAAGAATATTTTCTTCTTTTTATTTATTTATTTTTCCTCCCGCGGGAGCTGACCACCTGCGGTTTGTGATGAGGCTCATATCTCTCACATTAACACCTGATTCCAGACACAGAATTTACAAATGGGAGTGGTCATAGTGAAACTTTTTTTCAAGTTTCACTATTTGGTCCTCTCCAAAGCTTTGGGGAAGACATTAGCTGCAATTTTGGAGACATAGATTCTGGAGTAAACCCACGGATTTAGCAGTGTTGCTGCTTCTTGTCAGTGAGACATTTGTGCTTTTCACCTTTGCCTACAGCTTGCCATGTAACCCTTAGCCCCTTTCCCACTCCCAGCCAGCAGCAGGAGCTGCTATGGTAGCATTTGACCTGCATAGGCACAAGTCTTTCCATACTAATCTTGTCACTGGTTTTTCAGCCCAATTTTCCCAGAAGGCCCATAACCATCTTGCCTGAAAAATTGAGATGAATTTCAGCTGTGTCCCAGTTTGCATTACATGAGCTGACTTTGTGCAGTAATAAAAAAGACTGGATCAAAGGCCAAAGCCCTGCTAGAAATCTAGTGGGCTGTCACCCTGCCTTTGGTGGCAGGTTAGTGAAAGGCTGTACTTTAACTGGTGTGATACTGCTCTGGGGCTGTTCCTGCACATCTCAAAGCTGTTCTGGTGCTGTGCTTCCTGCCCACAGGGTCCCTGCCAGACCCAGCTCGCTGCCCACAGCTGAGGGGCTGCCAGGCCTGCCTGCCTGCTCCAGTGCTTCACTAGCATTACCACGAGCACACGCTTGGGGGCCACAGATCTTAAGTTTAGTATTTCCTGCCTTCATTGGATTTATTCACTTGGAGAGGGAGCGGGGGTGCTTTCTGTCCCTCTGTAGCATTAATTTTCAAACAAAAGGCAGGGTGATCAATAATCTACTCTGCCAGCAGTTTTACTTTGTTTATTCTTGCTTCACGTATTAGTTTTTGCCCACAGCTTTGATGTTATCTATTTGCTCTGGCATGACCATACCCCTGTCACAGAGCCTGCTGTGGCACACCAAAGTCTCTGCGTGGCACAGCGTAGCTTGGCACGGCAGTGGGTGAAATTACTCTGAGTTGCATGCAATTGGTCATCCCTGAACTAAGCAATCATCTGCAGTCTGTCCCAAAGTGCTGAAAAAAATACAGCTATTTCCATCTACCTGTGCAGCTTGGGATCTTCCAGTTGTCCTACCCACTCATGACCACTTTGGGTTGTATAGTTAGTGGTGACCCCACACATTTGGCCTTTAAATCAAGATTTCTGCACAATCAGATTCATGAACTGAGGCACTTAGGGGAGTATTGGACTCTACATCACTGCCTAGGCTGATGTTACCTGGAGGTAGCCTTGCACAGACAGCTCTTCATTCTTGGCAGTGGTAGGAGGTGAAGAGCGTGTCTGGAGCAAGACCAAAACAAAGGATGATAGAAAACTTCAGCATTTAGGCAGGAATAAAGCTATTTAGAGCATTCCCCTGAAAACCTCAGAAAAGGATTTCTGCGGAGACCTGCATTAATGCAAAAGAAGCAGTAGGGAAACAGCCTAGATATGCTGTATAGCACTGCACTAAAGGCAGAGGCGCAGAAGAATCTGCTTTTCTTAATCACTAATGCTTCAATACATGCTCTAGAGACAACAGTTCAGGTCTGTTTTCTCTCTGCTGTGTTGTAGCACATTAGTCATCTCCTGGAGGATTAGCAAGGTCAGATTTTGAGGTGCTTGTTTAGAAAGGTTACATAAAAAGCGTCGGACTTGTGTGTGGACACAAGTTTAATTTTTGTTTTATCACACAAGGTAATGTTGTCAAAGAAAAAGCACCTGAAATTAATGAAAGCAGGGCCTTAGGGTCGTGAGTTTAGCTATTTTGCTGATTCAGACCAAACAGAGCAAAAGTTGCTAAAGCCAAACAAGCCAAAAATGGCTCCTTTGCAGCCATCTAAAACATGGGCTGTGCTTGGTAGAGGAACTGCATATAAAACTGCTTTACTGGATCTGACCAGGGATGCTGTCTGTCCCCAGTGCTATGTTTGTCATCTAATACTGTTTTAAACCATATAATAGAAAATAATTTTATGTTGTTAAGAAGCAGAAGATAGACAATGAAAGAAAAAAATGATTGCCGTTCCCTGGTAGAACAGTCACATTTTTGTGGCAGATAGATATTTTCTGTATTTCTGTTTCTCTCTTGTTTTTCATAGTATTTATGTAGATGGGAGAGGATCTCTGTTTCCAGAGAAATTATCGGTTCCTGCTGCTTATACCCTACTTGATGTCATGAACTTGGTTGCTGTGGAAATGATTAAGCTGTCATCAACAGGATTCAGATGGGGAATAAGCTCTGGGAGAAGATGATACAACATTGCTTCTTTTATGCAAATATGTGCAGTTAAGAATGGTAAACAAGAAAAAATAGAGACAAACACCCTCCCCCCTCCCAAATTACCATTCAGACTGAGTAGACTCTATTTTAAAATAAGCACCTTTTTTTTCAGGAGATGCAGGAGACATCAGATGATGTGTAGAAAATGCCACCCACTGCTGTGGAAGTGGCGGAAGGGGTCTTGAGGTCAGCGAACATCTCCTAGTCCCTTTGGTTTGAAAGGGTAACAAGTTCCAAAGAAGAGGCCAGACTCGCTTTTGCTCTGTGTTTTGAGCAGGTCATGGCAGGTGCAATATGTTGGAAAAATAAGTACGACTTAAACATTTTTCCTGGATACAAACAGATATGCAACATGCAGAGCATGAGAGAGCCAGGTCCTGTACTGTGAAGTGGCTGCTCAGGCTTGTGTTAAGCACACTAAGTGACAGTGGGGAAGTAATGACCCCCACACACTAGATGAGATGATGTTGCCTCAGGAGAATGAAATCCCTCCCAAAAGTACCTTTGAAATTAATTAATGTGTTTAGAGTCAAGGGCAATTCTCCAAACAGGTCTTTTGCTAACTACCAGCTGATTGCTCCTGGAATTGCACAGGGGATCTTTCAGTATCTGGTGAATATATGTGTGAAGCAGCTCATCTAGTTATATATATGCAGCTGTAATTAGAAAGACAAACTATATAGGAAGAGAAAGTCAACAAAGATCTTGATAATTAGGTTAATACATGTCTGCTCTGTTTTCTGAAGTCTGCAGTGCTGCTGTCTCAGTGGTGGGTGTAAATGCCCTTATAGTCAAACCCAATTACTATTACTTTTCAGAGTCTTGGCAGCATTGATATCTCCAGCATGGTCTATATTCAGGAAATGGGGAAAATGCTCAAGTGCAAACAATCTAGGGTTGTTTTCTTATTAGAGAACTCTCCTGAAGATGTGTTTTAGCAGAATCTCCTGGTACTGCTGATCTGAAGCTCTAAGTAGTCTGCTCTTTACCTGCAGCGAAGATTATACATACAGCACAATGAGCAGTTGATATGTGACTAAGCTGCTCTCATATTCAAACATTGGTATGTTGTTGTTATAAGGCATCAGAGATTAAGGAAAAAAAACAGGAAAATCTTTCTATATCTTTTTTCATCTCTTCTGATGCTTCATGGTACATTTTGACAGACTTTCTACCCAAGAAAAAATCTCTTTATGTTACCTGCTGCTTTTTTGTTCTTTCTGATGACAACTTCTCAGAATGGGCACAGCCTTGGAACATAGTTTGAATCAGGGACTTTATGATCTGTAGATGATGCTGTAAAACTAGCAGAGAGCATGTATTTTGTACATCAGTTTTGTTACCTGGTTTCTGATGTCATTTCTTGCCATTAGTTATGGGTAAAGATCAATGCACAGGATGTTTGGGTCCCAGGCTTTACGTAGCTACCTACATTTTACTTTGTTTGCTCACTGAACATTTTTTAAGATATAGGAGCTTTTTAACTGCCATAATGTTGTATTGCATGGTAGAAATAAGCATGTGCACAAACGAGAGCAGATGAAACTTAACATCTTTCTGTTTTTTCTCCCACTGAAAACAGCAGGAAAGCCTGAAACGTTGGTTAGTTCAGTTGGTGCCGTGGCTGCTCTACATTTGGACTAGAGTCTAGCTCTTCTGGGGTATCTGAGCTGGTGGGGTTGTGGGTAATTCTGAAGGTAGGTTCAAATAAATTAGTTATAAAAACATTATTTCCTCGGCCTGGCATAGGCTAGAGATCAGCTTTAGAAACAGATTTCTTTTTTTGCCAGCTTTTTCAGTAGAGTCAGTCTTTACTAGAGGACAACCAAGGCAGCTTTGAGAGAATTTTGAAAGGGGCCAGAACAGTTCTGAGCTGATGCATGATTTCACTTACCATCTGCCAAAATCTGGCTGATTGCATTTGTAACCAATTCGTAGCACACGCATTCACATTACTTTCTTTCTCCAGAGTTTAAGGGGGAAAGCTGTGTTCTAGAAAGGACAAGCGGGAATGGTTTTAAGCTGAAGGAGGGAAGGTTTAGATTAGACATCAGAGGAAAGTTCTTTACTGAGAGATTGGTGAGGTGCTGGCACAGGCTGCCCAAAGAGGTTGTGGATGCCCTGACCCTGGACATGTTCAAGACCAGGTTGGATGGAGTCCTGGGCAACCCGATCTAGTACCAGATCTGGAGGTTGGTGGCTCTGCCTGCAGCAGTGGGGTTGGAACCTGATGATCCTTGGGGTCCCTTCCAACCTAGGCCATTTTATGTTCTATGATCCTATGATCATGTCCATCACCCCTCTTCACGCACAGTCATTTGCAAATGTATAAGAACAGCGAAAGATAGATGAATGCAGATATGTAGGCTCAGGAGGGATCTCAATCCATTAACCCAGTGGAACACTCTGGCTTCTGTTGCCAGCTTGTGAGTGTTTATCACAGCAAAGCTTCCGAGTACAGCCACACAGAGGTAAAGTGGAGCCCATTTAATATGATTACGCTGTTCATATTCACACAGCACGTACAGACCTGGTACCATGCAGTTACTTGGAATGTCTGACTGCAGACATAAGAAATATGTTGTCATTTGATAGCAAGATAAAGCTAACTTTCCTCTTTGTTTCTTTTGACAGAGTCTGAAAATAGATTCAATCTTAGATTTTGTCGTAAGTGCAATGCACCGTCTGACTTCTTGCTATACACAATATGATCTATCCTCATGCTAGTTTTTTAGCTATGTGATTCCACTGATTTCAGGGGAATTATTTCTTATTTACAGTAAGTGTAAAGAGGCAGCAAGGTCATTGGCAGTGATACCTGGAAAAGCTGAAAAAGTATGACAAGGACTTCTCCCTAGAAATCAGCGATCTTTTTCCATTAGAAATATCACAGAGATTTCTAACACCACCTCATTGTTCTTATTGCCTTTCACATGCCACACTGAGGTTCTTGGTTTAATAGTAAGACACACCACTGGCATCCTGGAGAGCAAAGAGTTATCACTGGCATGCCAATTACAGTCAACAAGGAGAAGCTTGGTCTGTTCACAAGGCTGCACAGTGCCTTATGTTTTAATGACAGCGGCAGTCAGCCACTGCACAGATACGCTTCTGAATTAATGTATTAATAGTTAGCGAAAGAGGTCCTTGTGCATGTGTAGGAGATGCTGTTATAGAAATAATGCAAATATTGATAGTAATTAATAATGAGGATCTCAATGCAGTCTCTCTCATATGCTTTTTCTGGAGGGTACTTTTTTCACAGTGTCATTTCTTAAAAGGATCATCGGCTTCCACATTTTTTTTTTTGCACTTGGAAATTTTATCTTCATTATCCTTTCATCTGGTGTTTGAGAACTTGGGAGTATCAAGACTGTGTTATGTAATGCATGCATCATGTACTTCAGAAACTTTTTAGCAGATGAGTTGAGAAGCAGAAGTTCAGATATTAGCAGGGAGAAGGGTCACAGCTATGTTGTTAACCAAGAAACTGACAGACACTTAGGCCAATTCTGATCATAGATGAAGCAACCTAAGTGGGGTGCTTTGAAGGGCTGTAGACCTCTGATGTTCTCCCCCTCTGTTAATTCTGGCTAGCTTAGGAGCAAGTTTGTTGTAAATGGTAGGAGAACAGCCCAGCTGACACTTTCCCTTGCTGGAGAGGAATGGCTGTGGCCATTCCTCATTTAATCATCTGTCAACACACTGCCAAACAGCCAGGGGAGGCACTCTGTTTTCACCTGTGAATGAGCTGTGCCTCAACAAATGCTCATCTCAGGGACTGTGTGTTCCCAAGGAGAAAAGACTTGCAGTGTCAAATCGTCCACACCTATTACTGGCTGAGCCCCCAGGCCTGTGTATACATGTTTCTGATGGGCTGACAGATTTTCAGTGCCTCAGCATCCCTGTTCAGAGCAATAAGAATGCTTCAGACGGCAGGATTACCCCCAATCAATAAGTTTAGTGCCTCTGCTGCCTGCTTTTTGCATCATAAGAGTCTTGATGGATTGCCTTTAATTCATATGGTACAAATATACCATAAAAATCAGTCTTCAGTAGCTGTTGTTTTCCTCCTGGGTTGTTTTCATCACATCTCAACATATTTACCTCTTAGTAAAGAGTTTAGGCCTTCTCAGAGGACTTGCTGTTATCTGATGTCTTAGCATGATTAGAAACAGATCTTACAGGGAGAATCTACTCTGTACTGGAGCTGCTTTGGCAGATACTCTTCCTGCCCTAAAATGAGAGGCTTAATCAGGTATCCCATTCTAAGAATCAGATTCAAGAGATAAAAGGCTTAACCCTGTTTGGTTTCTGCAGCTTTGTGTTTCTGTGCACTCCTTTCCATGTGGTTTCCCACTACCTTGCAGCAGAGGCAGAGTCTAGTGGCAAATGTGGATGAGAGAGGCCACATCCCAGCTCTGATAGAGCTCTGTGGGCAAGGAGCTGACAAAGCACCACTGTTTTCTTAAGCTCTTTTTCTCACTTTCTTTCCCTTTCAGGAAAAATATCCACTGGAGTCCATGTCTGGCAGAGAGTTGGTCTTATCTTTGGACTCCAAAGACATAGGGCAAGAGAGATGAATTGCTAAAACACAGCCTGAAGGCAGATGGGGCTTTGATAATCTCTAAAATTGCTCAACATTTCAGCTGGGTCTACAAGAGACCTTTAGTAGCACAGTGCTTGGGACTGACAGAGCCCTGCAAATGCTGCTGTTGTATGCCACTCGTCCCACCCTTCATATGGTTACCTGATTTTGCCATTCTTTCCAGGTAAGGAAAGAAATATCTTGTCTGAAGGACTGGAGTGTTAGTGGTATGCAAGACAAGCAGAGATATCCACGACAGTCATTTCTGTTGTACTCAGAGATCAGTGGTCCTTCTCCAGAACAGTTGGACAGGGACTACTACTCCAGGCTTTGAAGGGTTTCTTGTTTGTTTGTTTTCATTTGAAGGGAATCTTAGAAAGACACAGTACTACCCATTCTGTCTTTTTTGCTCATTTTAAGCAACAACAGTGATTGGTTCATTACATCAGTCTTCCTCCAGGTGTGGGCCTTACAAAATAGGTAAAGAATCATCCAGGAAAAACTTATCCTGAGGTTTAATATTTTGAAATCTGAACCATTGAACTGGAGTTTGCATGTGTTCACTGTAGCATCCTAGCCCCATCAGTGCTGTGAATACTTCATTCTATGCAGAAGCTCAAACAGAAGATAAATTATTCAGACTGAAAGTCAAGAGTAAGTTTCAAGAGTTGCCAGAATGTGATTATTTGTTGATGCCTTTATAGAGGCAGCCTTCTGGGGGACAGAGTTTTCACACAAACGTTCTCTCCTTCAGAGTGCCAGAGGCTTTAATAGCCCATCTTCTTTCAGGTGAAAATCAATACATTTGGCTTCTGTTTCTCTGGTCTGTAGGTAGCAAGGAAAAGTAAATAAAAAGACTGATAGAAAAGAGAAATGAGAGAAAAACCACACAGGATCTCAGCAAAAGGAAAATTTATATGAATTTTAAAATGAAGCTCTAGATATATCTGTTGATTGAGTGGCAAATATCTCAAGAGAGCCAGGAATTCATTGATTATGTGCAGATCCAGAAAGCCCTTTGAAGTTTAAAAAAAAAAAAAAGAGATGAAAACATAACTTTGCCCTTTACAATCTTTTTCCTGGCTATTTCCACCATAAAATGGCTATGCTTCATTTTAGACTGATTTTATACAGCTGAAAATGCTGAGATAAAAATCAAGAGATAGCTTAGCAAATACCTTGCACCAATCTCAGCCAAGGTCGGTGGAGTTGGTGTTCTTATCTGGTTTGTTGTCAACATGTGAAACTGATGCTGAATTTTTTGGCTGGTAGTAGTCTACCAAAATCTGCTGCATGAGTGGCATGAAGGGGGCAGAGGGTGTTGGTTGGTGAACATATACAATGGTTTTATTCTGCTGTGGGGATTTGTGCAGCTGTGATCTAACAGCTTGTCACCAGCATAGAATAATCTAGCGCTGTTTGTTGTTGGATTCTGGAATCCTGTGGAACTGCTGCTATCATTTCCCTCTTTCATCTCATTGATGTCGCTCCTTTCAAGGTTTCATCAGGCTTTGGTACTGCTTCCTGATGAGTTGGGGAAAGCAGAGGAACTCCAGAAGCCCTTAAAGAAGTCATTCAGATCTATATGCTGTGCCCAAGTTTATTGAGGATTTGGCTTTTGTGACTGAATCTCTCACGCACTTTCTTCTGATGCATTCATCAGATACTTTTCTTGATGCAAGTAGAAGAACGATATATAACTTGTCAACTAATCTAATAGAGCAGAATGTTGGAGCATCGTGGTGTGCTTAGCTTTAACAGACCCTGCTGAGCCTGTGTATGTTAATATACAGATAATGTTGTCAATCAAGTTCTGTACGTTTTCCTCAACTGTCTGAAGTCAACACTGAGATTAGGAAGTACTAAAAACTACAAAAGCCGAGCTGAGATATACACAAGAAACCTTATGCATCTAACTCATACTGAATTTTAATTGGCTATAGAGATCTAAATTCCTTGGCAAACTCAATCCTGAAGGATTAGCATTCCTGCTCTTTATGTTTTACTCTAAGAAGAAATGATACAGGCTTCTTATAAAGAAATAGTTGTTTTTAAGTAAATCAAAACCTAAGATACAAATATGCCTGTTTTGAAAAGACTTGAAAAATTATTCAGAAATGCTGTTAAAGTAAATTCCTTTCATACTGGAAAGAAGCTGTAATGTGCAAACTGGAGCTGGTGTTCCTTGCGTGCCTTCTCTGATAGCTGCTTCTGATGTAGACAAGGATGGCTGTAGAAATAAATGCTCACTAACTGCTTATATCATATTGAGCACCTTCTGTGTGTGGAGATTTGGAGGTATATTGTGGGTAATAATAGAAGAGGTAAGGAAGCAAGGTACAAGGAAATTGACGTTTGCTCTAATAGAAATACAAATCTTCAGATTAAACTGGAGCACTACAGGTTGTCACTAATTTATTATCCTCAGGGAGGAAAACAAGCTCCCAAATTGTGTATAGTGCAGTACTTGGCTTGCTAGGCATTTTCTGTAATGGCTCATTTGTAATATTCTCCCAGTGTAAGAAAGGGAGGGCGATGTTCTTAACTAAAGATGGTCTATCATTTCCTGCATTGGCAATTGAATTGTAACTCA
The DNA here is from genome assembly GCA_013396635.1 of Penelope pileata. NCBI lineage: Eukaryota > Metazoa > Chordata > Aves > Galliformes > Cracidae > Penelope > Penelope pileata. The sequence continues at coordinate 751,084 of WBMW01006194.1, read as the reverse complement.
TAATTTGCAGATGAAGTACTTGAAGTACTGTGACAGCTTTGTTAGAGAAGTAGAAAATGCAATGCTCTTGTAAAAATAACCTTGAACATAAATGAAAGCCTACGTCCGTCCAGGCAAAGGTCGATGAAACAGTTCCCTCGTTCATGTTGCAATGGAAGTGTTTGAACAGGCAATGTAGCAGAAGGTAGAAGTATCATCTTCCTGCTCCTAGAACTGTTTTTGTATGTTGTGAAGCTTGGGGTTTTTTTTTTTTTTTGTTTTTTGTTTTGTTTGTTTGTTTTTTTCCAAATTGCTGCCCGGTAGTGAAGAAGCTGTTGTACTGGGGTCAGGTGCAGAAAATACAATTAACAGGTTCAGATACATGGGGCTTTTTGTGTGCTTGTCCTTGCAAGTTGAACAGAAGCAGGAACTTCAGCAGTGGGAAAAGGAGAAGCAAGAACTTAATAAATGATACCCAAATTGGAGATGGAGATTTAGATGTGAGCCTTTCTGTGACTGTCAGTGGTGATATTTATACTGATATAGTGCCTAAAGACCCTCAGGCAACTGCTCTGTGAGAGTCTTCCTCAGGTAGGTAACAGCTAAATCTAATAGTGTTAGATTTGGAAATTTGGAGCCTGAAGTTAGGGAATGGAAAAGTCATCACAAGTTTCTTGCTCTGCTCCATCTTTACACGGAAGTTAGGGTACTTGCCTAGTAATTCTCTCATCATGAGAACTAAGCTGTGGAGAAAATCTGGGGAGGGTGCCTGGTTTGAAACAAGACTGTGCTGTGTTTAGGGACAGAGCCTTGTGAACTGGGTGGTCTGTCCACGTCTCAAGGTCTAAGAGCCTGGGCCAGCAGCTGGAGGGCTCCTGGAGCTGTGTGGGCAGTCATGGTGCTGTCAGGAACAGCATGGAGGGAGGCACAGCCCTCTGAAGGCTATCACTGCCAACGTGGGCTGTAGGTTTGTTGCATGACAGAAAATGGATGATGAATCATCAGCTTGATGCATAATCCTGGTCATGTTCCTTCTAGGTGATGCAGGTGTGCATTAAGGAAGGCAAGAGGACAGGAAAAGATCACTGAAAGCAAATGCAATCAGTTATCTCTTCTCCCATAGCAGGCTCCAGGGAGGTGAAAATTATGTTATTTCTACAAAGTTAAACATTTAAAAACCTTTGAGCAGCTGTGTAGGGGCAAACGTTTGGGAAAGTGAAAGCATTCTGAAAGAGCCTGGGACACAGCACATGTTCTTGGCAGTGGGAATACCTTTCTTAACTGCTGTTTGTCTCCTGTTCTCACTAAAAGAACAGCCCATCTCCTTTCCCATGCCTCTCCAACACCTGTGTTTTCCGATTGCTACCAACATAATGGAAGTTTAAGTCAGGTTTACGTTTCTGGAATGAGCCTGAAGCAATAAACTTGAGAGTAATCAGGTACAATAAAAATGCAAGGAAATATTTTGAATGCTGTAATTAACTCCACAAAGTTTAAAATAACTAGAAGTTGTGATTGTCGCCTTAAGGTTGGATAATTAAGTGGATGAATTTTGTGAGCAGTAGTAACAACACAATGTTAGAATCTTGATTCCATGACAGAATGAAGAGGCATTTCCTTACCTTTTTACTGGAAATATCAAGGCATCTTCTAAGCAGCCAAAATGAATAGAGGGAATTACTGAACAGAACAGGTGGCATATACGTTAGGAGATTCAATTTGTTCTCAAATCAATGTCTCTTCTCCTGCTGACAACGAAAGGGTCTCAGTTACTTGTACAGGACTACTAATACGCATGTAAATTTCTTGTTGCTTTTCTTCTGCAGAGATCTTGGGAATGAAAAGTGGAAATATTTGTCTTTACTGTTCTGTGCAAACAGGAGCATTAAGCAGTATCAGAAATGGATTCAAGGTGGCATTACACAGCTTAAATCACTCTTCTTGTGCCTGCCTGTTGATTTCTGCAGCTGCCTAAATTCGTGTGTCTATCCCTAATAAGCTATAATTTCCTTATCTTGCTTGCCTGTAAAACCAAATATCACTACCAACTGTTAGATTTTAGCATCTTTCTGTGTGCTTTGGTATCACAGCTGATGTATGCAACATGCAAAATGCTTTAGAGATGTGACTCACATTAGAGGTAAAAAGATTGTTTGTGCCCCTGTACTTAGTCCATGTGAAATGTCAAAGGGTCTTCTGGTGCTGTCAATGAAGACGTGATTGTGAAGCACATGAGGTGTATGTAGGTGACCAAGTCCCTGTGCTGATTCCCAACATATTTTAAGTTACACTGAGAGCATGTAACAGGAAGTGGCATTCCCCAAGACCAAGAATGGGGTTACCAACCCAGTTCCTTGCCTGCAAGGAGTTAGGAAATGCAGGAATGGGACTTGCATGTGTTTTTGCTATGTGACACAATTATGCTCTGTGACAATGTTCAGAAGAAGGCTTCTTTAATAAACAAGCATCTCAAGAAATGCTGTAATGTTCCGCATCTAGTACAGTTATGAAGCTTTATTTTTTTTCTTTGAGAAGAGTCTTGTTCTATTAAATCTGTGACACCTTTTTATTCTCCTGTAATGAGTAGAGGGTGCTGATGCTTCACTAAAATGTAAGGAAGAGCGTTTTCTCTTTGAACTATTTCTCTTTAAAGCATATAAAAGCAATTCTGAGGGATTTAATTTTTCCTTGTCTAGTACTCAAAATAGAATGACACAGCTAGAACTGTCTGAATTGTTTAAAAGGTTAAATATGGCTTCTTGGCTACCAATTCTGTAATTGTTCATTCTCGTGGTGAATTAAATGAGTTGGGTACTCCTGGTCAGAGATGATTCTGCTAGAAAAAGATTTTGCTGTAATTTATCTAGGACCTTGAATCTACTTGTTCAGGAGCAGGGAAAGATACATATATATATATAAATATAAAATTTGGATTCTTAAAATTATAAAACAAATATATTTTTTAAAACTTTGTTTCAAATGTGAACTGCTACAGTAGTAAGCATTTTCATAGAAAAAGCTATATTCTGGGCTTTTTGTTTAGAAATGATTTATTTACAGCTAACTGTTAACTGAACAGCATGAGGAATCCATGGAATCTGGAATCCATGCTGTGCAGGGAGTAGGTAATGGTGAGATGCTTGGAGAAATGGGGTCATGACTTCAGCCCTAATATATACCTTTCTCCTTTGTCTTAAAGTTTCTCCAAAACATTGTGCAAATGCTTTGTTGATCAGGCCTGTCTTTCCCGTTGTCGCACAGCAAAAGAATGGAATGGAATATTGGTGGGAAGGTTCAGCCTCTGCTGCCATCCCACCAACATCCGCCTCTGACATTGTGAGCCAACAGAATAAAATAGGAGGCATTGCTTTTGGAGCAGCCCTCATAAATGGAGATGACTGGAAGTGGGAGGTTCTTTGTAGATTAGTCTTGCCCATTCAGAGCTCTTGGAGCTGCTATAAGGGCACAAGATGGCTTGCTCGGAGTTTAAGTGTTGCTGTGTGCCTGTATATTCTATAAATGGACATGTCCTTAATACTGGAAGATGTAGTCCAAGTAACAGAGACAAATGTTAGCAGTAAAAGTTCATTCCATCAACATTCAATTCTTCTGTCTCATTGATAGCATTTCACTGATGATAAATTCTGTAATGAGAACAATGATGATATTTAGTATATCCCAGCAGCTGACGCTCAGTGGCCATCACTAAAATGACCTTGTTGGTAGTAACGCTGGGAAATGTTTAGAAGAAAAATACGATGAATTGCAGTGAAAGAGTGATATTGTTGTACATAGCAAGTGTGTTGGAAGCCGTGCAGATGTTTTCAGACTTTTTCAGTTCTGAGGTGTTGGGGTATTCAGGCTGAAGGGATTCGTAATGACTTACAATGTTTTCTGGTTCATCATGCAGTTGTGATCTCTGTTACTGTCTTGGCAGACTCTCATATAAGTGAGCATACTTCAAGTTTTGGTGACCTTGGATTTGTGTGTGCATAAGGGGAAATGCATTTGGTCAAATTTAAGCACTTAAGCTGTGATTTTTCTAGGTAAAAGCTCATGATGTTGAAACCTAGCTCTAGTACCCAGGGTACAGTTTTCACGAAGGTCTTAAATTAAGTCAAGCACTCCTTTTTCTTAGAAAACAACAAATAGCACTTATTGCATGTTCTCTGTTCTTCCTTTTTAAAAGTGCTTTGCATTTATGCTATTTTATGTGGAAATTTAGATTGTAAGCATTTATTTTGGTTTTTCTGAACTGCTCTCAAAAAAACCCCCAGAACTATCTAAGTTCTGCCTTAGCGTGTTATTTTCCTTAGCAAGAATTGAGAACACAGACTGGGTGCAACCAAGACAAAGCATTTGCTTCCCAGAGAGTCCACTTTAAAAATATAAAGATATTTAAGAACAGCAGATACTTAAAATGTCTGTTTAAATAGGGTTGTGATGTGTGCCAGCTTCTATACATTTTCCTCTGTGAGAGCTTTTATGTTAGTTTAGATTTATCATATTTAGCTTAAGTTGTGCAGTTTTGTGACGGAGTGCTTGTGGCTGCCTGAAGGAATGCTGATCCCAAAGATTTAGTTGGTTAGCTGCAGACTATTGGCATTGCTTATGAAGAGTAAGAGGACCAAAGAAAGCAGAAATATACTAAATCCCTGAAATTAAATCAGATAGAGTTCTCTGGTCCTCTTTTAGTCAAGAAGATCCAAAGCAAAGGGAACTGAAGGTAATTCTAATCAGACTGCTTACAGATAGAGCTCCAGAGGTAAGTTACGTGGTGTTTGGAGATTTTTATCGCTGCCCGTATGTGATTAGAATTCCAGTTGGCATACTTCTCGACAGTAGACTTTCTAAAGAACGTTACTGGTTTGGGTCCATGATAAAAATGAAGTGTGGAGATTTTTTTTTAAATCTCCCTTTGAATTTCCTGTCAGGGAAAGGAGACAGGTAACCACAGAGAGGTCACCACTCTGTGGGCCTAAACGCAGCTAAAAGCAAAGCAGTTTTTTGAGTTGAGTATTACCTGCTCCTGTGTGGGAAAGGCGAGCAGCACCCACTGTGCTGACATATGGTGCCTGTGGTGCTCTGCTGGGGCCACCACCATGCTGCAGCCTCTGTGAAGTGGCTCTGGTGGCTGTGGAGCTGTGATGTGTGGAATTGGGCACAACGGCCGCCATTTCCTGCCTCGGCATGGGGCTGGGGCTGTGCCTGTGTGGGGGTGACTGAGCTGCCCCAGCTGGTTCCCGCCGTAGGTTCTGGGGGTGCCTCACCTCGCTGAGGAGACCAGGAGGGACGGAGCAAGGCCTGTGTGGGAAGCAAAGCAGGTGGAGCTGGACAAGGGGAAGGGAGGTGTACACATAAGCTTGACTTCTTTTCTTAGCGCCTGGAGCAGTCAGCAGGCCTGGGCTGGCTGGCAGTAAGTTAAATGAAATAAATGCTGTCCCCCAGCTAGGAAAGCAGGCTGTGGTGAGGGGATTGTGCCCCATGTCAAGCACAGCTTTGGGGGCTGAACTGATTCAAGCACTTCTTTATTTGCTTTGGTAAATGTTACTTGCAGGCTGCCTCACAGACACTGCTGAGGAAGTTGGTCATGATTATCTGCTGCTTGTCACAGAAACAGTGCCAAATATCAGGTAATAACATTTTCTGTGACAAAAAGGAAATGTTAAGCACTGAAAGGGAAGGGTGACTTCAGTTCAGGTGCAAAGAAGGAATTTGAATTCTTAAAATCACATCAAGTGTCAGCACCAATACTCTTTGGAGTCTTACAGCCTCAGAAGCCACTCTTCTGTAGTTCAAGCAGTTGAGGATCACAAACAGTTATTCTCTGTGCTGCTGAGACCAGCGTCACACTTGTATCACGATTTTGATGTTAGATGTCTGTCATGCATCAGAAGGCAAACACAATTACATGCCTGTCGAGAGTACCTCAGAGCTGTTTAAGAAACAAGGTTAGTTGCAGGATCCTTTTGATGTTCCTCTTCTCCCTCATGACTGTAGATTTTTATATTAAGTGGTGATGTTCTAGTTAAGGATTAAGAAGTGGTTGTTAGAGAAACAGGACACACGCACTTCAACTCACATCTCTAACAAATGACACGGTCGACCTCTCGTCAAGCTGTGGGACTATGATCAGTAGTACTGTGAGCCCTGGGAATCTAAGGTGAAAAGGTAAAATTTCATTTTGGAAAAAGTCTTTTTAAATAAGTCTTATGCTGTTTAGGTCATGTTTCTGTTACCATTCATCAAAAAGAGCTGGTGTGGATTTCATCTTACTGATTAAGCCAATTGCAAGTGATGTTTCTTCACTTCAGTAAATTGTTGTGGCTCAAAGAAAAGCAATTGCTACAGTGCTAAAACAGTCCATACAAGCTAGTTTGTGCAAGCTGCTGTGAAAGGTGGGATCAAAACTGCCCCTTCGTCTTCACTTCTCAGCCTGAACAGTGTGTGTGTAACAGGTGCACAGCATTGATTCAGTCTAATTTTATAAAAATTAAATTGGGGCAGGAGAGAGAATGACAGTGATACGTCTGCTTTGTTGGATAGTTATCAAGTTGTGGTTGTTTCGGTGAAACTAGTCTTTCGAGAACTGAATGTGTTGAAAGATCATGGAAGAAGATACAACAGTCCTGGGTACCCCGTGCTATTTTGTCTCGTCTTCTCCACCCCTCTCAAAGGAGATCCTGCACCTTAGCTTTAAGATCATGAGGGTTGTAGTGCTGCTTCTATTAGTGATACTGCATTATTCTATGAGATTGATTCATCAGTATGTAAAAAAGTCACTGTCTTGCAACATTTTCAGATCCTTATTTTTGTACACAAAAGGAATCCCTTCAGAGGTAATACAATAGCTTGCAAATGCAGTCTGGCACTTCTATAAGCACTTACAGAATGAATGCTTAAGTCTGATTAATATAAAAGATGGAACAGACCAAGAAAGTGAAAACCCAGTGTGGAAATAACCAATGCCCAAAGAAATGCATTAATGCTAAGAAAATATTTCATCCACAGAAGCAGTGTTGCATGAAAAATGTCTGAGTGAGACTTCAGAAGCCGAATTACCAGATATTTGGAGAAACTACTAATCTTTAGCAGTTCTACAAATGCAAGAAAATCTCTTCAGCAATGTTATGTTTTCAAATTCTAGTGTGATGGAACATTTAATTAAGGTGCATGTTTGACAAACAGCCATTTGTGATCACGTTGGAAGTGTTCATCTGGCTCTTTTGTTCTCTTGGGTTTAGTACTGCGTAGAGATGAGAGAAAGGATTATGAACCAAGTGCTAAAAGAGGAGTGTTAAGATGGGAAGACAACTGGTTTATTCAGATGAAAGCAAAAGATCAAAAATGTGGAAAAGCTGTTCAGCCAGTCCTTCAGAGGAACTAATTGAGAAAGTGGGATACTGGTGTGTGAACCTTTGATGTAATCAAAACTTCCTGATTTGGTTTTGATATGTCATTTCTCATACCTGTAGATGGCTCCTTCCCTTTGGTTACTACTTTAATTTTTATTTTAGTGTAAAAGTCTTCCTTTTGAAATAGCAGTAGTATCGTGACTGGACAATACCTTTGTCAGGCAAGTATAGAATTCACTTTGGTCTTCAGTCTTTTGTCCTGAAGAGATTGTAATAGCTGTAATATTTTAAAAATAGATTTAATCATAAAAAGAAGAGTCAGCGTATCATGCTGCATTTCTGAGAAGGAAATAATAACTAATAATGGTTTCTTTTGGAAACCTGAAAATGCCTGAGATGGTATGTAGACTCACTTTATGGCTGTTCTATTACTCATGTACATAGCAATAATAGAAGTTATTTTCCCTGCTGTAAATCGCGTGTTTACAAGCACAATACAATAATGCAGATGACTGATGGTTCAGACATGGCTTTTGTTAGCTTGTTGCTTCATGGAGGAAAAAAAAAAAAAAAGCAACCAATACTAAGCCCAGTCTGATTCAGATTCTTACTCCCAGAGCTGACAGGGGCTACGAGCTCTTTATGTCACCATTTAGCAAGCTTTCTAGTCAACCGCAGGGTTGAATCGGATACAGCCAGTCTCCCTCAAGACTGATAAAAATCAGGAGTTTTTCACTGGAAGTAGGTTATAAATGTCTAGAGTAGCTACACATTTGTCTGTTCCACCAAATGTGAACAGAAGCGTTGTGAGATGGGGTAAGAGTACTTCCTTCTATTCCCTATTTGATCCCCGAACTGTTAATGACCACACCAAAGTAAAGCCCGACTATAAACCAAATTCTGTTCAAATCAGAAATCTCACCTCACCAACACCATGCTTCCTTTGAAGTGGGGGCAGGGAATACAGGAAAATATTGAATTTCAAGGTCATGTTTTTACCTGGAATCAAATTTGAAATAGAGGTGATAAATTTGAAAGGGTTAATCAGAGCACTGCAGACACAGCTGATAAAGTACCTCTATAATCAGCAGAACTTAAGTCAGGTTTCCATATGGGCTATGATTTTGGTTTGGATCTCTGATAATAACCCAAGCTTCTATTGTTAGGAGTATTGGTAACAGGCCTCCTGCATGGACTCCAGGATGTGCCTGTCGCAGGCCAGGCCTGTGCCTCAGCCTTTCAGGAGGTACTGCTAGGAGCTGCTTCCTCTGCTGGCCATGGCTCCTTGAGCTTTGGAAGTATTTAACCTTTTTGACTGCCCTGGTGTTGTCAGATTAAACTGAAATTGGCCATTAGTTTGGCACCCTTCGTCTTGCTCAGGGGTGGCTGAAAGCACTTTTTTCCCCCCTGAATGACTAAGCAAAAAGCTATAGTAGTCATAGTGTTGTCCTGCGGCAGGTACCTTAAGGTTCCCAGGTAACACACTGTTGTAAGCAGAATTATCAGTACCCGTGACCTCTACCAAACCCTGTGTGTGGAGAGGACTGCAGAGCAGGATGTGAGATACTGCTCCCAAAACAATGCCTAGAAGCTGTATCGTTGGGTCCATTTGACAAATTTCCAATTTTGTCTTCTGGAAGAGCTTGTGGAGGTGCTTTCTGGTTTTGTGTCAATCCCAGTGAATGAATGGCAGCTGTACAATGTCGCTGGTCATACTTGAGCATAATGAAGTGTTGGCAGGAGCGTGGCAGTGACAAGGACAGCAGATAGCTGCGCTGTCTGCCCCTGCCTGGACAGGCTGCTCTGTTGTGCCAGCTGCCTCTTACATAGAAGTAGGATCTGCTGCTGTCAAAGCAGCCAAGTTCTTCCAAGGTGCAGCCTGGGCCCCTTACAATAGGGTTCAGTCATTCTGTCCTACAAAGATGGCCACTGCTGCAGACAAGTCATGGGGGCGGGGGGGGTGGGGGGAGAAAAACGTTTCAGAACAAAGAGAGACCACAACTTTGAGCTATTTCCAGAACCATTTTGTTCTGGCAATTCCACACAACCCATAGTGTTGTGAGAAGTGAAAAGACGCTTTGGATGAAAGCAGTGAGCTGGACAAAATCCAAAGCTGGACACTGCTTTGGATGAAAGCAGTGAGATGAACAAAATCCAAAGCTGGACACTGCTTTAGATGAAAGCAGTGAGCGTACTGCCTGGCTGAGTATGGGCATGAATCTGCTTCTGCAGCGCAGAGGCCTGCTGTGCTGAGTCACAGCAATCTGTGCAGGCCTGAGTCTGGAGAGCACGGAGAGCCGAGAGCCTCCTGCCATCTAATGTGTGCTGCAGGATTGCCTGCTTTATGCCACCAGATGGTGACTTGCTGTTGGGTGCGATTGTGGTGAGGGGAAAATGCAATCCTGTGCAACCACCTCCCAGCCTAAGTGAAGAATATGTATATGCCAAGGAAGGGTCAGACAGAGAGCCAAAGTCTTAACAAAGTGAAGTGGGACTTGAAATAGTACAGCTTGAGACCTAAGTCCTGATTTGGTAAACAGGTTAAATATTTGCTTAATGCTCAATCTCTCTTGGGCTTTCTTGTTGGTTAAAGATAATGCTGAAGTGCTTTGATGGATGAGAGAACTGGGTAAGAAGTAACGTACTCAGCCTTAGTGCTGAGATCCTTCCCCCATTCTGATGGGGCTCGGCAGTTGTCATAGTTGTCAATACTGCTTGGAAAAAAGGAAAGAAAAGATGCCCTGTGTGTGGATTGTTTTTTAATAGTAGGTTAAGGATCTTCCGTGTTTGTGAAATGTTTAATGCTGGATCCATGCATTTCATAACTTTTCAGCCACCCCCAGGGCCACAGGAAGCAGTTCATTGATACGTTTAGTAAACAAAGGGAAGGGTAAGAGCTCAGCTGTTCTGATTACAGACATAGTGACTGGTAAGGCTTGAATTTATAAGGACTACTTGCTTTTCAAAACAAAGCTGCATTTTTGTAACTTAGCCATTTCCTATTAACCCTGCAGAGCTTGCTGAAACAAAATACACTTGTTGTAAGATGCTTGTCTCTTATTTGTCTAAAATGAAAGATTAATTTTGAATCCTTTTTCCTTTTTCATACGCACTACATAGCAGGCGTAAGTAGGAGAGTCAGGAATCAACTTGGTTCATAGGGAAATATGCATAGACAGAGTTTTAAAGTACTTTGTGTTTTGCCTCTAGCAAAATCCTTCAGTCTCTTTGTTGGAGAAACGTTGTGCCTTGGGGTCTGGTGGCTCCTTCACTGACAGTAAAATGCACGAGGCTTTCGCCTTCGGTCACTGGTTTAAATATAGTTCAGGTCAGTAGTGAGTGAAAGTCACATTTCCTAAGGTATGCTCAGGGATCTGAAAAACCTTTTTCAGGACCAGAGCCAGCAAACGACTTAGGTGTCTGAAAGCTCACAGGTCAGGTGTGGTTGGCCTTCAGAGGAGAGGCTGGTTCCTGGGGTGAGCTCTCTGTGGCTCCTGCAACAGGACAGCCGAGAGCTGAGTGCCCCACAATGTGGTTCTGTGGGCTGCTGTAGAGGCAAGCATGCATCAGCTCTGAGAAATGGGAGCCTACAGCTTCCCAGTGGGGTGTTTTTGGAGGAGGAGGAGGTGGTTTCTTAACTGAAATCTTGTCCCTTTCCGGGTGTTTGGTGCCTGCTGTAGCATCAGCTTTTTGCTGACAATATTGAAAATGCAACGATTTTTGGTCTCTCCTTTCCTAGCTGAGTTTTTTGCCGTATCCCAAGTCTTACTACGTGTAGATTACCAAATAAATTCTTCCCTGTAGCATCTTCAATGGGAAGCAAATCTGCCTTCATTCCCCAGAACTCATGGACCCAGATATGCATGCAGGGTTGCTCCATCTTCACTCTATGGCCTGGCTAACCTACAGCTGGCAGAGAGACCCATGCCTGCTGTGAGATGGGGATTTACAATCCTGCACCCACGGAACTGAACCAGGCTCCTTTTTCCAAAAGGAGTCTGCTAGCGTCTGTAAAGAGTAGGTTATAGATGAAGGGGATTTCATTCATGCTTGCTTTCTTGCTCTCCTCTGTGGCTGTTATAATAAAATGTTCATGTTGAATCTATATTTGTAGGATTAGTCAATATTAATCAATTCTTACATTGCTATAAGAATTACATTGCAGACTCTGAAAGTTCCCTTCTCAATTACAGTTCTAGCCTGAGGAAGAAATAGTGGCTGATGACTTCATGGCAATAGTAATTTCATGATCATATTCAGGGCAATTGGTGGGCAGCTGAGAAAAGGATCAGCCAGCTGCTTGTTCCCCTGTATGTTGGGTAAAGGGTCAGCTGGTCACCTACAGATAGTCCTGTCGGACAGGTCAAGGATCCAGACTGTAGCACTCTACTAAAATGGCAATTCATTCTGCAACTACTGAGATGCTTTTAGTGACCAACACGGGAAAGCATATGAATGTATGAATGTTTTATTTGGTGTTTTGTGTTTTTTTTTTGTTAGAAAGCAACTTTACTGCAATAGGTAAGTTTTCTTTCACAGAGCAAACCTCTGATATAGGATTACTCAGCACTGTTAGAAAGTATTTAAAAATAAAAAAAGCACGCTCTAAGCATGCATCTATTCCACTTTTTTCCTAGGAAAAATTGTGAGTTCATTTTTAATGCTGTTTTGATTTTTTTGCCCTTTTCCCTTTCAGTCTAAGTTTGAGGGCTTTTTTGATCATATATTTTTCAAACCATTTCAACTACAAGGCAGCCGAGGTTACTCTGGGTTGGTGTTTGGGCAGTGTGTCCTGAAGCTGCAAGAAGCCTGCTTTGAAGCTGAGTAACAGTGAAACTTTCCTTTTTCCAGAAAACTCCTCCTGTTCATCTGAGCAATATGCAACGCGCACCGCTGAGCAAGCTTGGCTGTGTGGAGGAGAGGGACGTGCAGAAAGGCCCCATGTTGGAGCGAAACATAGGGTGAGGATCAACAACTCCTCCTGAGGTATCATCAGTGCAGATGTTCACAGCCCTGTTCTTGTGCTAGGAGATGGCACTTGCCATTAAATCAGATCAGTCTTGGTTTCTTTCCTGATGCACTATCATACTGCTGAGAAGATCTTTTCTGTGATCCATACTCACGTGATCCATAATTAGTCTTGCTGCTGTTCTGATGCTAATCCCTGCTGAATACCATCCTGGTGACAGATACCACAGGGAGCTGAGCAGTAGCAATCTTGGCCTGCAGAGTTGATCTCAAGTTCCAACGACTTCTGTTCATGCCTTACATTCAATCCAGATTGTAGAGCTGAATGTGAGGAAGGAATTATTAGTGTTTTTGAGTGGCACACTGAAAAATAATGGGGGGAGGAGGAGAGGGATGATACAGAGGAGCAGTAAGTAGCTCTGCTGGGATGGCATTTCATCTTGGTAGTGGGGAGAGCGCTCGGGTAGGTTGTGCCTTCCTCATGCCACACTCGAGTTAGGGTCTGGGACTGATGGCACTCTCAGGGTGTTTTTCTTTTTTTCCTCCTTCCATGACTAAGTTTCTTCTCTTTATTTTTCTTTTACTTTTTTTCCTTTGCAATGAAAGCAGATGCTGTAGGCTTTGCAATTTCTTCCGGGCATGTGAGCTACTGATCCTACTCTTATTTGGGAAGGAAACTATCAAAGCAGTACGATTGTGTATGTTGTATATCTCATGCAAGTTCTTATCCTAAATGTAAAGCACAGGGTTTCAAACAAATCCATCCTGTTTGTTTATAACAATCATTTCATTTCATAAGTGGCTTACTTGGATCTATTGAGGCAGTTATTAGTAATTAAATATTGATGTCTAACAGCACATTGCTTCTGCAAGTGTAAGGGAGCTAGATATGGTCTGCAGCATCTTATCTCAAATATTACTGGAATGTCAAGTGTACAATTACCATCTTATTAGGGTAATAATGTTAAAAGAGCTATTTAGACATTTAATTGGTATCAAACAACATGTGATTGTGTGTTGATTAGATATCAGTTATGATGAAGTATAACTGACATTGGATAAGCACGATAACTGATAGCTTGCTTGCTTTTGTTATGCCAATTACATGGCATAACAAGTATCCACAAGTATCTCCTGGAAGGAATTACAAATCATTAGAAAATTACTAACGTGTTTGGCAGCTTGTCAAAGGATCTGTAAACATGGGGGCTTCTTGCTGTCTGGGGAACTTGGGCATTTTCTCACAAATTGCGTCTGTTTTCGGCATAGAAACTTTGGACAACCAAATATTCAACTTCAGAAGAGTTATACATTTTCTTATGAACAAATTAATGTGATTAAATGTCAGGTTAAAAACAGTAAAGGCAGATAATTCGCAAAATCCCCTTACCCTATTTTGCGAGCAGACATCCTACCTGGCTTCTGTTCCTGGTCATGATTTCATCTACATACATCCATATGTATATCTGCCAACACAATGATTTCATTTTCTCCATCTAAATTAAGGTTTCTACCTTTATGGAGTTAATTAGTGCCTGAAGATGGAGTACAAGTGAGAGACTTAAATGAGATCAAGAATGTCATTTTCTTCGACAGTACCTGCAGTATGTTATTTTCCCACATGCTCTGTGGAACGAGGGTTTTGTTTCATCCTTGAACCCACTCAGTGGATGTTGTAACAGTGATGAGAGTTTAATATAAAAAGTTAATTAATGAGCAGTAGGAAAAAGAATTTCTGAGTGAGTGAGACCTCTGTGCATGTACCTCGATGAGGCTTCCCATCAGCAAGTACAAATGAAAATGTTTCAGGAGTTATGCTTCAGCCCAAGGCTTCATTGAGCAGTTACTTTTTTCAGGTTGGCTGTAGCACAGAAAGCTCGGGGATATATGTTCCTAGAAAACTCAAGACAGAAAAGACAGCTTGCTATCTCTGTTATGTCTATATCTCCATATATTAGACTTCCCTACTTTGCATGGAACTCCACAGGGAAAGGCTGTTTGGGAATGCTCCTTTTCTGCCCGTGTTCCAGTATAGCTTTCTCCACCACACTCTCTGACCACAAAGTAAAAATCTCTCCGTCCTGCGGCTGCTGCAGGGCTGTGTGCAGCCAGCAGATGTGACCAGTGCAAGATGATGTGCAGATAAGCTGTAGTGACTGGTTTCCCATCTCCTCTCTGTCCAGAGGTTGTTCTTACTGCCTGGCATTTATTAAGCCCTCATACTGCTGATTAGGGGTGTCTTTTCCCCTTCACATTTGCCTGCCACAAATGGCTCTGGCTTTTTGGCCTCTGTATCGATGGAACAGTATATACGTGGCTTATAATAACATTTCTAAGGCAATTCATAAGGAACAAAGGAAGCATTTCTGTCAAAAAACGGGAAGGATTTCTGTCAAAAGATGGTGGTGTTTGTCTGAATTCGGTTCAGTGTAGGAGCAGATGTGCTAAGCTATCTTTCAAAATGCCTCCTCTTATTAACTTCTTGAGCCCCTAAAGGTTGTGTCCTGTGGCATATTTGCTCAGACAGACAATTTATCTTGCATGTTGCAGGCTATGTGCTTGGCATACGGGGGGTTTTTCTTTCTTTGTGGAATGTAACTGTATTTATTGCTTAAATGAGAAAATCTTGAATTCATCACAATGCAAGACCTGTCAGTGAAATGCTGTAAATGTCAACAAGTGTTGCTATCATAATGTAATGTCAGAATTAACTTAAAATAGATCCATTACATGCAAATGAAATGTTTCTTTGGGAAACGTTCCACTCTGTGTCAACTTCATTACCTAAACAGCCTTTGATTATGTTGGTGTGTAACATCTCTCTCTAATTCAGATACCTTAAATGAGTGCTATATAATCATTGCAGTTTTCAGCAAAGAGAAGATAGGTGATAATGTGCTGCAAGCTGTACAACATAGCAGATAGTTTTCAGTTACTATGGGTTATTACTGTTTAGAGCACTCTTGCTAGACAGAGAAGTAGCCCTATGGCTAGGAGCTTTGAGTAAGCCTAGGGTATAAGAAATTGTCACTAAAACTTTTATCAAAGCTCAGCTGTGAGTTGCCGATCACTTTGTGTAAAGTATTGCAAGCTCTGCAAAAGCGAATAGCAATATTACTCTTGGTTATTACATTAAACAGAAAAGTTGTTCTTTTCCTGTGTTTCAGTCACTTAAATAGTTAATCTTCCAGCTCTCCTGCACAGAATGTAGCTGTCTGCTGATAGAAATTTCACCTGGAACATCAAAAAGTTTTTTTTTGTTTATTGTTTTTTAAAAATGCAGCCGGGTTTCAGAAAGAGAGAACTTCTTTTGCCTGACTGCTGCTCTCTGCACAGCTTCAGCTGTGTGCATTTTCACAGAGTGCTCTGTGTTACGTGAACATATATAAGGTAAATACATCATTGCTGTTAACCTTATGACTAGTAGATGTGCTGCAAGAGTCACACCAGCCTGCTGCTTCTGTGAGCTCGCTGTGTTGCGGTGGGTAAGAAGTTGTGTAGTCCTTCTGCAGACCAGATTTTCACACTTCTGTCTCTTCTAGATAGTTTCTCAAGTACTTGAAAGGCCCCACTGACTTGCGAGCAAGGAGTCATCCAAAATCAAGTGAGGCTGTCACTGACTCTTCGCTATTCCTCTCAAAGTTTTGGGGAGCAGTTCTGATGTTAGCAAACACATTTCTTCAATTAATAAGTTTGTTATTTGATATTACTGTAGATTTGGAGCAGTCTCATGCTTGAATTGTTAGGTGGCTTCAGTGTGTGCATCAAAGAATTCCATGCTTGTGACTAGGTAGGAATCAGTGGGGAGAAGGCCACATCCCATTGTGAGGTAATCAAAAGACCGATAAGGGCAATCTCCAGCTGAAAAAATGGTCTGAAAAGGTGACATTCTGGACCCATTAGAATCACACTTGAAGCAAGTCTGTAGCTGCCACAATCACAACCCTACAGAAACAGAAGGTGAGGTGACAGAAGCAAGTGCCATTTCAAATAGCCTCCTTGCCTACAAGATGCGACAGCCATACAGTGCGGCACTTTACCATGCTTTTCATTCCTGACTTGGATGAAGGCAATGAGAACAAGCAGAGTGATTTTCAGAGCTTTGCACTTTGTCATTCTTCCTAACCTGTCACATCCCCATCCACCTTAGGAGAGCAGCCCTTGTTCCATGATGTTAGCAAACAGGCGACTGAAGCTGGGTGCTGTTGGAATCTTGGCTTACCTGGTTTGGTTTTTCTACAGCCCTCTCTTTACCCGGGAACTTGTCCAGAAATGCAGTTTGCCAGTAAGTTTATTTTTGTTTTCAGTTAGGATTAACTTTTCCTGATAGTACATGATACGTGTCAATTAAACAGCATTGTGGTTCTCAAAATCAGTAAAACTGAGCATTTCCAGGGGGAAGGAGCCATGTGTCTCTTTGCCTAGCACTGCTGTCATTTTATGTAGCAAAAGTTACTTATCGAGATCATGTCCAGACAGTAGGCTTGTCATCTGGACAAAGCTCTTCTGCTGTGGCTGGGCTATCAGTTGGCTGCCTAGGGGATGCAGCTGTGAACAAATCCTGTTGACCCACTCACTAACATAAAACACAGAGTGGGGGTGTCATGGTGGCATTAAGAATCCCTCCTTTCTCGGATAGTACTCTGGGGAAATGGGAAGTCAGCCATGCCCATGGACTTTTCTTTGGATGGTAAAGCTTACTTCAGTGTTGTTGTGGAGTAACTCTGTAAAAACCAGCTGGCTTAGGCAGTGTTGCCGGAAAAGGAGAGAAAAACACTTTGGTAAGAGCCGAGCAGGTTTCTTACTTGGTAAGAGGACAAGAGAATGCTTTTTCAAGTGCTGCTGCCCAGACAGCAGAGAAACTGCTCAGCTGCTTACGACAGTTTTGTGTCATCTTACAACGGAGCAAACAAAACTGTGCTTCCAAATTGCCACTCTTCTTGCTACTTTGTTTTACTGAAGTCATTGGAATTAGCTTGTTAAAATCATGTTTAACACGTTCTGATTGTTATGTAAGAAGCATCTCTTCAGCAAAATCTAATTCTGCTCTCTAAGAGCAATAGGCCAGGTCTAATCTTTTGTTGTCCTGCACCTTCGGTAGCACGTATTTCAGCATAGGAGAAAATGGCTGTACAAAACCAAAGCAAAGCAGAGAGAGATTTGTCATCTGGAAAGTGAATTTGAATGAGTCGTCCTCTTGTTTTTTATTAGTTGTCTCAAACCCAGTAAACAGCAGTCTTTCTAAATATGTTTGCCCTTGGCTTAGTGTAAAGGTGATGAATTGCGTGAAGACTGTCTTTTCAGTTATACGTATTTGAGGATAAGTTTTTGAAGGAATTAATAAATTAAACAGTAGATACCTGAAAACAAACCACCTATCTCAGGCAGTCTCGCTTAACAACAAACAGCTCTTGGATAGAAAATGCGCTTGCTGTTCTTCACCATTTTGTGTTTCAGTTCACTGATTACAGATCCTTGTATAGAGCTTGTCATCTGAGAGTCTCCAGCAGAGCTGTTTCTACCCTGATCTACAGTTTGCACTCCCACAGTTTTCCTAGGAAAGAAAGTGCATGCCCTGCAGCTTTTCCATAGATAGAAACAAAGGTTGCTTTAAAGAAACTTAAGACCTCACCTTAGTAAGAACACCTACAGAAATTGCCCTTCGGAAGCACCCACAAAGACTGGATTCTAGTACCTTTCTTCTCCAAACAGTACCACAGGACCAAGTTCTCTGAAGCCTTTTTCTGGTGAACAAGGAGTAATCTAGCTGTTGGTGCATTGATTTGGCAGTGCATGTTGTGATATGGTGACCCAGCTGAAACCCCCGTGATTGTGGTGGGAAGGAGAACACTGGTGCACATTGAGGCCTGGTCTTTATCTGGAATGTGGTCATTCCTAAGGAAGAAACTGCATGAAAAACTTCATTTATGTCCCTTGAGGTAAAGCTCTCTTTGAGTTTGAATCTGAACCTGAATGTGTAGTGTCTGGGGTATACTTCTGCTGTCTGCACGCTAATATGTTCGTTTCTGTTAAGAAAATGTGTACTGTCTTTTAGTGTGGTCCTATGAGACGTGATTCCATGGGTAAAATCTGTGCCCTGTTGACACATAGCGGAATACCTACTGCCTGCCTAGGATCGTGACCCAACACCAGCTTATTCTGGACTTTACCGATACTAGATGGCATTTAAGACTTCTCTACTAGCTGGAAATGTGATGTCTAGTGGTTCTTTGTGGTGGCCTCGTTTCAGGAAAAAAGTGGTCACCCTCATCCATGCTTATTTTGCTTGTAGAAATTGGATTCCAGATAGTTATTCACTGTATTTTACCCTGCTTACCGGAGTCCAGATGTTTCCTCTGCTGTATTTCTTCCTCCTTACCCTATGTGTTATGAAGATGTTTAGCCTGCCATGTCCTTTTCTCCTTCAGCACTTGTCACAAGACAGGTGTTACCCCCTTGTTTTCAGATACAAGCATTTTTTTCTCCTGAAGTCCAACAGTGTCTATTGTGGATGTGGGGTGTTATACGAAGAATTCTCATGTGTTGGTGCAGAAAAAATAGTGACAGTGAGACTGCAAAGATAGGCAGGGAATGGAGTTTGTCTAAATTTATCAAGCCTATAGGCCTTGGCTTTTCTTTAGAGACGCTTTTTACTCTGCTGTGCTGCCCTCCATTCAGCTAGTACAGTCTTTTCCCTTGACTGTCTGCCTCAGTGTGATGTGACGTGCACATGGGCTGCGGAACTTCTGTTGAAGCTTAATTTATTTTCTTTTATTCTTTTTATTTATAATATTCCTTCAAGATTAGTTGTGATGAAGCAGAAGTCTAGAGAAAGGTGAAGGCTCTCACCAGATTTACATCTTCTGATAATTCACGGTATGCCATGAGGAGTTTGAAAATGCAGTTGTCCCACAAGATCTCTTATGACAGGCTGAGCCAAGCAGAGCACATAACTGCAAAGCTTATGTTATCCAGACCCTCGTTCCCAGCTTCTCTGTGGCTGTGATATCAATTTGTACAAGCAGATATTTTTAATAATACAATACAAATAATGGAGGGGGAAAAAGAAGTCAAAGACTGAAGGTTCAGCCTTCTCTGAGGCTGCAGTCAAGGCTGTAATTCAGATGAAGGCCTATGCTGTTGGCTGATCTGAGCTCTGTTCCAGACCTAGGTCTCATCCCTGTGAAGGCAGCCAAGCTGTTTTCTGCCCAGGTAGCAGCTGTGGTGCTGCCAAGGTGCGGGGCAGCCTCCTGGTCCCCTCATCGCTTGCTTAGCTGCGTACATCTCTAAGTTCAGGTCACTGGCGGTACTTCACACAGGGCTTTGGAAGCACTCACATGCACTGAGGCCTCTGAAGTTGTTGTATGTTGTATCAGGCAACACTATACTGGACTGTAGTTCCTAAATTTCATATAAGGGTTAAATTAATATGTATGTGTATGTGTGTGTATATATATAAACACGTACGTACACAGGTTGGTCCAAAAGTAATGCCTCCTATCTATTTCCATGGAAACTACAACTGATACAAAGAACACAAGAACACTATCTGACAGAGAAAACTCTCAGCTACAAATTATTTTTTCAACACAGTCACCACTATTAGCTGTGCATCTTCACCAGTGATGAACAAGAGCCTGCATGCCATGCTCGTAAACATCTGCACCAGCAGAGATGACCTTTGTCACTGCTACTGAAATGAACCACCACCCCTCACTGTGCCAACAGCCACTGTTTGGGCTCCATCAAAATTCAGCAAGCATTGACGAATGTCAATGGGTGCCATGTTTTCTACATGGAGGAATTCAGTTCCACCCCTTTGCTTCATCCTCACCTTCATGTCAGACACCATTGTGTCAGAGTGCCCCTCTGCTGCCATCTGTCACACGACAACAATCTGGAGTGGGATATTGGTGGGAAGGTTCAACCTCTGCTGCCATCCCACCAACATCCACCTCTGACGTCATGGGCCAACAAAACAAAGCAGGAGGCATTGCTTTTGGAGCAGCCCGTGTGTGTGTATGTAGCTTACATAATTATTTGCCAACTCAGTGATGACTGCTGTGTCTTCTGTTAAGTTAGACTTGACATTTACAGATAGAAATTTGCTTCTGACATAGTAAGGAGATTACAGTGTTTGTGTGACACAGGACAAAAGGGATTACAGTAATCTTTTCTTGTTTTACAGCCTTATGTAGGAGGAGAGAGGTTGCAGTATGCTGCCATAGGAACATGGAAATGATGGGGAAATTATATGCAACATTTTCAATAATGATCTGGCATACATTATAATCTTGCATTGCTGCTTTTGCTGTTGTCTGTTGTAAGCCAGTGGGTAGGCACAGCTCTCAAAAGGAAGGAGAATGATCACTTAGTGTGCGTGCAGACAGTATCGGTTGGGGTTAAATTGGGCATTCCAGTGGCGTGAAGGAGAAGGCCTGGCTGATAAATAGAAGTGCACATTTTGAATGAGCTGGCAAAGGCATTCTGTTACGTGAATGTGTACATTCCTTCATTCCTTTTTTTTTTTTTTTTAAAGGAGCCAGTTGGGAAATGGGGACATGATAGCATTAGAAATGCTATTGGCAGGGAAGGAAAAGGGCCCCAAATGATTTAATTTTGATGTCTGTTTGTTCATTTTTAATAAAAAGCTCTAAATACATTTTTTTTCCTCAATATTTAGTGTTATTTTACTGGTGGCCTCAAGTGAGGAGAGCAATGTCTTTGATCAGATGCTCAGAGAAGAGCGCCTGGCCTCAGAGAAGGAAGCACCTTTTCATGGAAAGCTCTCAGTGTGGGGTTTGTCAGGGGATAACCCCACCTTTCTGTTGCAGCTCCATTAACCAGGCCCGTGCTGAGCTGGGAGCTTTCTCCAGACCTGCAGGACTGATGCTGGTTTCCGAGCTTCCCTCTCGGGAGAGCCCTTCGCCTCTGCTTGGTCTCAAGATAGGGCAGGGTT
The DNA here is from genome assembly GCA_013396635.1 of Penelope pileata. Classification (NCBI taxonomy): domain Eukaryota; kingdom Metazoa; phylum Chordata; class Aves; order Galliformes; family Cracidae; genus Penelope; species Penelope pileata. Next base: position 729,823 of record WBMW01006194.1, on the reverse strand, counting down.
GCCTAGTGCCAGAGGGTGGCTGGCACAGCCCTCTGGTCCTGCACACCTACCAGGAAGCAGTCATTTCAAACATGACTGTTCGCTGAAGTCAAAGCATGAACTTTCTCTACTCTAAACCTAGAGGTTTGAAGTGTGTTTTCTTTCTTCCTTCCCAGGTGGAAAGATCCTTGCAAGCTCTCTGTGTAAAGTTTAACAGTGGCAGGAGTCCCAGCCAGAACACCAATAGCAGCGAGCCAGCTCTGCCACCAAAGCTGCATGGAAGGCTTGGTGACAGCTTGGTCTTGAGTCCTGGCCTGCTGTCATTGGAGCAGGCTTTTGTTTGTCTGGGGGCAGGGAGGGCTCTGGTTTGGCTGCAGTCCCCCATGAGACTTGGTCTTCTGGAGGTCTGGAGGATAATGATGTCTTACTGCAACACATTCACCAGGATCTTGTTCCTTCAGCCACCAAGCAACAGGGGTGTCTCTAGCTCTCTTTTTGGAGCTGGACAGAAACTAGCTTATGCTAAAACACTCTGGGGGTAGAGTTCTTGGTTTTACAGTATGTATAAAACATTGGAGACTTTTGGCTAGGTTTGTGATGTAATTTCTCTCTCTCTCTCTCTCTCTCTCTCTTTTTTTTTTTCCTGATATCTATTAAAAAATAACAAAATTAGTTGGCATAGGAGAAAAGATGAAAATAAGAGTCTTAGTGAGGGGTCCCAGAGACTGTCGACAGGAATGAATAACAGACTCTAACAGCTGATGGAAACAAATTGTGACTAGCTTGTTACCTTGGTAATTTAGCAGCAGTGAACTGCAGTGCAGGTGTGGAAATAAAAGTAGCTTTTAAATACAACAGATCCAGTCAAATCTCAAGCAAGGGAAGTCTGTCCAAAAATGATGTGTACCCCAGGGGAGCCTTACAATCTCTGTATAGAAAACATTTAATAAAAATCCTGGGCAGCACAACTCCAGGACTGATGGGATGTGTGAGAAGGCTCCCTCCTGTATCTCTAATGCCATCTCTGTGGCAGAACTTGCCAAAAATGTTAAGTGCCAGGTGCTGCTGGGTGGGTACGTTAACTTTAGCCCACGGTGGGTTCCCCTTCTGTAAAACTGAATGAGGACCATTAAATCACCAGGTCTCATGTTAGCTCCTGGGTCCCTTTTGTAGGTATGTATTAGGTCTTTTCTATTACAGCATACGGATGTCAATCTGCCTTTTCTTTTTTGGCTTCATTTTCTACATTATTTCTTTTCTTTTCATCCTCCTTACTAGCCTTGCAGCAAGAGTAAGTTGGTCTTCTCTCTAGCAAAAATCTAGTTAGTTCAGACACTTAAGTGAGAGCCCTGAGATTATTCTGGAACTGAAGACTTCCTCAGACAAATATTTTCAGGCTCAGAATATCACAAATCATTTGCATTTGATAAATTAGTCTGTTTTACACTGATTCTTAGCCAGCAAAAATAGCACTAGCAGACGTTCCAATCAAGCGTTTTGTTTTCTCTCTTCTGCTTTTGTGTTATGTTGTGTTCTGCTTCTAACAAGAGTAAATGAAGTTGGTGCCTGAGCCATCTGAGTAGCAGAAGTAATAGAAGTTCTCACTAGAATTAGGGATGTTTTCTGGGAACTTCATTAGGGGATACAAGTTTGACTGTTTTCCTTGAAGGATGCTGGTCTACAGTTTAAGGGTTTCTGAGATTTCCTGAGACCAGTTCTTCCTCATGCTTCCAATTTCAGGACAAAAGCCAGACCATTTTTTAACTGCTGTGTAAATGTTCATAAATGTCACTTTAATGTCACAGCAAATATCTGGACAGGCACCAGTAAAGCTGGAGGCTGATTCTAGTGTGTTTCTCAAGCCAGAAATCTCAAACTTGCCTTAGAGTTTAGTGGACAAATTATTTTTCCTTCAATTTATTTGAAGGAGGAGGTTATTTCTACAAAAACAGCCTAAAAATATGCTCTGAAATCCATTCCTTCTATTTTGCATCACAGATCTTTCCATGATGGAAATGTCTTTTAATCAAGTCCCTGCAGAAAGAATATTTGCTCTTCTAAAGAGGATAGGAAGATCAATGTCCCCTTTCCATCCTTACAGCCACAAGACACCAAGTTGGTTACAGTTGTCTTGTGCACCACAGTAAAACTGAGGAAAAACAGTATCTTCTTTTAATTTGAAGATGCCTGGGGCTGCATCATCTGTGATGGACAAAGGATGGTCTGTGAAATGATTGCAATATTTTGCAATTTGCATCATTGCATTTGTGTTTGCTTTTGCCCTTCATAATCCAAGAAAAAAGATGCCCTGAAGACACCTATTAAGGATCACAAAACATCATCTATAATTTAAGTCATTAACAAGCATCTCCATTATGCTGTAATTATTTATTGATTTTTATATAGTATGACCATTATGCACAGCACTCACTGAACTGATGTGGTAGTCAGCAAATTTAAAAACCCTCTTATCAGACCTATTTTCATCAGCAGAAGCCAATTGCATAATAACAGTGAGATTCTAAATTGTTATAAATGAAAATAAAAGAGGAAAAGTGGACAGAAATAATCAGTAGAATATATTGCTGTTTCTCCTCTGCACTTTGAAAAAGCATACATGAGCCAAGCCCTACTGAAAAGCTTCCACAATATTTGTTTTATGATTGCTCCAGTTTCCCGATAGTCTGTCTAACCTTATCCTATCACACAGGATGCCCATTGCACAGATGCATAGAGGACAACTCAAAATCTGTACAATGGAGATAACCAGTTCTCAGCAGCTTTTTGTCTTGTTCACAGGCAGCTAGAGCTGAGAAGTTGCAATTTTTAGTCCCAGGACTGATAGTACAGCCTGAAGAAGGGAAGAAGAGCTGATTGACCTACCAGTTTGCGGGCTGCCACTAGATGAGCAGCTTTTGTTCACCATCTGACACTGATCCCCAAGATTTTCACTCCCTTTTGCTTCATATTAAATTTCTGCCATGAAACTTACCATGCCATNAAAAAAAAAAAAAAAGGAGACAGATTTGAAGAGCTGGCACTTATTTTTTAAAGGAATGACAAATAGAGTGAGGTTTTAGTGCAACCATTTTTCTCCACTGGGCAGGAGATTCTGCAGTACTTTATGCACACAAGATGCAGAAGAATTTTATGGATTGTTAAATCAAAGTGGGTTCCCTTTAGGAAATCTTAGGTTAGAAAGAAAATGTGGATTTGGTAGATAAAGGCCGTAACTGGGACAGGGCAGGTGTCCTTCTGTGTACAATTTGAGTAGCTCCTCCTCAAGTCTCTTGAATGGCAACAGAGTTTTGTGGAAACCAAGCTTGTCCTGCTTTGTCTCTCTTTCAATGATCTTTAATTGAAGAGATGAGCAGACTGCAGGAACTTATAGATCTTGTGTTTGTGGGCTTGTTTTGCTTTCTCTTCAGGGTGATGGTGCTGTGGCTAAGCCACCCCTTCGCTCTCTGAGGAGCCTGCACAGCAAGCACAGCTCAAGACTGTTGGCTGCGTGACTTTTAACACGACTGTTGCACACTGACTCCTGGTGCCTCTCTTAAAGCTTGTGGGCAGGTCCTCTGGGGACCTCAAAATCCTTCAAATAGAAGCAGAGAAGTCGAGCACTGTCAGGGTAGAGCTCAAAGCCCCTCCTCTTTCCTTCTACCATGTACGTAGGGCAGATATACATTTCTTTATGTTCCCTGAAAGCTTGAATTCTCTCCCAGGCAAATATTACAGCAGTGGGCTTTTACCTCCAAAAGCTGTCATCGAAGACAAATCTACAGGCTTTGAAAGAGAGAGCACAGGATCAGCCATCCAGTGTCCTTGGAGAATGACAAATATTTTTTGCTGAGGTGGAGGGGGGAGGAGGAGGACAGAAATTGCCAGAAAGCACATTTTTATGGTAACTGAAGTAATGAACTCAAATGAAAGGAATAAAATAGAGGTTTAGAGTGGAGTGCCATTTCAGTTTTAACTACAGTGTTGCTACTGCAAAGCTATAAATTAGAACAAGGTAGTTAGGTTGGAAGAAATAAAGCAAGAAAGGCCGAGTCCTTGGTAATAGGAACCTTGGAGGAGCCCAGCCTCTAATAATTGAAATACATCCCATCCACAGTTGTCTTGCTTCTGCTCTCAACTGATAATTAATGAAGTTGGATGAAAGATGTGAGGAGCAACTTGCACAGGAGGGAGTGTGCTTTCCTAGTCTGGCAGGAAACTTTTATTTTTGCTAATGGTTAAATGCCTATTTCCCTAATCTTGGACTGGAGATTCATAGCTAATTCCTCTGGGTGTGTTTTCCTGAGAGTAATACTTAAATAAATCCATAATGATACTTAAAGAAATCCATATACTGCCTTCTCCCCAGTAAGCACTTCTCATCTCCATGTATTACGTTATTTTTACATTCATCCTCTCCAGACCTATTCCCATTCTAGAGGCCCAGAGTTTCTGAGACCCTGAAATTCTGCCATTTTGCTCTGCCCCAGGCAATGGGAGATCTGTAGAACTTAGTCATTGACCTATTCATTCTCATAATAACACCTACTTTTTTCTCTTCTGTTTTACTGTGGATAGGTAGAGACTTCAAGAATTTATGGAAGGTGGGATCTAAGCAGAGAGATGGAGAGGGAACAACAGAAACTGTTCAAACCACTCTCCCTCAAAAGCACAAAATATAGAAAAAATGAATACAGTCAATTAGTGTTTTACTAGTGGCTTTTAGAGAGAAAATAAATGATGAGCAAACCCCACCCAACAGGCAGAAAATCCATTTCTTTTGATTTAGTGTTGCAGTAGACGGAACAGTAGAAGATGCAAATGCAACCTCACTGACTTCTTGCTGTTCAGTAGTTCATTACCACTGCTTCATTACTGGTGCTCAGAAGCGCCCGGTCTGGCCAAGATGATACCTATAAATGTTACAAAGAAGCTGAGTTAAGGAGCTGTTAAATCCCAGGAAGTAAAGCACATCATTAGTGTAGAGCTTGCCCTGTTCTAGTACATAACGAAACGCAGTATTTTCTCCAGAAATCACCTTTCATCTCAAAGCACCCTCATGTATTTCAGTTGCTTTGGAGGCTCATAGGCTGGCCTTCCAGCTTGTGTGCATTCATGTGAGTCTCTCCAATGAAAGAGCTAAGCCCATTTACACTTGGTGAGAATGTGTTCCTGTATATAAAGCACCAGCTGTATATTATCTTACAACCAACTTGTGGCTAAAGAAGAATGGAAGTGGAACAAACTGTAACAACCAACATTATCTGAGTGTAATGCTGCAGTAAAATGCAGTGAGCTGAACTTGGTCAACTTTTGCCTGCTTTGTTGGGTTGTTCACTGCCTGATATGTACACGGACAGATGGCTGTCAGACCTGCTGCTTCCTCTCTGTGGCAAAACAGAAAAAATTCTATAGCTCCAATGCTACAAATAAAACATGCTTTGCTCAAGGTCGAGTCACTCCTGTCACAGAAAGCTGAGCGTCTTGTAAGTGGATACAATTGTAGAATCGATTTTAAACAACTTCCTATAACCGCTTTCTGAAAAATGCTAAGTCACTTTGCAGACAGAGGTCTTTCTGAAGGAGTAATGAGGGGATTCCAGTGAGCTTCTGGCTAGAATTTGTCATCTGCTGCTGCAGATTGATTCAGGCAGGAGGCCTCAGAATGGCTCATAGGCACCTCATGATACAACGCTCATTTTGCTTGTTAGGGAAGGGTTGCAACCCTGTTCCTAATCAGAAAACCACACATCGGTTCTCAACACAGCTTGGGGTCTTATTACTTTCAAGTAACTGAATGGAGTGTCATTAAGTAAGAAGCACTTGTGGCTCTTTAAGTTAGCAGACTTGCCTTCCTCTTTCTTAACTCTGGCCTGCTGCAATGCCACTGCCTAGCAGTTCTGTCCAAGCAAGGCCTAAGATTGGCACACCTGGATCGCTTCATTCTTAACAGCTGTTTGGCTTTATCCTGCAACACAGCATGATAGAGCAATAAACAAACAAAAACATTTATTGTATTGAAAGTAAAAATTCTGGGGCAGGTCTTCTGTTCCCCAGTTGGAGTAGGATGGATGGTTCCTTCTCAAAAACACCTCAAGATTACAGGTACCACAGGTATCACTTTGTAAAGATGGCATCTGCTCCATGGCAAGATCTTCCACTCATTTAGTCAGCAAAGAAGCCAAGAAATATCCATCTGTTTTGTCATCCCAATGCATTTGCCTGCAGCAGAGAGGTCTCTTAGAAGCCCCACGCTTGGTCAGCAGTGGGCCTGGCTCTCCTTTCTCTGTGAGAGCTAACAGGATCGCAGCCCGGGACGCAAAGGCTGCAGTAAATCAATAGTCACAAAATGATGCCTATAAATCTCTGTGTGGAGAGGAACTATATAGGGATCTGTGCAGGGTCTTATAGATGGGTTTCATTCATAAGAAGATTTTGACTTCTTGTTATGGTAGAGGTATTATTTATTTTGACAGAACATCGATGCTCTGGTGGGCAGCTGTTATCGCGCTGCTTGTGCTGAGCTGTCTGGAGGTAGGACACGAGCACCTGTCCATCGCCTCACTGCAACTTCTGCTATGAGCCCCAGCCAATTTAGTTTTCATATTCATTCTCACACAGTGAAACAGAAGGTATGAGAGATAACCTCACCTACTGTTGCCTTGAAAGGAATTGCTGGGGAAGGTGAGATAATAGTTTTTTTTTTTCTGAATCCAATGCAGGGGGATTTCCAAAGGGATCTGATGCACCAGTGCTCTAGTCTATGGAACCTTATTTTTCACGGCACGAAGGAACAGATTTACAGGGTACGGATTAGGGTCACTGTTAGAAGTACGAACATCTTGTTTGCAAAGGGTAGATGCCTCTTCACGTCTCTGGTCCTCTTAGCTCTTTTAGAGTTGTTTCTATTTAATTCAGAGAATACTTTCCAGTGATTCTCCTCAAGTCTTCCCCAAACTATTCTCAGCGCCTGAAAAGCAAAGCAGCCAGTTTTCCTCCCATGCTTAGTGCATCTCCAGTAGCAGCTTTTCTCTTTTGATAGGTTCATTTCAGCAGGGGTTTTGGTTGCTCCTGTTCTCTGCGTGATGGATGAGCAGAACCAGTCGACGTACCTCTGCATGCTGTTAGTGCTTCCCATCTTCCAGACATGCCAAGGTGCAGCTTGGGGCATCTCCGAGGGCAGCGATAACAAAGCAGTGTGGCCAGGCACAGGGCAGTGCCACTTGGGGCACTGCCGCGGCAGCCTGCTGGAGCCCAGTGCTATACATCATCTGTTCTTACCTGCTCTGCTTCCTGGGGAAATAAATCACTTGGCTGTGGGGGACAGGCTGCACGGCACCGAGTCACACTCACTTTCCTTTTCGTAAAGGGAAGAAGACTGTGCTTCTGAAAAGGTGGGAAAATGCTGTGCTGTGGATTTGCTACTGAATGCAGAAGTGATTTAAAATGGGATAAAAGATGTGTTTACAAAGTGTGCCGAATGAAATGCTTAACTTAACGTGATTTAAAATTGGAGTGTACGCAGGGGCAGTTGTACTTCAGTGCAGTTGGTTGGGAGCCCTTGGCTCAGGTCCCTTTGCAACTCATTTACTGGAGAACAGATCTCAGCTGCTCACAAAGAAAAATATTCAGGCTACCAGGCTGGGTCTGGCATGACTCTCATATGTAAGATACTCTTGTGTATTACATCTAATCTTGCAGGACTAATTTCTGGCGAAGGCCGACTTCTAATGCTCAAAGCCCCCATTTGGAACTGGCCCTAAATCTTTCTGTGGTTCTGACGTCTGTGATTCTGTAAACATCTGATTTTGTGCCTGCTGATTCCACCACGTATCTTTTCCTTTAACTGATCTTTGCTGTTTTTCTTCTAATTGCTTTTCAATGTTCCTCAGAAGAGAATAGGAATAATTACAGTATGGTGAAAATCTACTGTCATTATTTTTTTTTTTCCTGGGACTTAATTTAGCTTTAAATGCTCTCATAATAATGTTGCTTCTGTTGTTTTTACAAATCAAAAACTTGTAGAAGTTCGTGTAGTAGAATTATAACAAATAGCTGCTTCCTGTGGTTGCATTAGTACGCCGTTGGGACATGGGTTACAAACCCATGCGACTGCACTGGCCCTGAAGGACCGAGGCAGGCAGGCTGGTTCCATGCTGCTGGGGTGCACAAAAGGGAGAGCTTGTGCTGGTTAGCCAGGCAGAAATACTGCTTGCTTTAAGCAGGGGAAAATGGTCAATGTGATTTAGGGATTTTTTTTGTTTGTTTGTTTTTCTGACGGGCTCTTCTCTGAAAAGCCAGGTGGACTGTACCTTGTGCTCAGCTGCAAAACCTAGCAGGCTTGTCTGGCAGTTCCAGCTTCAGGTTTGTTTTCCTATGTGAGTTTTGTTTCTTAAATTTTGCTGTACAATGTCTTAGGCAAAGAAGGTAAATTACTCCTACTGCCATGCCAGTGTCGCTGATTTGAAGTCTGTGGGATTAGTTTGATTGCTAATAATTCCTCTCCCTCGACCTTTCCAGCTGTCACACTAATACCAGGTGAATAAAAGAGCAGGCAGGGAGTAGGGGTTAAAACCATGCTTCAGGAAGCCCAGCAGAGGGGAACGAAAAATCTGCTTGTATTCAGGCAGGGCAATGTTTGAAATACTGCTTTGTGTTTATCTTGGGTAAGTATCGTAAATATTTAGCATGCAAGGAAAACTCTTGTGTATCTCAGAACTTTACATTTAGGTTTTAGTTGTGTTTTACTGCTCCTTTTTGTTACCTTAGCATTAACAGGGCTAACATGTATTTTAAAGGGCTGAAGGGCCAAGGTATTTCATTAAGCAGACAAATATTTTTCTTAGAGTTGCTAGTCAATAAGCAAATTCATGTCTTGCAAGAATTAATTTATGAATGGCCATGCCTATGAAATCAGTCAGTGGAAGCACAGGTGACTGCTCTCCTCTCTTACATGTTCATGATGGGGTGGCTGACTCGTGTCTGAAAATACTGCAGCTTCAGTGGGACAATATTTTGTAGTCAAGAGTAGCTTACTGTGAAATAGATTTATAATAAGTTTTCTCTGCCTTAATCAGCCTGGGAAATAGTTGCTTAGACTTGTCTGGTACTGCCAGTCCCTTCATTCATGCAGAGGCTGCTCCACCCTGCTCTTTGAGTTAACCTGTGGCCTGCATGAATGCATCCAGCTGCTTTTAATCCTCTTTTGTAAGCTGTTCTGTCTGTCCTTTGTCCCTTGGAAAAACTCAAAAGGAATTTAGTACTAAGCATACAGTTTCATTACTATAGCCTGGAAAGGTAGCTCAGTGTTCAGACACAAACTGGGACCTTCTGCATGCACTCCTGGGTGAGGTCTGCTTTGTGTTACGGAGATGATTGCATTATGTAACTCTCTCAATCTTATAAGCAAACTCATTTTTTACTTATACACAACATTTTCTTTACAGAACAAAATCAATTCTGAGAATTTTCCAAACGCTTTCTTGAAAATAATCCTGTTTTCCTATCAGCTGTGGCCAATTAGCAAACATCTGTCTGTATCTGATCCCAAATTATATGTACGTAGTATGTAGATATGTCTCTCTCTGTATGAATACATACACGTGTGTATACTGCTTTAGTTTCAAGTTCCAATTTTCGTTACTACTGAAGATGTATAGGCCAGTTCTGTGGATTATTTTGTCCCAGATGTCTTAGCCTATGATTTTCCAAATTACATTTTGCTGGTGATTTCAGCTCATGTTTCTAATTCCTCTAATCTCACAATTTCATTACCGTACTGTTTACTGTCTTGCTGGTCATTATTGAAAATATTAAATAGGACAAGCAATGATGCCTCCAGACCTCTTAGAATTGTTATTTAATTTTATCTTTTGTTTGCACTTCTTAAGCCGTCTTTTACTCTGTAGGATAGACCTAATCTCCAACCTGATAAGAATTAATTAAGAGTAAGTTTATGCAGCACGGTTTCAAGTCTCTAAAAGCCATATATTTTAAATCTGCCAAGGGCCTACATCTACAATAAAAATAGTAATGCAATCAAGTCAGTCTCAATAGGGCTGCCTGTTTATAAGCTCACTCTCTAATCTTGCCTTCTAGAATTGTTGTACTGTAGATTCAGCTGATTCGTAGACTTTTTGGGGGCAGTCTGCTCAATTTAAAGAAAGTGAACCTGTGCCTTAATGCTCTAGTAACAGAACTCTCATCTCAGAAAAAATGTTGTATGTTCTAAAGCTAAAGTGTAATTATTAGCTGTGCCAGTGCATGAAACAGCACGTGGATGGGTTTCAGGGCATGCTAGGAGAACTGCATGGGTTTGGAGAGAGACCTCTACGAGGAAGGGAGGAACAGGACTGCCTTCACCTCTGGTGAAACAAGAGAAGCCTGCTCGCTGAGTATTCTGTCCAAAGCAGCAGATTAATTTCAACAACATTTACAAGTTATGAAACTGTTATGAAAAGATATATGGAAAATTTATTCCTGCTTGTGGAGGTTGCCTCCCAACCTCCCCCAAGTTCTGTTTGCCACAACTACCCTGTGCCATTGGCCAGCGCTGGTTTGCGAAGATCTGGCTTACAGAGGGCAGGTGCTCATTTCTGAGGCCTTCTGCTGATGGTACAACTACTGTGACCTATTCAGGCAGCAGAGGGCTTGTGCCTTCTGTCTGCTTCAATAGGAAGAATTTCAGATCTGGTCTACATGCAAATACTAACTGGGAGGGAATGCAGCTTTTCTTCCCTTCCTACTTAAGATGTAGACACTTCTTCTCTGATTCTGAGAAAAGTGCCATGAAGAAGCATGATTTTTTCACTGTATTGGGTGTGTTTTAAGTACAAATGAAAAACCATCTCAACTCTGGGTGGCTTTGCTTTCTACTGAAAAGCATCTGCATTGCTATAAGACCAGATTACTCAGGAGGAGGTTTTTATCGGTGAAAATACTTTCAGATCTTGGTTTTCTAACCAGCTCACACTGAAGTACTGAGGATTTTATATCTTTTTCCAAATCTGGATGTCTTTAGTTGTGTTGGATCAGTCAGATGTAGAAGCAGCCAGTGAGAACAAGAAAAGTACTGTTTCCTTTGTCAGTGTCATTCTGTTCCAGCTCGTTGCTTCTGAGGCCCATTCCCCTGCTCACATTCCTGGGCATCCATTAATGTGCGTGTGTGTGTACGTGAGACTATCTCAGCATTTTGCTGAAGCAGAGACATTTTCCTCATTTAACAGCCAGAGAAGTGGTAAGACACGTGTAATTGGGTCATGAGAATGTTTAAGAAAATATAGCAGCTGTATCCTTCTTTAGGGTTTGACCAAACTAGATGTGAGGAAGAAGTCCTCCAGAAATGTCCACAGGGCCTTTTCTGGTGTTCTACAGCAGCAAATGGTTTAGAAAGGCTATGGGCAAAGTACAGAACGGAAGGAAAGCACTAATCTAAGCTGTTGCTTCTCTTTGGAAACAACAACAAAAATCTCATTAGGATTTGTAATTAATCATTTTTCCTCCTCTGCTTTTCACTGACTGCTCATTTCATCACCTTTAGAAACTCTAGCTTCAATTATTTTTATTTGAAAATTTGGAGAGGAGGTGAACTTTTGTGAATAATCAGCGCGTCATCTCACTGTAAAATTAAGTTGATAAAGAAGTGCTTTTGGTTCATACCTTTGTAAACTGTTTGTTTTAACTAGAGCTTATTACTGTTAATTAGAGAAAAAATCTGGTTTCATTAAAGCTGGTAGTGATAATAATATTCAGCTAGTTACTGGCCTTTTGGGGTAGCAGTAATTTCAGAGGAGAACAGATTAGTTTTTAAAGAGCTTTGGATACCCTGTGGTATAGAGTTTTGTTTCAGGCTCTGCATCTGCCTGGATTTCCTCTTGCTTCTGTTAACACAATCAAAACGCTGTATTTGAATGAGGATTTCTCATTCTCTAGCTAACATTATGACATATCCTTGTTCATAGATTCTTCTGAGCAGGAAGGTATGACAATGCATACCTGCATTGTTGTAGAAGCACTGTACAAGCTTTTTAACTTCCCTCTTCATGAAGTTACTTATCAGGTAACTTTTTCCATGTTTCTTCTGTAAAACTACAGCTTATTAGGATTGTTATCAATGTTCTTAAAAAATACAAAAACTGTGGCAAAAGATTATTATGATTCCTAACATTAATTAGGCATACCTAAGGGAAAAGCTTGTAAAGAACTGTCTTTTTTTCTTTCTTTCTTTCTCCAGTTTCTGTGAAAAGAAAGCTGTGTGTGCAAGAGTCAACCAGAGACTGACTGACTTCAGCTCAAGCAAGGTACTGCTTTTTAACTTCTGTGAGTTAAAGCCATAGGAGAAGTCTATTTTCAAAATCAAGGTTGTTAGTTTTTGGTGTGCTACTGGATTTTGTGTGCTTGAAAATGTTTATGCTTTTACTTATGGTTTCTTTTGCTGTTCTAAGTTAACTCATTAATGGTTCTGTTTATTTTTAAATATTTGTATTGCAAAGATTCGACTTAAAGGTAAGCATCCTACTGGTGAACACAAAAATATTTCCAAAATGTCTGGAAATCAACCTGTTCCTACTGAAATCAACATTCTGCAATATGTGAGATGATGCTGCGTTGCAAAAGTAGAATCTAAATGCCCCGGAGTCATCATAATCCAAAAGAACTTTAGAGTCACACCCTCATCTGAGAATTGTATTGATGTACAGTTTAATTTAGTTTTATTATTAGAAGCCTTATTTATAAATGCAAATATGACCAAGGTAATTTGTTACAATGTGTGGTTTATGAATCCCATCTGAACTCACCAAATCAAAAAGTACCAGCAACGGGGGTGGAGCACCATGAGCTGGAATGGTTTCATAAAACACAATGCTGATGGCTTATTTAAAAAGAAAAAAGAGAGAAAATGACCTTTGAAATATGGTAACAGTGTTCATAATTTTCTCCTTCTTGACTGTGATCATCCTCAGAGCTTTGTCTACTTTTGCATGTTTTAATCATGGAATTATTATTTAGACATTGTGGTCCAAATACTCTTACTATCTTAATTCATCTCTCTCAATCTTTAAACTTAACTTATTCTTCAATATTTCCAAACCCTAAAATGACTATTTAACAGGCCTGCTCCTTCAGTCAATATATATTTTTTTCAACTATTTTCAAACAGTTCTGACTTGCATGGATGCTGGTCTCTAGATCTCTAGAGGTCATGGTTCTGCACACAGACAAAGGAAAGATTACAATTCAGTGTGAAGAGATTGAGCTCAATTTAATTTCATTCTCTCTGTTGTGTTCAGAGCAAATGCAGTGCTGCCTGTTGCTTTCAAAAAGGGAATTATAAAAATAATGGTTGATATTTCCTTTACAATCTTTTTGAAAATTGTGATGCAAATCTGTAGATGCAGCTCTGGAATATTTTGAGAAAAGGGCAGATCTCTAATGCTGGACTCCAACTATTTGCAAAATTGTGACTTAGAATTGAAAGTTCTTAGTGGGTTTCTCTTTTCATGAGCTTGCTACCTGACTGTCTAAAATATATAATTTAACAGATAAAGGCTTATGAGATTTATCTTGGAGCATATGCACCCTTGGAAATGATATGAATAATTCACTGCAGTGTACACAAATTTACAGCGCTCTTTCCCAGAATTCCTTTTGTAAAGAGTTTAATCCCTGCATTTTTACTTCAGGAATGACAAATGGGCAGATGATGATGCACGTAGCCATTTAATTTTCTGGGTCAGAATTATGCTGTAGCTTTCATAGACTTATTATTTTCTTCAGATTTTACACCTATTTTCTGATCATGAAGGTCACGAATGGATTGTTTTTGTGTGTGGACTGTGTTCTGTGTTGTTAATTGGAATGAGCACATACAGCAAGTGTGATAATTTAACTTGTATGTACGATTTGAAAGCAGGTTTTTAAGCAAACGCCTGAATTTTTTGGCATGGGAAACCCAGGAACATATGGCCATGTGACTGCATGTAAAAGAGCTAATTTAGTCTGTAACTTTTCTGACCTTGTCTTAGAATTAAGGTGAGAAATAAGTCATAGATTTGTAGGTATTGAGGCCATAAGTGACCTTGAGTTGACTTGTGATTCTGTAGTCTGACCTTTCTTGCTAACGTGTGCCGTAGACCTCCTCTTTTTATATTTAACATCTTTGCTTGAATGAGGCTATATACTGTGCTTAAACCTATCTGGTCATGATCTTAAATTGTTCAGTGATAGAGAATACTGTGTAAACCATTAATGCCTCTTACCATAACATACACTTCTTATTTATTGTCTGAATTTACCTAGATTCAGGTTCAATTATTTCAGCCTTGTCCTGTCTTAGCTTACCATACTGAAGAGCTTCCTCTGCCATCAAGTTCTTCTTTCCCTGATGAAACCGCCCCTTAGACATATTTCTGCGATAAGCAGTTTTTTTGAACTTGTTATTCAAAATCTTTTTTTATTCCTTTCAAATCTTCTAAATTTTTCCACATTCTTTGTAAAACCTGGGCATTAGAATTGTGTATAGAATGCCAGAAAGATGTTCTCTCTGGAAAGATCTCTCCCTGTCTGCTTATTTCTCTGCTTAAACTGCCTTAGAGCATGTAGCTGTCAGACTGAGCCTGCACTCAGTCTCCCCTTATTAAATGCCTGATGCATGGCATGGATACAAAAATTCACCTTCTCTATTCAAAATGTCCAGACATTGGAGACCTTCTCAGACTCTTCTGACAGGAAACGGGGGGAAAAATAAAAGAAGTTTTCAAAAATGATTAAAGTTTGGCAAAATGAGAGGAAGATGCTGTCTGTTCTCCCCATCTCCATCTGGCGACATCTTCTCAGGATCAGTGGAAGCTTGGTGTGCTGGTGGACTTTGGGATAGCATAAGATCCCAAAGGAGAGATAAGGGGTAAAAAAGCCCTCTTCCTCCATATTTTGCTCATACATTGAACCTCATCTCTGCCCTGCTAGTGTTTCTGTATTGATATGCCTCTGCCGCTTCCTGTTCTGTCCGACTAGAGTCCTTGACTTGTCAGCTCTCAGCAGGCAGGTCTCGCTCACTCTCACCCTTATGCTGCCTTTAAAAACCATGTTTTATAGTGAACAGCAGATGCCTTTTAGTATATGGAGCCACATGGAGAGTGGGATATGCAGGACAGTCTGTGGGGTTACTGAGATTTTTCTGACTCATCATGAGCCCAAGAGCTGCCCTTTCACAGGTGGTTTTCTGTTCCACCTGTCATAGAGCATTGCATTTGTTACCTCAGCTATAGCTCACCACATACTGTTCTAGCTTCTGCTCTGATTCCTTTGTGACATCTCTTTTTGTTTACCTCTCAGTATTTTTCTCACCTGAAGTCTTCATAGTAACAACTTCATAGATGGCACTTACCAAGCCATTAACAAAGTCTTGAATACTAAGTGTTTATAAAGCAATTCCTCTAGCATACACACTTGAAACTCAGTCTCTTGACTATTATTCAACAGTTAAAATTTTATTTTGAGAATATCATCTGGATTTTAATGTATTGCCTTTCACACAGTTTTTCGTATCATTCTGGTTTCTGACTGTATTCAGCTACCCTTGCAGGACAGGGTAAAGCATATATTGGATACAGTAGAAGAAATGTAGACATGGCAAGGGATTCTGCAAACCCTCCATCATAAAGAAAGTGTAAATGGCTGGAACTGTTGTTTCATTTAAATGGCAAACACAGGAAACTGTAATACAGATTACCCAAATAAATCAGAATCAGGATGCTTCTGGTGAAATGCAAATCTGCTGTCATAAAAATTTCTTAAAATTATCTAATTTCCATGAGCAGATTTTCTATTGGATAGTGATTTATTCACCTGGTGTTTCTCTTTTCTCTAGCTAGGTGCAAGAGCAGATCTCTTGAATAAAAACAAATCCTTACTGTGTTTATTTTCTGTAGAAAATGATGATATTGTTTCTTGAAGTTGTTATGAGAATGTTTACTTTCTTTTGTATTTTTGTTTTAGAGAATATGAAATGTTAGGGGCAGGGGATCTTTTCTGTGCACAGTGTGCAGCAGCTCAGCCAGGCCTCTGGAACATCATCAATTAATAACACAGGTCTTAAACTCTTGATCTCAGCTGCTGTCCTTCTGTTTGAAAAAATAAAAAGACTGGATGCATATTACTGGGCATGTTTTTATTTTTGGAGCAAGGCTTTTGAAGCTGGTGCTGTTTTATTAATCTAGTCAACACAGTTTAGAGCAGCGCAGCTCAGCCCATGGCCCAGCTGGTGACCGACACGCTTCTCTCTGAGCCCCGGTGCAGCGCACAGCCCTGGCCAAGGGGCTCTGTGCCATGTTAGCAGTTCCTTGTGCCCCTGCAGTGGGGAGCACTGCCTTATGGCATGAGCTCGAGCATGTCGCATCCTGTTTCAGAAACATTTTTGTATGCCATAGGTTAATCATGTTTTCTTCCTACATCTTCTCATTGATTTTTGTTCTTATTTTCAGTTTTCTGTGTTGTATTTTCTCTAGTTTGTGAGATACACAGGAAATTGTGCTGGTGTCTGGGAGGAAAGACTAAGAGTACCTAAAAATACTGTTCTGTGATGCAGATGACTTAGGGGCTTATACTTCCCCTTTCTTGGGAAAAGCCAGCTGCTTGGCCTGGCTCCTGGCTGCCTGGACCCTCCCTGCTACAAAATCCATTTGTGCTTTTCCATAAGGAGAGGGGCTGCTGGACACCCTGACATCCACTACGCATTCATGTCCTTTTCACCTTGGTCTGTTCAGCTGCATGGTCTGTGGGCCCTTCGCTGTCATGCATTTGTTGATGTAGTTGTTTCATGCCCCCCACAAGTGAGAGTGGGACCTTTCTGATGTTCTGTAACATGTCCAGTTGTTCCTGTGAAACCATCAGGCTGAATAGGACCTGCTCTTTTCTGGCACTCTATCACAAAGAGGAATATTGTAGAAAATAAGGGGCAGGTAATTGTTTGGGTTTACTGCTTGAAACTATTTTTAATTCTTGAATTCTGCATCATTCTTACTGAGTGATTGAGGGAAGGACATAAAAGGGCGCTGACATGAAATCAGCATATATATATATATATTTTTTTTTTAAAAAAAAAGACTATAGGCTACTGCTGTCTCTACCATTTTCTGCAATAAACATGAAGGACAGTGGTTCTTAACTCTGTTTGCGTTTGATTATTTTGTCTCTGTTGTTTTCCTGATATTGACAGTGTACGTAATAACCCTTCTGACTAAATGCCTAAGCAAACCCGTAACAGTTGGTAAGTGGGACAAGAATGAGTTAACTGGGATTTTTCATCTCTCAGCAAAGCAGCAGGTATGCTTTAAAAAGACTGAGGAATATTGGTAACATATTAGGTTTTCATTCTTCTAAAGGCAGAAGGAAACGTGAAGATCAGAATGCAAGCACTAAATACTCTGTTATCCTGCCAGGTGTCACCCTGATGCTTTATTTAACAAGCTGCAAACAACCCCTTGAAGGCAGAGGCTAGCTGGGATGTTATTCAGGTCTCTTTGCAGGCAGAGCATCATTCTAGTATTTCCAGGTGTCTGGAAAGAAAGCAGAAGCCAATTCATAGGTCCATTTCTTCAGGATGAAATAATGCACCTTCTTGTTCTCAAAGTCACAAGGAGCTTTTCTGAGGACATCTGGTAAGTGGCACACGGTTATTGCAGATGATGGAATCAAGTGTCTTTGGTGTTGAAGAGCAAGCAGTATGTGAATGATGATGTGAGTGTGCGCGATCGCTGAAATGTGCCATGAACCCTGCACATCACCTGAGGTCAGTGATTAATGTAACTACTTATAAGGGATTTTGAGATGCTGCAGATAGTGAATGTTATGACCATGCAATGAATATAGCAGCACATCAAAAGCAGTTGCTGAAACAAGACTTCAAATAAGATGAGCCTGAGGCTATGTATGTTCATTGCTATGGCTGTATTTCAGATTTGCCATTTCAGAAAGCTGTTGCAAATATTTTCCCGAGAGAGCCCCTTGGCTAGCTGGGATCAGGCAGTGCAGCGCTGCTACAACACAATCCAGCTCACTAATTGCCTCAAGAACGCTTCAGACTTGTGTCTTAACTTAAATTTAAGTGACTAATCTCTTTTCTAGAACACAACATCCAGAAAATGTTTCATGATGAAACATCTCATTTCAGCAAATTGTTTGGATATCTTGTCTAAATCATGGTCTTGCTCCAGTGAGCAGTGAAGCTCTAAGTGACTGGTAGAGATCCTTTATTCTCAGTAGAGGCAGAGAAACTATCTGAAAGCTTGTGTCAGACGTTTAAAGACTTTCTTGCAAAAACCAGTCTCTCTGAAATCTGATATACACTTGTGCACTCGTGGGGATAGAAGTTAATTTCTTCCTTTTGTCTAATTCAATTAAATGCTGCAGTTTCAAAACTTGTCACAATTTTTAGAAGTTTTCTTAAAAGCGAAAAATGGGATGGTTTAATGTATTTGCTTGTTGCTTCAGAGGTAATATATAGGTCTGCATTGAAACATTTATTGAATACTGGCTTTCTAGTTATGCAATAGAAATGAAGTCAAAGCTGTGCGTGTGCAATTTGTCGAGTTCTGGCATTTATTCCAGAAATATGGCTGATGATGATCTTCTTATGGTAAGGTTCGAAGGCACCTGGATCTTAACTGTAGAAAAACATTGAGCTCGGTAGGTTGTTGCTGAGGAGCATCATCAAAGTGCTAATCACAAATGTGTTCTTCTTGATTATTTCAATTTCTTAAAAAGTATGCAAATCATCTAAAAGAAATTGAATGTGATCAGGCTTCATGGTTTGAATGCTGTGGAAAATAATCCCAAGTGATATTTGCAGAATCATACTTAAATGTAGAATGTAATTTTTTTGGTATATATTCGTTTCTCAATAGATACGGTTGGACATGGCTAATGTTACCTAGATTTGAATATTTAGGTAATATTAAAGTTAAGAAAAAATGTTGCTTCCTACTGTTAATTGACTAATGACACAGTTGTAGTGTAGCACTGTATAAAAAGGAAAATATTTAAACTGTGTGCTTCCTATCGGGGAAAAAAAGAACCAACCAATCAACAGCAAGAACAAAAACCAGCCCACAAATGCTACCTTAAATGGCCATTCATCTCATAACATTTAATTTCTGGAGACAAAATTGCTGCATTTTAACAGCATCTTTCATAGCATCCTTTAGTGCGTGCCATAAGGGGAATTCCAGCCTATGCATCAGTGCATGCTCTGACCAAGTGATTTCTAGGAATTAACTAGAAACAGATTTAATTATCATGGGCATTCAAAAACTTTATGAAATTGTTGTATGCTCCCAAATTGGACCAGTTTTCTGTGGCTGAATGGTATTCTGGTTGGCTCAAGTCACCAATCTGTTCCTAAAGGTTCCATTTATTTCCATGAAAAGGAAGAATGACCCACGTTTGCAAAGAACTTAGCGCACCAGGAGGAAGGCATTGTTTACTGGGTAGTTGCAAGAAGGATGTGGTTTTTAGAACAGGACTCATGCTGTGCATGTGACTGGTGTTTGTACAGTACAAGGCTGAACAGTCTCTATTGTATTAGCATTACTTAGTGAAATTATTAGCATTACTTAGTGAAATAATCTGGTTTCTAACGGTAGTAGTAAATAGAAACGTCTAAGGCTGTGACGTTTTTAGGCTTTAACTTAGGCTCAAGCTAGATTTGCCTGTCTTGTTCTCTATCAGCACCCTCTTACTGAAACAGGTCGATATTAGCGATACCTGCTGCATAAATCCGTTCAGAGCAAACACCATCCTGTCTGCTAGTCCTAAAGGGCTTTTGTATTGGTCTGCATCTCTCATTCTTTTCACTGCGCTGCTAGTTTCGAGGAGGAAAGCGGCTGTAATTGGTGCTGATTTCTAACAGGCTGAAAATACCAGAAAGGGGTTGGATGAGCTGAGTCAAGCTGATGCCTGAAGAGGAGGTTTGGTTCTAGTTTGCTTTCTTAAAACGAAGACGACAATCTCTGCTTAGCTTGCTTTTTTT